>OY720632.1:65642392-66022067 GCA_963169105.1 Ceriagrion tenellum
GAGAACCGGAGAGAGAGAGAGAATGGCGGAGGTGGAGTATGAGAACGAATTGTGGAGGAGAGGGGGGTTTCGAGTCGCTATATTAAATATGCAACTTAAAGAAGGGGAGGTAGGGCATGAGACCACGGAATCAGCGCCGGCGGCGGTGTGGAAAAGACAAGAGAGAGAGAGAGAGACCTGAGAGGTGTGGATGAGAACGGTATGAAGAGACAGAGCAAGAAGGATTTCGCGTTGCGCCGGCGATGAAGTGGCGAGGCCAAGTAACATAAAAGGGGTTTATAGTCGCTCCCGCGGCAAAGAGACAACGGCTAATCAAATGTGAGACGGCTTAAACTGAGAGGCAGACAATTTATCTCTGGGCATCATTCTTATTTACCACGCAGCGCGAAATGTTTCCTAATTGAGGAGCCGATGCTTCCCCAATCTGATTGAGAAAACATTCGAACAACTTATATGGCTTATATTTTGTACAGTTCCTCAAATAAGTCAGCGAAGGCATAATATATTACTCAAAATTACCATTCTAACATAATGAGCCCCAGGAATCAGTTCAATTAGACACGATTGTTACAAATACTGGCTACATCCATGTTTCACGATTTAGAAGGGGAAACTTACAATCAGAGAATTGAAGCGGGGAGGGGGAAACAATTTACTCACTATGAGCTTCAAAAACCTATAAAATGGAAACCTGTCAGCACTTTCAATGCCAATTGTTAACGAATCGCAGTTTGCTAAATGGGACTATTCAATGATCTGTGGGAAACAATTCAATGATCCATGAATGGATCTCGTGATCCTCTTCATGTTTTTTTGTACATGACGGCAATACGTGTGGTCCAAAGTAACCCATACACAAAAATATAAATTAACAACTATCCATAAATTGATGTAATGGCCTCCCAGACAAGATTATTGGGAAAGAATACAAATTAAAGAGCTAGAGTAAAAACCTATCCCTTCCAGGTGGTTAAAGCATATGATTATTCGAGTCTGAAAAGAAAATTAGAAAGAAAAGTTTTAGAAATACGACATCTTGAAGGTAGGTAGGTTAATGGAGAAAAACCCTAATAATCTCCCCAATCAAACGCCATTTCTTGCCATAACTATTCCAAAGCAGTCATATATTGGACAATGAAAAAAATTACCCCGTACGGCGATGAACAAACACGAGCAGAATAGTTAAAAATCAAAACAGACCCGAGTTACTTGATCGAGTGTAAATAAATTTTCACATCAATTTTCACTCCATTTCTACTCGTTATTGCCCGAAAAATTGGATATAATATGGAATATAGGAAGTTCAAGGCTCTTCATTTCCCGAACAGAAAATATTCATTTTTCAGCTATTTACAAAATAATTAAATATCGTAAGGTATACAATATCCATATTCTTGTAAATCAGCATAGACTAAAAGATAAACTGATATAAAAGATTCGTAAAGGTCGATTCCTCGAGAAGAAATTTACAGAACTGAATGCGAATACGTATTTCAATGATAGTGAGGATAAGTCTAGAGGACACACCCCTATCCATTCACAATTATGGGATCTAGTACTTAGAATAAATTCTAAATACTGAACAGAAAAGACGAAGAAAATAAAAATGTTGATGGATTTATACTTATGATACTCAACACTTTTGATACAAATGGAATTTGCCAATACTTACAATCAATCTGTTTCTTCATGCCTCGACCCAACTCGCATTACATGCCCCAAAAGCCTTCCATAAACAGCCAACTTCTCGCGGAGCAAAAGTGTGCATAGAATATAAGCTCCCCTGAACTTTATCCATTTAATCGGAATGAATGAACGCTCGACGCTATCTCATGCAGCTACATTCATATCAGTCACCAGTCGAAATTTTCTGACCGCCAAAGCATAGTTTCACTTCAAGCAGGTGAGTGGTACTCTAAGCTAAATTGTGGCATCAATGAAAGCATCGTAAAACAATATTCTATCCGTTTTGCTAAACTTTTTTACGACTTTCTTAAACAAGTCATCAGGCGATGAAATTTAAACCTACAGAAGACATTCTTTTCTTTTCAAGTGATGCCCAACACTAAATTGTGTCGACGAAAGGAAGCGTCGTAAAACGCTCCGTGGCGTTAAAGAGGTGGAGAGGATAAATCGTAAACGCACTTCTATTACTCGGCTTCTGCCCGTTCGGGTGCGGAAA
Source organism: Ceriagrion tenellum (assembly GCA_963169105.1). NCBI lineage: Eukaryota > Metazoa > Arthropoda > Insecta > Odonata > Coenagrionidae > Ceriagrion > Ceriagrion tenellum. Next base: position 65,644,575 of record OY720632.1, read on the forward strand.
GAATGCGAGAGCTCATTATGACCGACTCCACAATTCAGCGAACTTCCCGACGACGAGAGAGGGCGAGAAACAACGAACAGCCCTGAGAAAATCTCATTTCCCTATCTCCCTCTCCGCCGCCATACTTGGCCAGCGCGCGCACTCTCCAGAGGGGACCGCTCGCGAGTGAAAACTGCCGCGCTAGGCTTTGCGCTCTCCGCAGACAAAATAGGAGGCGGAAGAGGAGGAATAGCATTGGAGGGAGGGGAATAAAGACGACGTATGGGGGCCCAGGGAAGGAGAAGAGGGAGAGAGAGAGAGATCTGGGCCTCGAGTTATGTCCTCGGAATTATTCATACACCCCTCTTTTGCCCTCCTTCGAGACCCATACTTCCGTCCGAGGATAAAAACCTCCGCCTTTTCCTCCATCTTTATCCGTCTAGCTCATCATCCACCCCTCCTCCCTTTACCCACAGAACACACACCTCCTCCACCCATCTCCTCCCGCCTCCTTCCCGTGCTTTACCATTCCTTCTTCTTTTCATCCCACTCCTCCCTTATCCCTTCCACCCATTTTTTTTGCCCCGCCGCCTTGTTTTTCACAGAATCGAAAAGATCCACGCTCATCAGCCCCCTCCTGCGCACTTATTCCATCCACCCCTCACTCATCCCACTGTCCCTCCTAGAGTTGCCACCTCTACCTGTATTCTCCCGGCATCCGGCATATTCGGCGGATCTCTTGCGACGAGAAGTTTTGATCTCTCATACTAACGGCATTGGATGGTTTAGCCATGATCACGATAGGGAAGAGGTAAATTGGAAATATTTTAAAAAGTACATAATTTAGTGAGGTGGGTATATTAAACCTTCCAAAATTTGGTCCCCGTTGAAAAGAAGGACACGCTGAGATGAGCGCCAATAATATTACGACTTTAAATGTGGTAGTAGATGAAGGTTTGGTAAAGATGAAAATTAGATGGAGGCAATAATAATATCCAAATGAGAATGCAAAGAGAAGTATCGACATGGTGATTAGGAAAACTGATAGGTAAGCGTAGGAAAGTGAGGAGGGGAATACGACATTTGTACAATTTGAGGGTAGATTAGAATAACAAATAATTCAAAGATTTTTCAAAAATGTTTGTGAAGAAAACATCGGGCTAAATACAACGAGGGATCATTGACAGTACTTCCACTCAGCCAACCATTTATTTAATAGAGTACTTAAGATGATGATTCTTTGGTCCTCACATATTTTGATGAGCTATTTTTTACTTTACTCAGGTCTACCAGAAATTAGAGGGAATAAAAGTACTCAGTTCGTCAGTATATAACAAGGAATTATTTTTTTCAGAAACAAATTTTGCCAATATGAAGACAATCTACCAATATTTCCTAAGGGATAGATACATGTGCAATTTTCCAAAAATATACTTTGTAAAAAAGCTTTTTACGAGTACTTATTCGTGAAATATTACGCTTCTTTTATCCATTCATAATATTCAAACTCCACGAATTCGTCATCTGAACCTTCTCAATTCGTTCCAACACATATATTAAAAATCTACAACCATCCCACGGAATATCCATTCCCTAGATAACAACCCTAGCCCCTCCTACAAGGGGTCAATATGAAAAACCTCCTCCCACCGTCACAAAACCAGGCCCTCAACCCACCTCCCCCTTCTCCATCAGTCTCCCTCACTCCTCCCATCTCAGTCCCCTCCACTCTTCAGAATGCCCTCTCGCCCCGACGTAACGCCCTCCGAAGCACTCCTTGGAGGCGCCTAAACAGCTCTGAGGAGAGGATTTCGAGCGGGGACACGGTGGGAAGGAGACCGAGAGGGAGAAGAGGGAAAGAGGAGAAAAAGACATGGCAAGAGACTCGGAGAGAAGAGGAAGGGGAGGGGAAGGAATAGGGAGTGGAGAGAGAGAGAGAGTGTGAGAACAGAAGTGGAGGAGTAGGGCAGGAGGATATCCCGACAGCAATATTTTATTCAGCGCTCGAGACAGAAGTGGGGCGGGGAGGGTGAGAGGAAGGACGACGGGAGAACCCCTCTAGGGTTTCGAACGGTTGGCATCGAGGAAACCGCTAAAAGCAAAAGAATCCACGAATGTTAAATGCGGGGAAAAGACCACACTTAGGTCTTTAATGGTGGCCATCAAATGCACGTACCCTCCAACCTTTTCCCGAGGCCACGAAATGGCGAGCTAAAACAAAGTCCTTTGAGAGGAGTTTCATTTTCAGAGTTCTACTGATTTTAAGAAATAAGGTTGCTCAGCCATAAAAGGTCCACCAGCAAATCTAAGCAGATTTCAACGCTCATTGGATGGCGCTTTGTGAGCTGCCACCAACTTTTACACTCGCATCAGTCAAAAAGTGAAGAACAAAGGGATAATATATCAACTTTTTACTCTAAATATTCACTTAGCAGATTAACAAATAGCGGACAAAAGGATTTTTATGTAAAAACAGGTACTCTAGGCCTAAAGTAAATATATTTCAAAGAATTAATACAGGTTGTAATATTTTCCTTTGATGTATGTCGATTACACTATAGATAAAATAAATGCAAACATCGGAGATCCGCAAACCCCACAAGACTCTCAATTTATTCTAAATTAAAGTAATAATTTTTAAGAAGCCAGCCGTTTTTAAAGGTATCAGAATGAAGATCTATACACCAATTTGAATGTCCCAAAGCCAAATCACTTCCACGAAGTAGTGAGCTGGAAATTTTTTAAAGATTTAGCGACCATTTAAAACGTGCCAAGCATAAGGACATAAGAAACAAGAAAATACGAAGCAGCGATATTCAATCACTTGCAACGTTTTGAGTGTCACTTTAACAAATACTCAATTCCACCACTTGATTGCAAGATATTCAATATCAAATACAAAGCACAACGAATCAAATGACTCATTTCACTATTCAAATTGGGAAAATGACAGCCATTGTGGGCCAATTTCATTCCGATACATGAAATCTCCACCCGTCTCCATCTACGCTGTTATCTTTACAGCGACGGAAAAGAACGCTAACATCCAGCTGTGATGCAAACACTTCAAGAAGATACACACAGGAAACAAGGACATATTTATAAAGGCACGCGTGTTGCGATGGCCTTTTATTGGATGGCTTTTCCTTAAGATCCTTCTTGATTAAACAGATCAATGGAGACAGCGCTCTGACGCAAAGTTGAATGCAGTTGAAGTCTCAGACGAGATCCGAAGTCAGCCGATGAAAAGAAGAGGGCGGTATGAAAAGATGGACTGGGTAACAAAGAAGAGAGTACGAAGGTGAAGGAATATTCAGTTGGTTGGTTGGTGCGCTATTAGGCAAGGCGAAAGGTTAGGTACGTCATTCTCAACCATGAGGACAGATGGGTAGGTGAGTTAGGGAGAGATTATTATAAGGATCAAGAAAAAGTGAAGACCAGCCCGTCGTCTGAATAAGCCAACTCCAAACGAATAGCGCCTTGAGGTCCTCAGGTTGTCCCATACAGCGAGCGAAGTACAGTACATGAAGTGCACTCCTTATAGCATAAAAACAAGGATCGGTATTCAACTGAAAATAGTTCACCAAGGCCGGGATTCCACCCGAGTCCTCGGGATGGGAAGTCCAGTGTTTTGACCACAGTGCCAACCCGATCCCCAACGGCATTCATGGGGAATGAAGGGGGGAGAATAAAAGAAGGCATTGGTGGGAATGAGTGGGTCGAGGCGGCAAAAGGAAGAAACAGAAAAAAAAGGCGGAGGAATTAATCGAAGCCGACATGAGGCGCTGCCAAACAATGCACAACTTCCCCCCCCCCCCCCATTGAGCCCTCCCTCCCATTTCGCGACACCCTCAAACCCTGTTCCCCATACGCGTGTCTCTCCTCTCCACACCCACCCCTCCCATTTTCCCCTCTCTCCCTCGCTCACGAAGAAAAAAACACTCCGCATATCTTTCAACAGCTCTCCTTCTCCTCACTATTCTCCGAGAATCCCGAGTTTCCCTTCAGCTCAGAGGGGAGACCTCTCTTTCTTTCTTCTTCCTCGCAGTCATTTCTTGTTTCTCAAGAAAAAAATTCTTATCCTGAAAAGAACGATGGGGGAAAACTCGAGAATATGACTAAGGACGAAGCAGAACCAAATAATCCCACTCAAAATACGAAACATTTTCATTTTCGGAGAACGCTGAAGTCGTGTTGCTATCCGCAGTGGAACAGTGCGGGTGAGACATAACGTTATTTAGTGAGAGCGAGCATAGCCGGAATTTGAGGTTTTCAAAGTATTAATCATAGAATAAGAATAGGGATAAAAAGTGGAAAGTAAGACAAAAAATGAAATTTCCTCATGCATTAGAATTATCTAAAACAAAAAAAAACTCTTTAATCATTCATTTCCACATTAGGAAGAACAAATGCATATACATTCCGCACCATTTTCCCCATAAAATTTGCAAGTCACAAAGAGCATAACAGTGCACTGTGTAAAGTTTCGCAATTATTAATGTCAATCAAATTGTTATTAATGAAAAAAATAGAATCACCAGTCCCATATCGTGAGAGAGCGAGTTATTTTCGTAAACAATATCCAATGGGATAGAGGGAAAGAGGGCAAATGACACCGTAAGAAAGTCAGATTTCAAAATGCAATACCGTTAGATTTGAGAAGAAAAATGCATGAGCAAAATGAAATCCACCCCTCCCGTGATTTACTTGAGCCATCAAAGGCCCGGCGAGACGAAGGTATCAATCTCGTGCGAGCATTGGTTTGCATATTCGCCCAAACCAAACTTTGCGTCGCTTATGCCTCAAAGGAAACGCTGGTGGAGGCGGGGAGATTGGAACCCGGCAGGATTGGTAAAGGGATTGAAGGACAAACATGGAAAGAGAGAGAAGGAAGAACGCCACCGAACCAAAACGGAGGAGAATGGTTTTCTGGGACGCCTTTCTTTAAAGGTACGGGGCGATGAATAGTGGGAGGGGGAGAAGGAGGTGAGAAGGGGGCGGAAAAGAAATCGGAATATCGATGAGGTGCTGGAGCACAAGCCTTCCCTTGTTTACGAGTTCCCCTGTGAGGAGATGAAAGTGGGAAGAAAAGGCGCGGCCATTTGCATAGATCATCCGGAGGGAGGCCGCAAATCGCCACAGTAAGGGGGGACGCGAAGGAGTGGGGTTTCAAAGAACGGGGACGGGGGTAGAGAAGGAGGGAAGGGATGCTGTATGTATGCGCTGCCCCTGACTGCGGCCCCGCGGTCGCCTCGGCCCATCGGACGGTCGGCGTTGGGGGCGGATGTGGTAGGGGAAGGCGCTGCTTCATAATTCAAGGCGAAATGAGGTCTGCTGAAAGGAGAGAGAGAGAGGAAGCGGCCCGCCGCCGGTGAATAAAAAGAGAGCCGGTGGATTGGAAAAAAAGGGTGGAGCTGGAATTTAAACGTTTGCCCTTCTCTCGAGGACGTCTGTAATTCGTCGACGGGATTACTACTCGGTCCGCCGCGGTTTAACCCTTTCATGAGATTTAAAATCGGCCGTGAATCATAGGAACGCTCTTAAAATGACATGCTTTCGAGTAAATATTTAGAAAGGGGTCGTCGCAGTTACTGAACTTTAAATACTTATATTACAACGATTACCCTTCGAGAGAAAATTATACGGTACAAAAGAAAAACGAGAGGCAAAGGAAGCCATAAATATTCAACGCCGGAAGGTGAGAAATTATTACACAATTAACCACTTGAATGTTCCCGCCAATTTTCCAGGCCATGTATCAGCAAATAGTTCTAATGAATACGAGAGGAACCCACGGGGAAGAAGATGTATTTAAACTACAATCATCAGACTGCATAAGGGATGCGGCATTGGCTGCACGAAATGGTCTCTTACGAAGTGACCAGTTGAAGAGAAAAAATTTTTCTGACAGCCGGAACCGCGCTAGAAAATGTCAGCAGCGAAAAAATTGGATTGATAAATCTAAATGAAGGCATTAACAAATTTCTCAGCCAACATATACACCCATCGTCCCAGATCTATAAAATCTTTCACTAAAAACGATACTCTTTCATAAGTTTCATCCACAAAACTGGGTTATTCAACTTTTAAAACTAAGTACATTAATATTAATGCTTTCATCTTGAGCAGAGGAATGTTAGGAATAAAAATATTATTGCGCGATAAAATATAAGCGAGTTTGTAAACAGGCAAATGGGAATCAGACACTATAAATAGTAAAATTTCGGCGACCATTATTTTCTGTTCATTTATAATTACAAAATTCAAGTAAGTAATCGATCATTTAACAGCACATTAACAAGTATAATCGATAAAATTCTCCCGATCAACAAGTCCAAAATCCCAATCACAGATCATTCGTTTCTCTAAAAAAAGAAATGTCCCATAACTTGTAATGAAAGGTTTTACGAAATAAACATTTTAAAAACCAATACTTTGAAATAAACCAACCACCCAAGCCTTAATACAACTCACCTCTTTCAATTAGCCTCTCCAAACAGTTTATCTAAATCAATTAGCCTCTCCAAACAGATAGTCTATACAGCAGTTCGAGCAAACCTTAAAGCAAGACTTGCTAAAATATAAAGGTTTGTGATAGCCCATGAGTAAATTTAACCTAGTCGATACCAAAAAGATGGTAACACTTAAACACTTCATTAACTCACTCATGGGAGTCACGGTAAGTTCCACGGAAAAAGTAAAAAAAGTAGCAAAGACGGAAAGCCAAAAAAATACAGCTTAAAATTCCAGAGTACGTTAAACCCGGTCACCCCACCAATAAGATTGCCCACGCAGCCTTTAGGGCTCCATGTGGCGGGGTAACCTGATACCGAGACTCACCTATCAATGGTGGGGAATAAGTTTTTCTTTTTAGGATGGTTGCTACCGGCCTGAAATATTCCGGTGTCTATAACCTCTTGGTTGCGGCCGTAAATGGCGCTGCGGTCTCTTTGATGGCGAGCCGCGTTTTCTTTAATTTCTGCGGGCACAAAAAGCACGGGCGATATCGTATCGGTTAACCCGCTCCCGTTTCCCTAGGAAGATTTGTGCGTTTTTTCTCTGCTCCACTTGAAAGGCGGCCAAATACTACGGTTTTCCGCCGGAATCTCGGGACAGCAGCTTCGATCCGCAATTACCTTCCAGCGCGCCGCGCCATGCAGAAGAATGAAAAGGTATGAGCAGAGTTGAAGCGCGCGAGGGAAAACGAAGACCCGAAGGCGCGATTCGAGACGAAGGATTTGAGGCCCGAAAGGGTCGAGCACGAAAAGGGCAACCTTCGAAAGGGAAGAGAAACTGCGGAGGAGGAAGATCATCGGAGAGAAGAAGATCCCATTTGCGAAAATCACTTCTCCCTCGCCCGCCTACCACGGCCACATCGCCTCCAGTGCCACCAACGAACGCCCTTCCACCCGGTTAGAAGATTCTGGGGCCGTCGAGGACGGATGAAGAACTTCTCCGAGGAAAAAGGTGGCTTAAAAATGAGGGTAGGGCGGATAGGAGGTCCCCCGGGGGTCACAAAGCCCGGACCCCGCCGAAAGTGAACGCTCTCCCTCCACCGACATCGCAGTCGCACTCGATGATGGAACTTGCTCTTTCGTCTCTCTTCCGAAATTCTCCTCTCTCTCTCGGCCTTCTTTCATTTTTTCTTCCTTCGAATCCTTTACCCGACCCAGAACTACTCTGTTCGAATTGTTCCCAGCCTCCCTCCGAGTGAAAAGAGGCTGGTCTAGGGAGACATCAACGAGGATGTTGGAAATGATAGATGACTAGCTGCTGGCACCAGGCGACCATTCCACCGATGGAGGAAGTTCTACGTTACCATCGCTCCTGTGTGAACAAATCAATCCATATATCATTTAAAACGAAACTAACTTAAGTACTCTGACTTCTACGTCTGAGCCGACTATCACAGCATACATCATATTATTTTTATGTACCTACTAATGGTTAGGGGCGGTCTAAGAACAACTTTTTTTTTCAAAACTTCAAAGTGCTACAATCGGCAAAATTTAACCTGCACTGCCTGCGGAACAGAGGAAGAAAAATTCCGGCAGGATAAATTTTAGCAGTGCCATCGGGCTGGAAGTGACAGTCAAAGGATTTCTGAAAAGTATTTCCGTCGAAATAACAAATGTACCCGGTGGAAATAAATCGATTAAATTTGAGAAGATAGTGCTGGAAATGTGTATTCTTACAGCAGGGAAATAAGACATGTGAATGTTTCGAAATGCTTCGAGAGAAGAAAAGTGTTTAATATAAGAGCTCCAAAATTGCCAAAACATATCAGAGCAAACGTATTTAAAGAGGACGGAGAGGATTAACTAGCCTTTAGACAAAAATAAGTAATGCAATTAAAACCTCCAAATCATTAATCCAATTGATCTCTTTGAAGAAAATTGAGCAAAAATTGGCAGTATACTGCGTATTTCCTTAAACATCATATCGATTTTATTATGAATACGATAAAAAGCAATGAAGTTGGGTGTTAACTACAAAACCAAAAACTCCAAGTAATAACTTACGTTCATTTTGTACATACAAAAATCCAATAAATAAGCATTCTCAAGAAATAAGAATAATGAGATTCAGAAATGAGATTTCTGATGCGTCTCTTGAAAGAATATAACATTTTTTTTTAAATAGTGTGGGCCAAAAACATTAAAATGATCTTCTAAATTCCAGGACAAAAACTATTATCGTATGGTACCAGCTTAATCAACCATATTGTAGGACGGGGTAAGGTATGAACACCGAACTGAGTATTATACACGCAAGGTGAACAAAGCAGCCGCTCGCATAACTTCTGCTTGACAAAAAACTACCCAAAGCGAGAACTGGAGAACAGAAGGAAAGGGGAAGGACAGAGAGAGTAGACGGAGAGGGCATAACCCGTTATTGGCAAGTGGATCGTTTCCAACGGAGAAACAGATGAGGTACCTTTCAGTGCGCGTAGCAGACACTTTTGTCTGCTCGAAACAATGGATATGCAAATGACCTTAACCGTTGCACTCAATTTGTTAATGGCATAAGGAATAGGAATGGGCTGATTCGCGTTTGTTTCTAATCAAGCTTCCCTTCCAGCTCACGACTTCCTCTCCGCATGGCTAGGTAAGTACCTTCGCAATGGACGGAATAATAAATACAGCAGAAGCCTGGCTGCAGGTACTTGCTCCTCTTCGTGGAGGTACATATACCTACATAAAAGAAAGCTGATAATCTGAATCATATCGTGCACGATAATTCTTTAAAGCAACGGGTTGTTGATGCAAGGGTGTTAAGAAGCACTCGGTTCGCCTTTGAGGTGCAACTCTATTCTCAATACGAATGAAATATTTTCTATTAAAATAAAATACTCTGTTATGTTAATCTAACGCCCCATGAATCTCCGTCATGTGAAGTATCAATCCACAAACACCTATCTTTCTTGCATGCTCTCAATCAATCTTCTTAGCTGACCTTCCTGATTTACGTCTTAAGTTGGTTATCGTTGTTGCACGATGATTTATAGGAGTTATAGCACACGTCTCGAGTACTTACAGTGACTTCCTTAAAAACATTCCTTAAATCACATTATGTCATGAAACGTTGGTTGACACTTTTGGAAACAGCTGACGGTTGAAACTCGTACAGTTTTCGCATATCACGTGCTTGCTCTGCCATCACATTATTCTGACATATTAATCACATCATAAAAATAATAATAATACTTTCTATGACGTGCATTAGCACTCAATTCCATAATTTGGCCTAAGTTTCCAATAGAGGAACGTACATTGGCGGGAGTGCTTCTAAATTAACTCATATAACGAGGGGAATGAGTAGATAAACAGGGTCTAGAAAAGCGAAGAATCAAGTTTCCGAAAAGGGCAGCATTTATGCGCGAATAACGCTTAACCGTCGAGGAATATAGAGCCTCCTAAATCAAAATGGGAAAGCCCAGAGAGCGCAGTTTCCCCGTTTTTAATGGACAGGCCACTGCGTAAGTACTCACCCGAGGTAGACGGTGGCAATGAAAAGGGTCCTCCCTTCCGTCTAATAAGCAGCTTTTCTCGACCTGCGCCACTCCCGTACCCACGACTTATCATTCCGAAAGGCAAATATTAAATTTTAAGCTCCAATGCACAGAGTAAATACCAAGCGAGACGTGGAATGAAAAACTAACAATCTACCTAGCGAGGGAACAAATTAAAAGACATATTTGATGAACGCCAGGAAAGGAATTTCTTCGAAACGAATAAAAGGGCATCAACCTCGCACAAAGACCACTTTCACTGGTAAATTTTTAATATGATCATTATCATTCGTAAAAGGAGCAGAAAGATCCCAAAAAACCTTTTTATGCTATAAAAGAACATTCAAACTTTATAAGGACGTTTGAATTTAATGTGGAGAGAAATGGAAAGGACGAAAATTCAGCACCGAAATTTCCTATATATTGATATAATTTACAGCTAATCCAAATGAAATGTATGTTACATGTGTACTCTCGTAAAAGCATCTTTTTTACCAAATCAGTATTCTAGACATTAAACAACCAAGTTTAGAAATAAAGTGGTGGTATGTTACGCACAAATTATCTTGCCTCTTAACTGTAACAATTTATAAACGAATAGTTATCCTTCCCAAGTATGTAGCAATATTAGGAATATGCAAATCTATCTATTGGAATAAAGCCAATTGAAGTGGTATAATATTTATTTACACTAACTAATCGAAAATGAAATAACTAGGTCTACAAGAAAATCTCGAATTAATGATTATGACCAGAGACGAATATGGCTCTGATTTTGTAACCGATGATACGAAAGCTACACCACCGCCATCCAACGAAATATTACATTGTTACGTATAAAAATATCTTACTTAGCTCCCAACTAGATATAGAAATAGCTGTCTACTTAATATACTTAGTTAAAAGCGGAATAGGGGACTATGAAAGTAAATCCTAAGTATATTATAGATTCATTGAAAATTTCGAGGCCACAAAATGTGTGGGAAATTTCGATGGTACTGTCTAAAAGGTTTACAGGATGCAAAACCCAAATGCAGAGGAATAAAATAAAAGGGTTTGTGTCGATATGATAAAGTAAATAGCAAAATAATGTTCGTAAGGCGTACAAACAGAATTGTAGCTGAAGTGCAACACGTAAAATCCACGAGCACCTGGAAAGTAGCCCCATTTTCCCACCGACGAGCAACGACGGAATTCAATTCGGATTAGTTTTCTTGCCCCGAAATTCCCACGCCCTCCTACCTGCGCACCTCTTACCCTCCCCCCCCCCCCACTGCCACCCACCCACTCCCTCTTCCTCTCGCCCTCCCGCCTGTTCTCCGACCAAATCCTCCGACCTCCATCTCAAACCTCCCTTTCCCCCACAATTTGCTTAGCCGCATGTCACAGCGGTTTTCCCTTCCGCCGTCGACTCGCAAGGGGGTCTCCACCCACCAACCACCTCTCCCTCCCTTTCGTCTCCTCCCGTTCAATACCACTATTCACTCCGACCTCCCCACCTTTCGTTTCCTCTTTCTATCTCCGTTCCTTTCCTCCTCCGCCGATTCCTTCCACCACCCAACTTCCTTCTGACAACCTCCCATTTCTCATCGGTCCTCAAGGTGGCCACTGTTCTTCAAAAGCCTACATTAAAGAGTGGAACTTTGAAAATACTCCTTTAGCCATTATAAATGGGTCACAGTCCACTGGACTTTGTATTTAACTGCTCAATTCCATTCACGCCTGAGGATTTAATAGAGTTGATTTTTAGAAGCAGTCCATGTTTTTTAGGAGAAAAGTCGACCTTCTAAAGGTTAAGGGCATTTCTATCATTTTCTTATTCACTTAATAGCTATACTGAAGCATTCCGATATGGAGATTTATTTTACAAATATCGAGTATGATTTGGAGGAATTCCACCAAGAGAAAATATGAAAGTGTCATGAAAATCTCACTAAAAGAAAAGTGGGATTAGTTTTTCTCAGTGCCCTTAACAAACAGGCGAATATCTGTATGAGTAGTTTTGGTATATATGAGGCTGCGTCTGAATAAATAAATGCAGAATATACTACACCCAACTTTCATCTGAGATATGTATTCCGATGCCGACATGAAAAATAATGAACCAAGGAATTTCGGGGAAAAAAGATTTGAAAAAATAATCAAATATCGACCAGTTTGCAAGGGATGCCCTCAAAAAATTTTTCCAAATCGCCCATTTTGCAGAATAAATATGGTATTATTTCGTGCCATTAGAAAATTCGAGAAACTCGACGAGAATTCCTGGATCTTTCTTAATATTCGCAATTTCACGGTGAGGGGCGAGGGGAAATTCAGGTCTGCGATAGAGCGTAGGATATTGTGCACGTGGGAGAGAGAATATTGTGGACGTATGAGAGTGAGAATAGGTTTTATAGAATGGGATGAAAAGAGGTGGCATGAATGGAGAGCTGAAGAATGATATCGCCCTTAAGGAGAAAAGAACCTGCGGCTGAGAAAAATATTTTGTAGAAAGTTCAAAGCCTAACTTTAACGAGAGATCACTTCCAATAATAAATTATTGCTATTTCAAGGAATTTTCCTGGTTATGAATCAGTGCAACCACTTCGATCCGCGCTTCACAACTACATTTTCTCACCCCCATCTTAATCCACAGTATTTCACCATGTCTTCCTTTGGTCATACTCTTTCGGACGCAGCAAACCTCCCCTGAGACATGTCTCTGGCATTTTCAATCCCTCTCCTCCAAATTCCCACCCACAAACCCACCTCCAACCCGCTCCCCTCACTCTTAAAACTACGGCGCAATTCCTCCCTCTTCATGCGAAATTTATGGGCGACAAATTATTTTCGGCTTTGGAAAAATTAGATTTATGGGCCGGATGGCAATCCCTAGTGAAAAAAATGGAATGAGAGAGGAGGAGAAAAGAGAGAGAGAAAGTGTCTCCCTACTCATTGCCGTCTCTCTTTTTTTCCATTATTTTTATTCCCGGCCTCCCAGAGTCGTTCCCTCTTCTAACCCCTCTGATTATTTTTTCCCTTGCCCTTTCCCTGTCACTCTATCCCCTCTTTGGCGCACGCGGTGTCTATCCCTGACTCTTCCTTTCCTACATTCCCCTCTCGCTACCCCGTCGGGCCCTCTTCCTCTCCCTCACCGGCCGTAAATCACATCTTTCTCAACCAACAAAATTTCTCTCGCCAGATTTCCTCGGACATAGGCGCGCATGAGTCCGCCCCGAAGCCGGGTTTTGCTCAGTTCGCGGATAATTGTTTTTCCCTCTTGGAAAAAAATTCCTACCGCCACCTTCTCCGCTACTTATGATGTCGAGAGCAAGCTCACTCCCTATCAATGGTGTTACTTTTATCCCCCTCCCAGAACGCGGAAAGATCAGATGCACGTATAAGCCAAAAATAATTCTATTGCGCCGTCTCGCTTTTAAAAAAGAAAGGGATAACAAAAATATTCGACAACAAAAAAGATAACAAAAAAGAAACAACAACGAAAGAATTGTACGTAATTGTACCTCAAATAAATAAATGAATTGCGAAAAACACTTGAATTCGTCTCGGGTTGAGAATTAAAATTCGCTCACACTGGAAACATTATCTTTAACGGACACAGTTTTCCGCAATGCATTTCTAAGCGATCATGAGATTCACTAAAAACAGGAATCGACATTAGACTCGGTAAAATATTTTCAAAATAATATATTACATCCAAAAACTCACTAAACAGCTAAAATAAACAAGAGAAAAATAATGTAAATAAAATGATAGCACTAAAATACGACCTATGTTAACGCTAATAATATATACTGTAAGCAAACATATGCAGCCATAAATATACTAATATCGTCGGCATATTAGAAGGGCGGGCTGATTTTCTCTAACTCGTGGGTAACAACACGAGTGAGCGTAATTTTGATATTTTCTGAGTCCATCGTCAAGACTTTGACCACTTGATGTTTAAAAAAATAATTATATGAATGGTTCTCAAATTTCAATATTCCACAGTAAAATGGCAGTGATATCATCAAATATTTTACCTGAAGCACTCCTCTAGGCATAAAAAATTATTTTCCAGCGCTCTGAGCGCTCCGAGATAGGCCTCACTTTTCTGAAATTGCAGTAGACTGCGCGAAAACAATACATTTTTACAGTTTTTCCAAGAACTCTCATCACACCCTGAAAGGATTGCCCAAAATTAATATCGGCGCGGCAAATTTTCCACAGAATATGCGCAGACACAGACCAAACACGATAGTACTGGAATTGGATTTGATCAGAAAGAGATTTTGGTGGAAAATCGGAAAGGAACGAGAGCTGTCTGAGAAAGAGGGAAGGAGCAGGGAGACGATTCTGGTGAAGGAGTAGGGGTGGCAGCGAACTACACCTACATTCTAGGAAATGAGTGAAATGGAAGAAAGGAATAAGGAACTATCGACAGGCGGAGAGGTTAAAGGATGAAGGGAATCGATAGGAGCGGATGATAAGAGGGAAAAAAATCATAATTGAATAAAAAGGGCAGAAAGAAACGGAGATGGAATGGGATTTCAGTCCGCCAGCAGCGACGCCATCCTGGGGCACGGAAACGAAAGGGACTACGAAGGCGGTTGACGCCGTGATAGCAAGTTGGTCCTGCTGAGAAAACCTACGGAAGCATTCTGAGAAAACTAACGGAAAGGACAATAATATTACCGGCAATATTTCAGCATGAAAAACCCAATAAATTTAACAAAGGTCAATATTCAAGTTGAATGAATAAATAAAGGAAAATGATGCTAGTCCTGAAGAAACAAAGTGGCAAAAACGGAAGTCTTCCATTTATAAGCTTTCGTTTTTCATTTAGGGCAAAACCTGGAGCTTATATTTTATCTGACAATGATTAAAAATAGTTCCGCCGGCGTAGAAAAACATTTCCAAAGGAAAAATGGAATTTTTTCCACTGATACATATACACATAGCCACCAAAAGCAATCGTGCATATGTAAAAATAAAGGTAATGACAAATGAGTGTTTTGGGGGATATTTTACACAATATTAGGACAATATTAGACAAAATAATTCAGAGAAGTATCATATCTCCCCATAACAAATCAACCAAAAAATATTAATTGCCAATTTATTTAGTGAAAACTATAGATTTACAACTTAAAGCACGATTAATCTAAAGGAATACATATAACTGTTTTACTAGTACGTGATGATCAGGTACATAATTGGCCAAGTTAACTGCTGGCCCCGGTGGCGGCGGGGTAAAGTCCTCGCCAGTTAAACTGAGGGTCGCGGATTCAGGTCCCGCAAGGGTGGGTTTTTCACCACCCAAGGCATGGATGTATGTAAAGTTCTGTTGGTCCGGTCCCTGGAAAACTTGATGATAAGTTTAGCAGCCTATCGGGATTCTAGAAACATATGAGCCGGCAGAATCGTCCGGCAAACAAAAAAAAATAAAATATTCCATGCGGAAGAACCTATACACGAATACTTGATGGTTAAAAAGGCAATAAACTGCCAAAAAGGTATGCGAGGCCGCCTATATGGACTTTTCAGCCACTACGGACAACTTTCTGGGATACATCCTCGGAAGATATGGTAGAATTATTATGCATTTGGCCTTTTGTTGACTTCAATTTTTACGGTCACCCAACTTCAATGAAAACCATGTCATAGCAGGGCAAGATTCCGGAATACGTGGTTATACGTTTACATCGTATGCCTACAGAACCTGAGCCTCAGGCAAACATGACTCATATTCAACATTCTCGCCAAAGAAAAGTTTCGATAACAATCAGAGGCCATGAAATCGGACATTGTATTATAAAGTTGGACTCTACAATATTCTTCAACAGCAAATCAAATTTCATAAAATCGAACGAATTTTCTAAAGGTGAGACCATGAGAGAAACTACTGCTACAAGCTGTGTCAAAATGCAACAGGGGTAGGTGGACAACGCCACGGACATGCGAAAAGGAAGGCGTCAAATGGAAGAGCACACGAGTAGAGCAGACGAGTCCTCCCCCACCTACGACCACTGTTGAACCTCCCAATGACCTTCACACGAGGACCCGCTTCCTCCCTCCTCTTACTCCTCATCCACGAGCGACATCATCAGATCCTCGAGGACCAAACCTCCCAATATCTTCCAATCATATGCTAAAAACTGATCCCGCATGACTCCATTTCAATGTATTAATCAGATCAAATTCGATTATTTTTAATTTCATTGATGGAGTCACAAAAATAATTCCAGTCAACCTAAAACATTTATGTAAGATATTTTGCACAAATAAAGAGGCCCTGAAAACACTTACACTTCTGTGAGGGTTTTTAACACTTCTAGAACTCAAACTGAAAGAACAATGAGTGATTAAATTTAAAAAAGATTGCATAGCTATTAATTCACAAGGTTATTTTTATCATTAACGAATATTCTCCGTTTCACCATTCATAATCCTGGCACCTCGTATACAAAACAATTATGAATTAAAGAAAAATACCACACACTTCAAGTGATGTAAGAACAACCTGACTACTGCCATTAAGGTAAACTAACAGGGTCCAGATGACATATCATCAGCTTCCTGGTATTTTGAAATGGTAGAACTGCAAAAGTAAGCGTTAAAGAAAGAATATAAAACCGAGCATCGATAATTTACGGGTTTGCCATTCTCCATCCATCACTTTTTGATCTCAACCTTTTCATTAGCTCCCTCTTCTGATGTCCTTTATAATCCTCTTATAATCTGCCGTCTCTGATTGTTTATTTTTATCCACTAAGTCTTTTAAGACCCATAATATACCACCGAGGATATGATAAAAAAATCAAAGGATTATTTCCCTCAAGAATTAGATTGGCTCTAACTTGCTTGATACGTATACAGCCTGCTGGCCGGACATATTTTGCGATAGGAAGTTGTGACGAAAATGCTAAGCTGACGAGACTATTCAGGGAGAGAGGGAGAGAGAGAAACCTCCCCACAGGAGATAAAAAATATATTTTAGCCATAGGAGTATTAGATGTGATTTAAGGTAACGGTAGTTTGAATGGAAGAAGGAATACCTTTACTAAATATACATATCCGAATTATTACGACAAGTTGTCTCCAAGTACAGTTTCATTCTTCAGCCCGGCATCGAATCCACCCCACTTCATCTCCATTAAAAAGTGTATTTTCTTACACCCCCTTCTCCGTTTATCCAACACACTCCTAACAATGACGGCTCTCACCATCCTGTTAACCATCATTAGCTGTTACAATCAATTTCCATTTAAATATGTATCTTTGTTAGTTTTTTCCTTATTAACTCTGCCAAATGCATTCTCAAAACCCACAAATCAAGCAAAAAGCCTTCATTCTACTCTGCATTCCTTACATTGAGCGTTCTGCTTATCGCATCTCGGATGGCCATCACCTTCCAAAACCTGGACAGGATGTCACCCAAGCGATCGGCTTCTCTCGCCTACAACCTATTGCTTAAAACACAATATTTATCGTACCTGAACTTAAAATCACAATTCTATCGTCCCCGCACTCTGACGCCTCCTTCTATTTCTGGTGAGGGACCAAAACTGAAATACGTTAAATGACTATGAAACATTCATCTAATTAGCGAGACTAATCTCTCCTACCTACCTATTTTAACCTACGCGAAAAGACGATTTTTAGAATTAACCATAACTGAGAACCGCAATGAATAAAAATACAATAATGAACATTTTTATCAGTGATGCTATTGACTCGCGGATCCGTTTTTAAAGAAAGCCGACCCATTTCGTACAGCACCAGGTCCTAGATATGTTTACGGTATTTGCAGGGTTTCCACGTTCGTTTCACTTCTATATCCTTTTCTTCATGCTGTTTGCCGCCCATCACGCCTGATACCATCCTCAGTAGTATCCTAATCACTTTATCTCCGTTGCAAACTAAGTGTGCAATTGACCAACTATTTCCAAGATTTTCCACCCTTGGAGTGTGTTCCCCATTGTCTCAGTGAAGGTAGTTCGTCCCACGTGTCCATCTCAGTCCCTCACCATAACCAAATCTTTTTAACGAGGACATGACTGAACCAGCACATGAGTCACCTTGTACGGATGGGAAAGAGCAAAGCGTATTTAAATGAAATGAGAGACAAAGTTGAATCCTTAAACTCAATTTCCGTTCCACCTCACCCCATATTGCACCCTATAAAGAAATAAAATACGTGTTCCCCTTTTAAGGGACATGAATTCCGATTTCATATATTTAATTTTTAATTAAAAGAAATTATGAACACTATTGCGAAGTATACTCGCTTGAACATAATGCATTTGACCCTGAAACATTTTAGTGAGTAAAGGCTAATGAGAAATCCCAACGAAACTCTCTTAAGGCCACACTCGTTAACACAAACATAAACATCATAACTTTTTATCTACAACTACCGAAATTGAAGCAGGAAAAATATGACATATATTGAGACTCCATATGATAAAACTCTATTAGGTAGTATCACACAGTAAAAACATAACACTGATCAACTGTGTTCAAGGGAATATTCATAGCGGCACACTCCCCAAAGCGATCAAAATCAGAATTGAAATAAATGCAACTCAGAACTTACGAGGTTTTACCGAGTAATCGACTACTTACAAATGTTGAGGTACATAATAAAAGGAACTGATTTGAGGTACATAATAAAAGATTATATTTCACTTTACCAAGATTAACTTCATCTCAAAACAACCCCTATGTTTAAAATTTTATCACGGGATTCATTTAAAATAGGTAATAATTAACCGCTATGCACTTAAGATATGAAATAATTGCATGAACGTAATCCATAAATGAAGGAAACTATGCATCAAAGTGACTGTTACGTGACATATTAAAGAATTTATGCATAAAATTAAGCAGAGAAACAAATATTTCTCACCTTGTGGCACAATAAACGGCGTTGAAGGGTGCAATTTATAGCTCCTTAAACGAAATATCAAGTAAGTGTATGTAATTTCCAAAAGGACGCGAGCAAGACGTAGTGTGCCAAAGAACACAGCGTGATTTCCGGGATGGACAAGTCGGATAAGAATGCTGTGAAGAATAAAAGGCAAGAATTGCTAAGCAAACGCCGCGTTGTGGCACTCGTGATTGAGATTAATGTTTGCGTGGGTATTAATCATCCAGCGTCATGGGAGCCGCCAGTTTTAATCTCTGAACACCCGCGGACACTGACACGGTCTCTCTCTCTTACGCACTTTTTTTCGCGAGAAAATAGAGCTGGAATTCGTAAGTAGGGGTCTAGAGGAGCAAATTAATTACTACTTGTACGACTTTTGTGAGCGAGAGAGCGAAGATAAAGTCTGATTAAAACCACTCTCTTGGATCAAGGACAAGAAACAAAAGAAGAAAAGTGGAGTGAGATGAACTAACGTCAGAAGGGAAGCAACATTTATTAAGTTATAACACGCTAGAATACTCTACAAAGCACCGAAATCGATTTTCTTGTAACCTAAAGGCATTTTTCATTACAAATAAAAAAGTAAAAGTTGTAAGAACAAAGAAAAATAAACTCGAGTCATGTATACGAGTAAAGGAAAAAGATTTACTCTATTGGAGCAATGTTTTGGTCATTCGATAAGAAGAGAGGATATCTGGCTTCAAAATATTTTGCACAATATTGTACCAAACACGATACAGACCTCAAAAAAAGTATAGTAGATCTCATTACCTGCCCAAGGTTGATTCAAATTCATATTCAGCATCGCGAGTCAATGCCGCAACAGTCCACTCCCCGAAACTGATTTAATAATAACATACTCACTATGTAGAAGAAACAGCACAAAGGAAAACTCACCTGGAAAAGAAAAGAAGCAATTTTAAGAAACTCGCTCCATTGGAGAGCAATGTAAGTTAATTTAAACTAAAGGAATTATATTCCTTAAAGTACTTATGGCTCTAGTGGTTGTACATGAGAGCTGGCGCTCCATAGAATTTAATGTAATCGCGAAATTTCTCGGCTAAAATCTATTTTTTTTCCAACGCTGTAGTAGATGTGATTATTAAAGGGATACAACGTCATACATGTTGCGCTCAAAAACAAGTTACAGAGAAAGATGCAAAAATAGTTTCAGCATCATGAAAGCAGTAATGACGGTAGAAACAGTATCAAGATCGGAATAATTCCAGTACAACACGTCATTAAGTCTAAGTAAACAAAATAAAAGCGAAAAGTCAGTCTAAGGGCGCGTGGGCAAGCGGGTTATTTCAGTGACGCCCTTTCTGCATCATACTTCACCTGGGGACGTACGGTTCAAAGCTCACACAGTCCCCTCTGATCCCTTTCCCTCCCCTTCTCGTCACGAAAGAAAAGCGTATTCTTGCGAGTCTGAAAATAACCACATCCCGTCGAGGGGCAGCTACGGGGAGTTTTCCTTTGTTAAAAAGAATCCTTTCGAGGTTTGGGAATATGGCAACTGACGGATATCGACAGCTGTGAAATACGAACGCCGAAATACAGGAGAATGGTGAGAGGGGGAAAAAGTCCTTCCGAAGCCCAAAACCCAAGAAATACGCCGTAAATCATTTCTACCCTTGGATAAGAATATTTTGCAGCTAATACGATAGAAGCAGAGCGCCTCTATCTAGGCGATCAAGTTTAGCCATAATAAGCAAGAAATTAATTTTTTACTCGGCGCCAAAATAATTGAAAATAAACTGCAATGTTACATTCCCACTAATAAGTCCTAGGCTTATGAAAATGAAGAGAGAAATATGAAATAATCGAAAAATATTCACAAGCTTACCTATTACCTATTGGAAAAATTATAGGAATTTTGGAAAAATTGGGCAAATAATATTATCTCAATTCCAGGGTGATAAAAACATCGAATTAAAAACTGGAAGACCCATGAATTAGTGTGCGTGGACTGTGAAACACACGTTAAACGAGTATTTCCATAGAAATCAAGTAATATTAAGATCAAATACGGCCTCTTTTAAATGAACCACATTTTACTGTTTTATTACAATAACTTAAGAGTTGAGAATGGGCTAAGAGTATTTTTTGAGCTGAAGCGCTTCCAGCAACATGATACAATACACATGTAATAGCATTTGTGAAATCATTGGAAATAATGAATCTTTCGACGTGAAAACTAATTTCCCTGCTAACACATCATTTCTTTCGTAGTTACAACCTTTTCGTGTGTCATTCCGGTGTGGTCTTATCACTCAGATGCCTTCAGGTTATCAACATGATCACGAGGGGCCCAAAACTCCGGCAGATTCCGTTCCCTAATGACATCAATTCTGGTGACCCAGGGCGCTGTTTAACGAAATGGGGAGAGAGAGAGAGATGAAGGGAGGGACCCTAGTCAAACCGCTACATCCTCCGACCTGTAAGGGACGCATACCCCGCCCTCTTTAAACCTCTCGCTCGCCCAGGAGTCCCCGGAAAAAACCCCGCCCCTTATCTACCTGCTCGGATTCAGCGCGGCGCCCTCCCGTATCTGCTCGTCCCACGCTCATCTGCTCCCCACTCCTGCGAACCCTTTCCCTCCCGCTTCCCCTCCGCCCTCACGACCCCTTCCGAAACTTCCTCCCCCCGTTTTCTGTGCTTACGCCCGCACAGCCCCACCACCCCTCTTATACCCTTCCATTATTTCCTTCTTCCCAGGATCTTCTTTTCATACACGCGTCCCTCCAGCTCCGACTCCTTCCACAGCAATGTCCTTCTTTCCCCCTCCCCTCCTCGTCATATTCCAGCTCAACTTCCATCCTAGTCCTCCCACCCACCCCACACACACAGAATCCTACGATCCCTACACATTCACCCTTTTCTTCTCTCATCCACCCTTCCCTGTCGTCCGCTCCTCAAAAAAAACCCTCCCGATCCCTTTTGTATCTGCCCCACCTCATTTCTCTCCTTCAGCCAGAATTCCCCTTCATCGCTCGCTCGCATACACATACGTATGTATATACACTGGAGCACCTTCTCCTTTTTTATACGTATACATTTTTCCAGCCAAATGAAAGCAAAGGCTTAAAGTTCACTCCCTCCCTCCCCGGCCTCCTCATGAAAGAGTGAGCGTAAGTTTCGTCCTCTTGCCTCTCACTTGGAGTAGGCTGTGCGTTTAATGTCCTCCTCCGTAAACTTCTACGTTGTTTATCAAAACTTTGTAATACTTTGTCGCGCTCAAGAAGCGTTTCCACTCAGAGATGAGAAAAGACGGTAGCTTTTCAGATTTTCCATAAGTAATTCCAGCTGAGAGGTAAGAAGATGATGAAGCATAAGATAAAATGCGAAACTTTGAAGGAATACTTCCGCCAAAACATTTATTTCAACAGAGTTCAAATTCACTCTTGCCTTATGTATTGTGCCACGTAAGACTCAAGTTATGGCTCAGACTCTATACAATACCCCAACGAGGCAAGGCTTTTCTGGAAACAGCCGTTTTTAGGTGACGATCCGCTATGAACTACGAAAGAAATTCATATTTTTTCCAACGTTGTAAGTAAGAAACTTTTTCGTGCGAGATAATAAAATATTTCCTAGACATCATTTTAAGCTTTATAGCTTTGCGCTATTAGTAATTAGATCAAGTACTTAAGCTTCACTTGATCTACGACACTTAAAATCCTGAAAGAGTAGCTTCATGCAAAACATTTTGGAAGGTAATCTTTGACATATGTCGCAACCCCTTAATTCCTCATTAGTACATCAGATATAGCATCCCTAAGAACACCGAAGGGCAAAATATCTATTGAGAAGAGGACTGAATGTTTCATCAGATTGAAGATACCAATACAAGGTTTCTCTCTCACAGATCAGACAGGATTCGAGATTATTGGGTAATTATCAAGCAAGTACAATATGTACCTACTTGATGATTTCCTACATTAAGAAATAAATTGCTTTCTCGAGTAAAAGCTTCACTGATTTTTTAGGTGAATTTATGGCTTAGTCGCCTCAATTGTTATAAAAGGTATAAAAATTGTCTTTAAGAAGAAAACCGCTCGCAATTGTTAGAATAACATTATTTTTAGGTCAATGTTCAATCATCCCGCAGTTGAAATCAATTGTTTTTCAGCTATAAATTAATGCGGTTAAATATTTTACCAAGGAGTCCTTTACTTCTGACACTATATTTCTGCTCCACATCCATTTCCCATCCTTTCTTTACTCCGATTCCTCACCGTCTCGACCACCCTACCAGCTTCCTTTCCATAGAAGACTACCTTGTCCCTTCGTCCACGCCTTGCCTCTCAAGAAATCCTCAAGAAAGGAATTGAGCCCAGACGACTGAGCGGCAGCAGTAGGCAGGGACCTCGACTTCCTTCCGTTTATTGCAATGGACCAAAAAAAACCTAACTTCCCAGGGGGAAAAAGCCGCATCCATGGGACCTCCTTCCTGTTCCTCTACTCTCTCTCTCTCTCTCTCTCTCACTCCTCTCACTTAACCCTAGTCTCTCTTTTCTGCATCTCCACTACCCTCCTTCCCCATCTCTCCCTCCGCCGCTTGCCCCCACATCCTCCTATTGTCGCCTTTAAAAGGTCGTATCCACCAGGCTCTGAGCCCTCACTATACACTCTCGCAAAATCAATTCTACAAAAGAGTTGTTGATGCGTGACGGCATTGTGAAGCACCACATCCTCTCTTTGTGCAAAATTCTACACTATCCTACGGCGTAAATTGTGTGCACAGTCGAGAGTTCAAAAAATAAATTTCCATTCGCTTTTCGAAAGGATTAAGATCAAAGCAGCTGTTTTAGGAACTTAAGTCTCGATTTCTTCACAAAACATTAACAATGCAAAACCATGATATCGGAATACAGGAACATGTGGATGATTATATATGATTATAAACGAGCTAATTTAAATTAAGATATCATTATAATAATATGGAGACTAGAAGCTTTCGCTTGGTGGAAGGACGCCATACAAAACAAGATAAAATATTTTTATCTTGTTTACTATGAAATATCATTCCTCAGTTGCCTTTAATAATTATGTACAGCAGACACGACAGTTCCACCACTTTGATTACTATGAAATTAAATTATTGGAAATACGGTGTTGAAATAAATACTAGAGGCAACCTTTAGCTCATCGAATTAAAGACACTAAATTGTCACACGAACAAGGAACATGCAAACTAAAAACAAAGGAAGCAGCGACACGATACATACGAGGAAGAGGCATTTCACCAAAAATTTTGCCGACTCGAGAATTCCCATTCTAGCCCCAGTATCCTTGTTCCCTGTGCCCCTCACTCTCCCGGACCTAATTCAACCCCTAATGAGGATCGATCGAACTTCACGATTCTATTCGAAACCAATACACCACACTCAACTAACGCTGGTGCCCGGGAGGGATGCCATATCGACGGGTATGCCGAGAGACTTGGGAGTCTATAGAGGAGAAGGAAACCGCTTTTAAGCAAATCTGCAAAACCGATCTCACTTGCTTACCATCCAATCCTCCTCCCCCTCTCATCTCACCCACCTCTCCCTCCCTCCCAACCTACGCCGCCGACCTCAATGGGATGCGAATGACGTTTCCAGGAAGCGGGATAGTGAGTGTAGGGGAAGAGGGTGGGTCGGGGAGGAAAGATATGGAGAGAGAGATACGGGAAGTGGGGAGGACTGGGTGTGAGTAGTTTGGTGGGAGGAGAAGGCGAACTGGAGACCGATAAATTGGATTGTTAGGAACTGTGAAATAAAGGGTGATGCCGAGCGGGGAGACTGCGTCGCGGGCCGGGGTGCGCTAAGGGGCGGCGTTCGGGTCGGGAGAGGTTGGTTGCTTTTGTTGTTAAAGGCGAACGGTGGGACGTATGGTCGGGAGGGGGGGGGGTGTTCCGAGCGTAAGAAAGGGCATGTGTTGCGGGCAGCGGTGGTTTACGGGCGGAGATGGAGGTGTAGAAACGGGGAGGGTCGGGTCGGAGGAGTGGGAGTGGCGTCTTTCGTCTCTCCTCACGCCGTGGGAAAATGCCAGGGGCGCTTCAAGCGGAGGGGGGGGAGCGGGAGGGGGAAAAGGGTGGGAGAGGAAAGGGAGGAAAGCCAGAAGAAGGGGATGAGCTTAGGCGATGTAACAAACGGAGGGAGGGAAACTGAAAGAGGCATTGTGAGTGCCCTGCACCAACCACTCTCTCCCTCTTGAGGGTGTCAAATGGGGTTTAATTACACCGTCATAACCTAATGAGGAAATAAACGAAGTGCTGACGGCGGATGAAAAATGGAGAGCGGACGAGATTCAACTACCATCGCATACTATGTTATTAGAAAAGAAGAAGCAGAGTATGTTTTTCAGGCACGATTATTAAAACTTATCCTGAATAACATTCTACGACTCGTTCCTGCATAGAAACTATTTACCACTAGAGGGAAATATAATTAACCAGAGTGCATTCAATGTAAGTAACTGAAGCATGTCATTGACATCAATCCAAATCCTTTAGTCTTGCTTTTCATGAGCAAATTGATCGTCTAGCCTGCATGTCCTTAAATCTGCTCCACATGCTAAAGAGTCATTAAAATGTATTTTGAATGGTGATTAATGACATAATGGTACACACGATCCACTCTATAATGAGTTGGAATTTTCACTATTATCATAGAATTTAAAGCCTAATGGTTAACATGAGATATAGAAAAATAAGTGGAGGGCCCGATCCTAGGAGACCAATAGAATAACAACTAGTACATGGGAAGGTAGTTTCAAAGAATGACTTCACAGGCAATTTTTGCAATGCATCAAAATCTTTGTTCTCCATTAACGGGTTCCAAAATCTGTTCCAGAAAGCAAACAACTAAATTTCTGTAAAGATTTTTATAGACAAATAAAAAACCTGGCGATATAACTAGTAAGTAAAAAGATAAATCCATAAGTACAATTCCCTTGAAAATATCCATTATTATCGCTGGCAAAATTTAAAAACGTTCCTTGTGAAATAAAAACTCAACACCTTTCCTTTGTCAAAACATGATATAATACAAAAAGAATGTTTCAAAATTGGAGCAAAAGGAAAAAACACCGAAAATGTTTTTCTTTCAACTTAACTAATGACTCCTGTGCCAGAGATGCTCTCCATTGTACATTAGGTTAAGAAGTTTTTACGCTCTGACTCCATTATAAAGTAAACAATAAAATGAAATCAAACCAATCGCACTGCGCAAAAAAAATTACGCCCTCTAGGAGTTTAAGAATAATATAGAAAGGGCAACAATGACGCATTTAGTTCTGAAGCAAAAAAACAGGCAAATGAATATTAGGTCTCATTTTCGGGCCTGAAAGCCAATTTTTGGGAACGGCGTTCCACATAAATAGAAATAGAAGCAAAGTGCCTAATTTTGCGCCATAAACATTTGAACTATCATGAATAATATAACTGGGAAGCTAACAATAGGTTAATAAATATATTTTTGTAATTCATAAAGAGCAGATATAAGATCTAGATACATTTTCATTCATTTCTTGGCATGCTCAAACACTAATAAATGTTATGCGCTAGGCTTTAATGACATGCTTCGCGCGTAACTTTACGTTTGAACCATCCTGCAGGCCAAAAATTCGCGAAAGCGTGTAATCACTGTGAGGATTATTACAGAAAAAAAACAACATCAGGCATAATTACGATAGGGAGGATGGAAGATAAGTGGGAAAACGGAAACAGGGTAATGGGACACAGGAATTAAACAAAAGAGAAATCGGATCACCCGGATAAATTGGCCATTGCTCTAAGAAAATAGACCTTGGAAAAGACGGATAGAAATGGAAAAGGGCTTTCAATTGGGCAATAGTTTGGTTCCCTAACAGGACATTTATATTGCAGTGCCAACTATATAGCAGCCGGGAAGGGGGTTAAAATTAGACGGGGCAACGGTTTCTCGGGCATTAGGGGATGGGTGGTTAGAAAGACAGAGAGGGGTGGCGTGAAGAGGGGCAGAGGGAAGGAAGAATGCGTGGTAGGGCGCAGGAGTGGGGGACAGGGGGATGGAGCCAATCTACCCCTAGGAATAGACCTCCGCACGTGACCATGAAAGCGTGAGGAATTCAAATCTGATCTAGCGAAGGTACAGTGTCTTCTTCTTCCTGGGCGCCGTAAGCGCGTTTCCCTTTGCCTCCCTGTCCCAGTCGCCATACCCCTTCATCCCCGCACCAATCCAAATGACCCAACCGCTCAATCCCACTGTATCCCACTCGCTCCTCGCTCCCTCTTGCCCCACATGACCCTTCCTCGGCAACTAATATCTTGCCTCTCCATCACTTACCACCATCCCTCAAAAGGACTCAAGAGATTTCTCATGGATAAAAGGGAGAGAGAGAGTTATATGGAACAGAGGGATGAGATGTTAGTTTTCATAATTATCCTTTCAATAATTTTTACGACCGTGGGAATATTTTGCGGAGGCGTACGAAATACAGAAAGACATAAAAGGGAAAAATTCTGCAACTGAAAATTTCGAAGATTAAAAAAAATTACACACTTCACACAAAATGATCACCAGTGTTATCTAGCGAAACTTGGAATGCGTTAACGGGAATCATTATAATCCCCGGAATATCCAGTGACCTAGCTTTCAGAAGGACTCACCGTGAGAATTTATCCTAGCATATGTGCTAAAATGATTGTGATGAAACGGATTGCGATTGAAATTAAAGCGTATATATCTCGGTTTCCCTTGCAAATAATTTTTATCGCACTCTTTGGTTTCTCAGAGCATCACATAGATTTGACTATAAAGTAATTCAAAAAATGTTTTGGGTTAAAGTAGGATCGCTCATCGGATATAACAGATCAGGTCAGATAAGAACAACACCATTCACCTAAATTGACAAGACGTATCAAGGCTTATCATTTTCATGACAGTACAGTTATCACGGTAGGATTTACAGCCACTATCAGATTATCTGGCAGATGTTCCTCTCTAGCGACCATGCCAGTTTTCGAACTGTTACCCCGTCAGAAGCTGAAGACAAAACGACCATAGCGTGAAACGATCTTGACAGGCACAATCAAAGAATCAAGTTCAGAACAGTTTCAACTCACAGGAGGTTCCCGTTGCCTGACACAGCATATCACCAAGAACAGTCACCTTAAACAGCAGGATAAAAGTAATTAAACCGAGCTATATTCAAGGGGCAGTCACACCTCAGTGTACAAAATTTCTTAGCCTGAAGAACTGGGTAAAAACTCGCGTAATTCCGATAAATAAGTTTCCAAAGAATTAAAGTTTCTTCCAGCGATGAATTTCAACGCACAACTTTTAAAAACAAAGCCTAAAGAAAACAAACATGAAAGACTTTTTCGCTCCGATTAGCAGCAAATCGAGCGGGGAAATAAGCGCCGGAGAAATTCGCGGAAACGACGAGATTTGAATACGGAGGGATGGAAAGCTAAGTGGGGGTGAGAGAGAGAAAGGAGAGGAATGCTGGCGAGAGAGAGAGAGAGGAGTGAGTTGGACAGTATGGGGGGGGGAGTGAGAAGACGAGGGAAGAGCAACGAAAACGAAAGCAATGTGAAGGGGTTCAGAAGTCTTTAAAATAAGTCAGAAACAAAGACGCGAGCATCGCCTGGGTGAGATTTTGGTTCCAAAGAAACGGTAAGAAATTGTTTTTTTTCCTTCCCTCCGTGGATGACAGCAAACACATGACAAAAGAAAGCGAGGTTGCTAATGGATTAAAACTGGATACGGAGGAAGCAGAGAGAGGGAAGGTGGATGAACGTAAAGAGGAACGATGGCGCAAGTGAATAAAAGGGCGGCGAGGAGAACGGAAATGAAAAATGAAGGAAGTGGAAGAGAAGGAAAAGAGAGAAATTGCCTCGGAAAACGGGAAATGAAAACTGGGACGGACACAAAGGATGGGGAAAAAAGAGGATAAATCGACCAGAAAGAGAGAAAAAAAGATTAAAACACGGAAAAATACAGGGAAACCGGGAACAAAGGAAAGCAAATATCAAAAAGGAGAGAAGATGAAGAGAGGTGTATTCTAAGAAAAGGAGGAAAACAAAGTGAGGTAGTGCGATGAACTAACAACTGAGATATCATTGAAATAGTCATATAAACTCAGAAAACTCACGCGAAACGTCTCTAAATTCTTCGTAAAGTTTCAACAAAATTAAAACAGATGGAAGACGCAAATGCACATGAACGTGTGAGACATTGCACAAAATGTGTATGGTACTCAAAAACAACCCACTAAGTGCAATGAAGACTTTAAAAAAGAAAATATACGGAAGACCGTAATCTCCCAACCGGTGTAAAAACTCTTGGTAATAATTGGTGGTGGTCATACAATCCAACCATGACGGCTAGCGAAAGCAGGGAAATGAGACGTGTGTTCATAAACTCCAGGAAAAGCGTGCTTAACAGGACGGAAGCGAGGAGCATGGACTAAAAAACGGAAGTGTGTGGACAAGACTTTAAGGAAGGAAAGTAAAAAAATACGTAAATTATGATCGCGGTAAAGGGTGTATGCAAAATACAGAGCGAGCCGAAAATTGCGGAATATACAAAAGCAGGGAACTGTGGGGGAAAACATGAGCAAAGAAAAACCGGTGAGGTGGACTTCGGGATTGAGCGAGGTAAAGCGATGAGGTGGTGTGGGGTGGTTTCAGGGAAATGCGAAGAAGAAGTGGAGGAGCGGCGTAGAAAAGGATGCAAGGGATAAAAAAGAAAGAAGCTGCAGGGTTTAGAAGAGAAAGGCGGCTCCGAATTCAACACGGTTTCCGGGCCTCTCTTCGAACGTATGGGACTGGCAGTGGCGGAGAGGAAGAGAAAGGAAGAGCAAGAAAGGATAAACTCAAAAGTGGAGAACGAGAGTGAGAGAAAGCGAGGGTTAAATTTTGGAGCATATGAGACCTCGCGAAAGAGAAGAGAGAGGACGAAGTGGTGGGAGGCTAAAGAGTGCACCTATAACCAAGAACCGAGGAGGAGAGAAGTGAAAAAAATCCCTTTAAAACCACGCTGAGCCATAATTTCTGGCACGCCATCCGGAGAATTTGAACCGAGATTGCCTCGTTGAAAGAGCGAGAGGAACTTTGGAACTGATTTGCCCTGGCCCCGGCGACTTTCCTCCTCTCCTGAACCCTTACGTCCCTCCCTAACTCTCTCTGAAGGAGCCATACGAACCCACCACCACCTTAACTCCTTTCACGGGGCGTGATGACCGAGGGATAGGGAATATGAAGAGGAGAGGATTTCATGGAGAGGTCGCGCATACGAGAGGGTGGAGGCGAGCGGGAGAAGAGAGGATTTTCAGAGGAAAATTCCGGCGGGTGAGATCTGTTGGGGTGGTGGCGGCGAGGAAAAGATAGAGAAAATTATTTAAATATTCAGAGTATTTCTGCGCGTCAACTGCCTCGGATACTTCTCTCTTCCTCTCTCTCCCTCTCCTCTCCTGTTCCTCTCCTTCGCTAAATCCCACGGCCTCATCCATCTCCTTCACTCTCAGGCTCTCTTCCTCAATCCGCCCTGCCTCCCTCCCTCTTTTCTGCAATCTTCCCTTCTCAGCTGCCCCACCTCTCCATCCCACTCCCACATTCCCATCTTCCCCCGGCTTCCGCACCATCACTTCTCTTTATTTGCCTCACCGGCCGGAAAGTTATATATTCCAAACGTGTAAGTAAATATTCTTAGATCAAAATTTTCAACGAAAGGCTAACCTTAACTTTGGTAAAACTACAAAAAACTATGCGCTTCCACATCATCATCCGTCAAGTATTTAAGACAAAGATAATAAATATTTAAGTGACCACACTGAAGCCAACTTATCGTCATTTATTTCCTTGTGAGTGATTGTTCAAATTTCCCCTCTGGTTGTGGTAGCCAGATTGGCAACTTCCATGCTTGGCTTTCCTACTGTCAAAGGATATGTTCGCAACCTTTAAATCTTAAACACCTTTTCCTAAAAACTTAAGCATTTGGTTAGACGGAGCTGTCAAACAACAGCAGATGAAGTATGTACCCACCTAAAATTCTAAGGCAACTTCAACAATGCCCGCAATGTTAGAACATGGAAGCTACCCAACGAGGGTAAATTATCACGACAGTTGATATTAACATTACCTTCATTGTTATAGCAGTAGATACATTTTTACAGCGGCACATGGCTTGTTTAACCAGCCGTTACCTATTACTTTTTCTAAACAATGTTACTCAGTCATTACAAGGAACACTTATGCCTAAGCCTTTACACCCCATAGATCACTCTATACAAAGCAAGCATTCAATCTTAGAAAGACATTATTATTTCCTTCCTCTCATCAGCATTGTTGGTACTTACGTAATAATCAGTTTCACTCCGCAGTTCACGTCCGGAAAAAAATATACACGGCCGCCGTACATCGGCGCGGATTTGTAAAAGTCACTTTTAAACTGTGGCGACCATTATGGAACACCAAGCAGATCCATTATGGAACACGAAGTCCATTCTTCTTCTCTCCCTTCTTCGCCAACGACCACCCCTCACCCACTTCCCCCTTCTCCACCCACGCCCGCAACATATTCCACCAGGCCCTGCCGCCTTGCCTCCTACCGCCTCTCCAACAATCCTCCTCACACCATTACCCGGACAACTCCCTCTTCTTCTTCTCCACACACCGCCGAACCGATCCTATGGCCCCATCGATTCGCTTCCTCCTGAAAAGGGGTGAGATAGGAGAGAACCCCCCCGCCAGCCGACAGGGAAACCTTGGAAGTCTCAAAAACCCTCCCTCCCCTTCGGCGAGGAGAGGACCGCGGGTGGATCGCTGCGTCTTCCTCCCCTCTCTCCCGCCCACTTTTATTCCATTCTCTTCTCCTGTTCCTCCTCTCTCGGCGGAGGCAAACGCAAGGCGATAGAAAGAGAAGATGTGAGTAGAGGGAACGGAGGCGACGAAGAATGGAAGAGGGAGACAAAAACGTTCACACTACCAACGTGCGAAACCAACGTAACCAATCTACATTCATTCACGCTGCTTCTTTTGTTACCTTCGCAACTCAAGAGTGCCCTCCAAGATTCGCGATCGGTTGGTTATCTGGGGAAGCAACCGATAGATAACCAGAAAATATTCCATTGGAGTTTTACGCCAAAGCTCAGAGACGTGGACGCTTCAAAAGCCGTAAAAGAATAGAATGAAGGCGTTCGAGACTAGGAGCTGAAGGTGGATACTAAAGATGAAATGGGAGCTTAAGATCTGAAATGAGGAAATGTAGACAAGAATAGAAGAGGAGAAAGGCATTTGTAGCCCCAACATAGAGACACACTCCAGTTGGATAGGCCTCACTTCGAGACCCAATGAACTTTTAAAGAGTGTAATAGAATGCAAAGCCAGATGAGGAAGACCAGGGGGACAAATATTTAGGCAAGGTAAGTTGGGAAGATAAGAAGAAGAAAAGCTACAAGGATATAATAGGGATAGTGAGGGGAGGAGGAGGGCAGGATAGAATGTAGGGCTGCAGTCAAAAAATTTTATGAGTGAATGACTGATGGTGATGACCGACAGCTGAGGCCATGTAGTTAGGATGGTTGGTAAGGAAGAGATTATTTTGGATAGTGTCGATATCAGCATACTCTCAACGAAGGGTGTCAAGTGGTCCACAGTTAAACGTCTCATCCGAAGTATGGAGAACTACGCCTGGAGTACGCTCTACACAGCATGACCACTTCTATCAAGTAGTGCTGGCGAATACACTGAAAAATCTCCGTCAAGGCTGAGGCTCTCACACAAGCCTTCGGGATGGGAGGATCACTAAAATTCATAGTGAACGAGTGAAAAGCAGAAATCTTTTCTCGAAAGAAAACAGATATTCATTTTAAGGGGACCAATTATACGATAAGGTATGGTGCATATAAGAAAAAAACATACTTCGGTTTGAAGCCAAATGGCCAGAATTCACACCGGCTACTTTCCCATTTAAGCTACTTAATCGGGTAA
Organism: Ceriagrion tenellum; assembly: GCA_963169105.1. Classification (NCBI taxonomy): domain Eukaryota; kingdom Metazoa; phylum Arthropoda; class Insecta; order Odonata; family Coenagrionidae; genus Ceriagrion; species Ceriagrion tenellum. The sequence goes on from OY720632.1 coordinate 65,677,440, forward strand.
CAAAGGCATCAGGTGTAAAATTATGTATGTACTTTATGTACTTTCATAAAGGATTTTAAAAAACTAGATAACCTCACGAGGTAGTGTGCATATAGAGTTACAAACTCCTCTGTTTTCATAGTAATATTAGTTTCATGCGGAATACACTCGTCGCGGAGATTTATGATCTTGGTCAGAAACCCAATCCAGGTGAATTATATATTTTATCATATACTTTTCTTATTTCACACACTTAAGGAAATAGATATCCCGCATTCCAAGATTATTTACGTGGATAATGCTTCAAAACGAAAACGATAAAACCTATTCCTGATAAAACTAAAACTCCTCTATTTTCCGGATTCGATGAACGGACTTCTTTGTTCCAATTTTCCCCACAATAAGCTGATTCTTTCACGGTTTTTTGAGTTCATCAGACCACACAGCTCCGAAGGAAATTCAGTAGTATTAACTTAGACTTATATAAGTGAGTTCAGGTTAACTCCTTCATAAATGCCGATGCCTGCTCTTCTCAACACAACTGTTCACACGAGAGATAAACGAGTTCTTTTATGCCAGAAATGTTGTAAAAGATGTGAACTCAAGAATAGCTCTTATACGATATCATTTCTTGCAGTAGGTATCACTGTTGAATACTATTCCAAACGAAATGGTAAGTAAAGTAGCTGCAACCCCCGTCAAGAAGGTGGAGATCGCCAGACCGCAGTTTGAGCCTGAGAGGAGCAAATAGTTTTTATTTTAACCACCTAGTACGTACGCAGCGTAAGAAGCTACAAGTTGTGACGGCTCGAAAGGCAGTACTCCGCTCACGATTGTGCCTGTGCGATGATTGGTACGTATTAAAGCATGTGAATAGAGCGGAGCTTGAGAAGGGCAGAGGGGAATGAGGAGAAGGTAGAGGTGAAATGAAAAGAAAAGGAAAGAGGTGAGGCGGGATATGAAGATGGGAGGAGGGTACTAGGAGGAGTTGAGTCGGCTGGAGGGAGGGGGTTGAGAAGGAGTAGGAAGTGTCGGCGGAGGGTGAAAAAAACCGGGAGAAGAAAATGAGACATAAGGGGTTGCGAGAGGGTGGATTATTAGGGAGAGGGCGGGGTCTTTCCTGACAATCACTCCCACTTCACCCTCTCAACCCCCTCTTTATCCCACACCGAACCATCTCCCCTCTCTACCCACACACCCGTCCACCACCGCCGCCGAAAATACCTCCCTTCAACGTCTTCTTTTCCCCCTCCCCATTCTTTACGCTCTCTAAGCTCCTCTCCCTCCCTTCAAACCAACCCTCATGAACCACCTCCCGCCTCCGAGAACTCCCCTCCCCGCCACCCTCCTCCCACTTAACCTTCCTACCCACCATTCTCCTCGGAAATCCCCTCTCCCCTTTCCTCCTTCATTCACCTTTTTCCACCCCCACTTCACCCCTAGAAAATCTTCGTCTCCCCGCCCCCATTCTCTTCCTTCTTTAAGGGTCTTAAGCACAGTAATACCCGCGGAAGAAGGGACTTCATGGGGCGCGATTTACACTTCTGCCGCTGATAGGTCAAATGTATCTTTTTTCCTTGAGACTGCGATAAAAAGATGAAACTCTGGAGTGTTTTTTGTGTTTCACTTCCGGTCCCCGGCAGGTAAATAAACCCTTGGATAACGCAAACGATGGGAGGTACGGCCGAAGTGATTACTGCTGTCAAAACCAACAGCCTTTGATTTTTGCATGCATGAACGACGGATCGCGGAGGCAAAAAAAATCTTGCCACCAAGAACGTTGCGGGATAACTCATCAAATCTATTGACAGGTCTCTATATGTCATTATAAAATTTAAAAACGATGCGTCATATGATTAATTACTTTCGGGAAAAATCAATAATTGTATACATAAAAAAGGCATAAATTAATTTTCTACATTTAACTTGATAGATAAACTACATTCTTGTACTCGGGTTCCAACTGAAATTACATGTACTCGAATCACTGAAATTACGAATTGATGCTCTTTGAGGGATTCTAATGGGAAATACCGTGATTTCCATCATTAACAATCTCGGTATTGAAGCTCAGAAGAAACTTTGCCGAGCACACTTTCACTGATCTAATTGAATTATCAACTCCGGATCTCTGAATATTGTCACGAAAAATCAGGTTTGTTTCCTCAACTGTTTGACAGAGTCATACAATTCTCGCTCTGCCGCTCGAAACACCTCTATACAGCGATATTACTCCAATCATGGCCAATAACTTCCAATTGTAGTTTTCTCTCTCCGTCACTTTTCCAACCTCCCTCCCAAAACTGACATTTTCCCATATAAAAATCCTCCCTCTCCACCTGGATTACATCAATTCCTCCCCAACACGTCTCACTCGCCTCCGCGTTCTCGGATCCAAAGTAAAGTGGTGCGGAGAAAGAGCACTTCCCTCCTTCAAGAAGAACGACCAAGCTCGCTCGCTGCTCCATCCACGTGAACTCCCGAAACTACGGCGCCGAGAAGAGGGATCGAACCAATTACGCGAGCTTCGCATTAGCTCCTGATCCCTTGACCCAAGAGGGATTGGTGGCGCTAATTATTCCCCAGAAAATGAAATGGAGAAAGGGAAAAAGACTTCCCGCCCACCTGCGCGTGCGAAAATCCGCGGAGCTCATTCGAGTTCGCTAATCCTTTTCCTCAGGATACTCTCTCTCTCTCTCTCTCACTACCCACCATTTCCATCGGTATATTGTCATACCGTTTCCTTCCCTTTACTCCTTCCGCCTTCCTCCCCTAAGCCCATACCTTTGCCACTTCTTCCATTACGAGCGAAGCCCCTCCTCAAAAAGCTCTCTTTAAAAGGGAAGCGGAATAAAGGAGAAAAAAATATTAACCGCGTTCTCGGAAGGAAGTCGATGATAATTCGCCAATTATTTTAATGGAATCCCTCTAAGAAGAATTAGGGGAAATGGGAAATATGGGATGGGATATCCTATTACATCTTCTCTTGTTTCTCGATGAAAGAATCAACCGGCGTCGAATAAAAGAGAGGGTATACCCCAAAGCTTAGATAACTGATCGATAATGCTGTCGATGGAGATGTTTCCTTCTGCAGGTCTTTCCTTCCATTCTTACTCTTTCTGCTATTGAATCTTTTCAAAAGAAAACTGAGAGTTTCACATCTATTATTCAATAGTGTCGTATCTGCTACACCTCAATTCTTGGAAATAATGAAGGTATCGGGTTCCTTAACTAATTTATAATAGGCATAGTGATATTTTACATCAGCTATAGGCATTCATTATTCACTATTTCAGCTATTTTTGAGGCCAAATGAGTCACAAAAAACTTTAGCTAAAAGAAAGATATACTCCTAATGCATATCATACATCTCAGTAATTTCATCGGAGACCTCGTTAAAACTGTAGCATTGCTGATCTTTGGAAAAATAATAAAGATATCGTACGCAAATTATACTAAGTAAGTAATTTACTATCTACTATATACATGCAATCGATAACATTTTGCAACCTATTCCGCTAGCTGCAGTTCGTGGTATACCAATAGGACATAAAATGTTGATTCATTACAGCAGTCCATCCAAAATATCGCCATGTGTACTAACACGAAACAAATTATAATGCATGAAAGGCCAATCCACTCAGAAATTCATAATAAATTAGTATTTTCACATTTAATGGGACGATTTGAAGTTGGAATCCTTTCCAAACTATTACTGTGAAAGATTGAACAAGGATGCTCTCAAATTCACGATCTGAATATCAGAAATTCAAAATGACCTCATTTGGGCGTCCCACCCGAGATATCTTGCCGAGTGTCGAGTCCTTTTCCCAACGAACTCACACTTCCAACCGATTCCATTAAAACGAGATCTCAAATATTCCTGGACCAAACGGGCTCCATTTTCCTATTTCAAAACTCCCCTTGCAATTTAACCACTCTCACGCAATATCTCTCAACTTTATTCATAAATTTCCAGTCTCCCTGCCACCGTAACAGTACCGCGTGAGCAAGAAAAGATGCAAGTGGAGACTTAAACAAATTCCACGCAAATATTTCAATTTAAAGCCAATTCAATTTAAATTACTCAGAATGATATCTCACCGCCTCATGTACAATTTTTCGTTTTTTTTCTGAGAGTATACACATACAGGGTGGGACAGGTAATACAAGTTACGGGACTGAATAAATGCCCGTAGAATTCTGCCCTTGCACCTCAGTTATCAACTAAGTAAGACTACTAGCCTACCAAGTAACCGATTGCTCAGTCCTACTTTGATTTAAGAAGTTCAACGGAAGACTCAATATTACTCCTACCTAAATATAGATCCCTTGGGCATCACTACTCTAATTGTGACACGAATCACAAAAATTATGTCCAATATCATCGTCATCGTTGCTCTCACACACAATCACTCTTCCTTTTTCATTTCGGACAACCTAAGTACCCACTCTTCTTCATATTTTCCTCCACTTCATCACTTCAATCTGCGGAGCTTACCCCAATAAAAATTATAATTACAGTCAACCAAACCAAAAACTGATCCAAAAAAAATTTTTTTCACCCAAATCGCCAAATAATTCCCACACCATCAATTGTCACCACTCTTCCTACATCATACCGTTCAGCAATGTATTCCCTCTCAATCGACTCTCTGCCCATTCCTCTGTAGCCTAATGTCTCAAATTCCATCCTGCATATATATTTTAACAACTTTTTTGTCAACTCCAAATATGAGGAGCACTTCGAGTTAGCTCTCTTACACACGGCTACATAAAAAAAAGATTCCCTTGGCTGATGCCTTAACTACAATGATTCAACGACGTAACATAAGTAATGGAATATCCAAGCTTACCGCCAAATTCAGGAAAGAATGCGCATAATTTACTAAAACTTAGCTTCGCATCACCGTGTCAAAACTAGGATTCTATTTTCACACAAAGATTTCTATGCGAGAAAAGCCAATTCGGAGGTAAACAGATGACCCAAAATAATGCCTCGTAAGGTGAAAGAGCTGAATCTATTTTTTTTAAACACAACATGCCGGAGGGTTCATGCGTAGGATCTTGATTCTAGGCCGACGAAATGAGCCGCTTTTCATGCTCCTTCCACCTGGGACCTCACAGGCGTGTACATTTAGGTTTCCATCATGTTTACTCGAGTCCTAGGTGATCAGACTCCCGAAGAAGTCACGTCGCGTGAATATCTCCGCATGCAGACGTTTGACGTGACAGCCAGCCACCCTCGATTTCCAGCAGGCATCCCAAATTTCACCCTGGGAGTCAAAGCGATGACTCCCGTCTGTCTCCCCTAGCGCGCGTGAGTGCGTGTGATCCTGCGTCTAGAGGAACCATGTGTGCGCGAGCGGGTGAAGACTGAGCGGCAGGGAGTGATGGATGACACATTCCGTTCTCGCACGGGAATATGCATGAGACAGAAGGGATGGGTGGTTGGTGAAGGAAGAAAATGGTCTCACGTCGGGCATGGTGAGATGTCTTGTCTGCCAGCGCCTTCATCTTCGGGATTCGCTCTCGGAGTGCAATACCGGGGGTTGTGCGAGGCTGTAACACGAGGATGAACCCTCGTACGGAGGCCACTGATTATATGCCTCCTTCTTAGACATATTTTCAACAATTTTGAGGATTTAATGATTCTAGTTAAAAAAAGAAGCTACCTTCAATAATATACCTTTTCAACGTTACGGTGCAGAGGGTATAGAAAAAAAACATTCACTGCCTTAGAAAAGTGGCTCTACAAACGCATTACGAGGATCTCTTGCGTGGTTGATGCGACGAATGCATTAAAAAAGGTTTTTACAGAATCGATCGTCAACTAGAGTTGATGATGGTGACTTAACAGCGTAAATTATAATATCGTGGCTATGTAATGACCAGGATAAATTCACTTCTAGGAATAGTTGAAGGAAAATGAGTCTCAGGTAAAAAAATTGAATTTCCTCGCTTGCTAATCTGAGAAAATGATTTGGAACAATATCGGTGTAACTCTTCCGAACTGAATCAACCGAAAACCGACTGTCCAGACGTTGGCTATCACTATAGGGATAACCAACGTTTGGACAAGATTGGACAGAAGAAGATGAAAAAATTTAAAAAGTGAATGTGTGAGTGACATGGCCGTCGACAATACGTCACTACATCTACGTTAGTGGATAATATTCTCGGCGATCGTCGAGGAGCTTACACCGATACGGCGAACGTAGAGCGCATCGCGTCAAATTTCCGACGTTCATGATACCGCTTCATTTTTTCCACCATGAAATGCGTTTGCTGGTATTTCTCCAAGGCTTTGCGATAAGCATGGACCATGCATGAAATTTTCCTTGAAAGTTCATTGCTTGGCGATTACTCACCGTTTATTTATGCACGCAGAAAGTCAGTTTTATAGCTCCACTATACAGATATTGGTGAGATTTCGTTTAGGGCTAATATTACTGATATAGTACATTAGCTTCGCGAGATACACCAAAAGAAAAGTTTTGCCCGCACCCAAATGTCCGAAAGGAGCCCCAGACTTCCACACGATGCAGCCTAAATGTCACTGTCTCAAGTCTGCCCTAGAACAAGGATGAGGCCTACGGACTGAGATATTAGGGTGAGCTATACGGGGTGATATGCAACCTCAACAAATGAAGCATTTGAGAGCACAAGTCTACAGAGTCAAGAATAGCTGGCCACCCTGGCGGAAAGAGGAGGGGGTGAAAGCGATACGAAGGGTCAAGTTTTTCAAGGAGACGTGAGCGACGGGGAAGAAGCTTGTGCGTACGCACATACAGACACACTCCACTAGAGCGGACGGAGGCCTTTTGAAATAAAAAGAAATAAAAAAGGAAGACTAATACGACGGGTTAGACGCGTGCCATATGTCTCCTTCACAGGGGTCTCACCCGCCTCGTGAACGCCAACTTGGAGCTGGGGCGGAGACAGCCGAAGGGTGACGAGAAAGGCTTAAAAGGAAGGAGGTGGATGGAGGTAAAGGGGTGTGTCGTCGTCTCGGTCGAGGCGAGGCTATGAGAGCGGGCGGATAAAGAATGCAGCAGCCACGGCGACACACCGGTTCGCTCTTGCTTCCGGGGAGACGCCTCGGTGCGATGAATGGGTGTCCGGCGTCTATTCACGCTGGTGGTGAGATGAAGGGCAAGGTGCAGCAGAGGAGGGGGATCAAGACCCGGGTCTCGACAGACACGCGTGCGGTTGATGATCTCGTACGATAATAATTTAGTAGGGTTGAACCCATACCCCTTTCCTGGAATCGTTATTTAACGTGCATGTCTCAACTTGTCTATCCTCAATGTGAAGGTGGAACATTTTAGAATCCATTTTCATCGCAAATAAGTTGGTTTTATCGTATCCTGAGCGAGGAATATTTTTATCATATGAGAGACCAAATTTCTTCGCCATCAGCATCTGTAAGAATAATTTTATATTTTTTAATTTCTGAAATATCGAATTAAGGCTATTGTAAAGACGCGCCCTTTTCCCGCAAATTCAACAATAATCTCGAACAACGTCGTTTTTTAATCATACCTAATATTAGAGAGTAGAAGAATGCTTGGATAAATATGCACTAGGAACTAATGCATTCACAAATGAGAGTTCATTCAAACTCTTCATCTTCATAAGCACATGAAATGTAAGCCGCTAGATTTCTGCCAGCTGGAGAAAGAAGATAACGATAGGCATTTGACACTAGCCTAGGGCTTTCTTTGATATTCCTCTGGAGGTGCAACGAAAATATCCCGTCTGATGGCAAAGAATGACGGGAAAATATTTTTGATACGTCGTACCCATTGTTGATAACCAAACACCAAGTTGAATTCACGTTAACAATACGTTTTGTACTTTTCGACAGTTATTTATTGTAATAGTACAACGCGTTTCGCAGCTTTCTGCATCTTCAGGTACAATTGTTTCGTAAAATTTATTTATTGATAGTTTCGATCGTAATCTCATGCTAAGTTTGGGGGGGGGGGGGTTTGGAGAACAAAGTAATTTTTGGGAGGGAAGGCAGGGAAACATAGATTAGGGTCTTGTGAGATGGGAAAATTTGTAGGAAAGAGTTGGGAGGGGTGCGGAAAAAGTATCTCATTGCTTGACTGTCTAATAACGTCCATCTGTTCCGAAGTATCGATCATGAAGCCATTCGGGAGGACAGGTTATATTTCGGGGATAAGCACACTTACATGACCATTATCACGCTGAGCTTGGCTTGGCAAATTGAGAATTGGAATCCATATTAAAGAAACTTCTGGAGTTTTTTTTAAGCGTGTCTTGAAAACTCGACCAGTTTGGCTCATGAAAGATATATTAAAACCACTGTATTAAATTTTGTTAATATCTGACTTGAATGATCCATTTTGCTTGTCTTGTCCATTTACTAAAAATTTCGATTACCCACTCCTTTCCGACAAAATTTCCCTTCTCATAAGCCCCTAAAATATGTTCCCCTGTCTTCCCTGCCAAAAATTACTTTGTTCTCTATACCATGGAAACAATCCATATTTAAATTTTACGAAAACAATTGAACAAGAAGATGCAGCAAGCTACGAAACGCTCTGCACTACTAAAATAAATAACGGTAAAAAAAGTGTAAAACTTAATTTTCGTATGGATTAGAATAAAAAATACTTCCACAAAGTGACACCTAAAAGTGTGAAGTTTAACACCAGGTCCGTAACCAAATGGTTGACGAAAAAGAAACATTAAAAAATATTACAAGCGATACTACGATCCGAAAGTCATGAAGATATTAATTATTATAATGTGCCCCTTTGAAGGAAAACTCTGAGGACTTTCGGGATGCAGAGATGAGAAGACAGATGCCACCTATAGACCTACGGAGGCGTACAAAACAGTGACACACATACGTTGAAAACGCTCATTTGGAGCCAAATCAAAGTCCCCGCAGAGCGCGGAAGAACTTCAAGAAGGAGAACGCAGGAGGGCACGTGGGAGGATTCGGCTTAGAGTAGGAGAGACAAAACGTTACCATGACGACGATCGTAATGCGGGGATGAGAGGCGAAAAGCCCCTTTTGCTCGAAAAGAAGAGCCGTGTGGGAGTAAAAGAAGGAGAAGAAGGATGATGATGATGGCGGGAGGATGCGCAAGGGTTTTTCAGGGATCGTTGGTGGGAGGACGAGGGGGTGATGCCGAAAGACCCTTAGGATACAAAACGGAGGGGAGAGGTGCGAGGGAGAGTTGGGGGGGGGAGATGGGGCACGCGGGCGGGAGGCGAGGACGGTGGGGGATTGGACGGTACGGGAACACAACTGGACGGAAGACAATGAGAAAAAGGGGAAGAAAATGAGAAGGAGATTAAGTTAAGAAGGAAGAGAGAAGGTCCAGCTGGAGGTGGAGGGGGGAACCGGCGAGGGGGGAAAAGAGGATAAAGAGGGGAAGGATTGATGAAAAGAGCGAGAGGGGAGGGAGAGTATAAAGGGGGCAACGGAAAAAAACTGAAGAAGTCCTCCGTGGGCGGAGGGGAGGAAGAAAAGGCGGGGGAGTGGGTTGGCAAGGGGACAGGAGAAGAAGATGCCGCGAGGGTTTGAGTCGTAAGGTTGGGAAGCAGGGCATGCGAGTTGGAGTGAGTTCAGAAATACAGGAGGTGGAAAGAGAGATAGAGGAAGGAGGGGAAGGGAATTTTTTGTAGGAGGGAGGAGGGAAGGTTGCGGATAATGGTTTCGAAGTAAATGGAGTGACGCGATAAGGATAAAGTCGATGAGGTGAAAGGCAAAGGGAACGGGGGGAAGGTGGTTTAGAGGGAAGAAGGACAGGGGTGGAAGAAAAGGAAAAGTATTGGTTCGGGCACAAGGAAGGAGTCGGGTGGATGGACGGAATAAGACAACTGAAAGGATGTCGATCGGGAAAGAGATGGGAGCGGGACGAAGAGGCAGGGTAGGAAGACCTGCCCCGGGTGGTGGATACGAAGTCGACCGCAAATAAAAAAACAGCGGACCACGGTAAAGGACGAAAATAAAAAAGAAAACCAGCCCCTCTTCTATCAAATATTCTCAATAAAAGGTGCCTGTTTGTTTTCTTCAAGTCATCCCGAAAACAATTTTAATTTTATGGACACCGAACAAATGATATGTCATGGTTATTTCACTAAGTCCCGCCACTTAAAGTCATCGCGTAGCGATCCTTGTCGAATGAAAATCCTGAAGGAAGTGGGTAAAAGCTTTAACGGAATACCGCAAGAGTTTTTTTGCAGAGGGCATCTTTAAAGGGAGGACAAAGGAAGTTTATCAAGGTACGACAGAAGATGTAATCGATCAATTTTCAACATAAAGCTTAAAATAGAACTTACCGTCAGAGAGAAACCGAATGCACTTGGTGTGTTAAGTCTTTTTAGAGATTCTTTAATAGACAATGAGACTGGCAGGTGATGACACATCTACTTCAGAAGGTTCCAGCAATTACTTAGGTCTTGAGCATACTTTTTAGATTTAAGTCATTTAATTTAAAGCGAGCAGGTTACTGTCACTATCGCATACTGTGCCGAGCCAAGCTGTCAACAAAGAGTCAGGAGCAGCAAAGAAGGAGATTAATAAGTAGCCAAAATGATTCCTTCAGTTTAATAAGTCTAGAAAGGCACCCCTTTACTCAGCTCTAATTTCATCACAGAGATTTTGAGTTTTTTGATGCATTGAAACGGCGTTAACACCAATTTATTACTTGAAAAAGAAAATATTATCCAGAAAACCAAAATAAACGATAGTGTCATCCTCGAAGTCAGTTGTCACACCCATAATTGGTTTTCCGCAGATCTCTACTCTATTCTCCTTTCCTCTAATTGCTTTTTCCTTTATATCTATTAATATTAATATACCTACTAATTTTTACAACACCTCCCACCGTTGGTCTGTCTCGGTAATTATTTCCACTCACTTTCCTCTCTTTTGTGCACACTGCAAAACAACTAACTCCAATACAATAAGAATGGCTAGTCACATATGAGGAAAAAAAAGAATATTCAAATGAAATACGTGCATAAAATTGCCGAAGAAAAGGTTCACCGCTAATATCGTGAGCATCAAAAGCAATACAATGAAAATCTAATAATTAAATACCCCAATGAAATTTAAGAAGAGGCTAAAGGCCTGATAAGAAAATTGGATCACGTTTTACTAAAATTCAGTGGCAAGAGAAATGGTGAAAGAAGTCTCCATTAATTCACCCACCAAAATGAGATGGGACTGTATCTCAGCCTATGTATTGCACATGGCGGAAACTCAACCAATAGAAGGGATTAGTGCAGCGATTAAAAAAAAACTAAAAAAAAATATAATGCATTCACTTTTTTTAATGAGCCCATAAATTATAAAGAGAAAGAGAAGCTTTGGAAAAATGTGAAAATTGACGATTATACGATTTGGAGAGGGAGGAGAGAGATACAAAGAGGGAAAAGTAAATGAAGTACGTCAGATTGATAAGCGAGGAGAGAGAATCTAAGAGGAAGAAAGCACGAGTTTTGTCAGTTTCCTCAATAATAGGACTGTCAGGTAGTTGACGGAACAAAAAGAGGAGGAACGTGAAGAGAAAAATGAGAAGAGGAGATAAAAATATGGATAAAAGAAGCAAAGAACAACGAACTAAATTATTGAAGGAATGGGGAGGAAAACTATGGCTACATAAAAGAGTATAAACGATGGGTGTACAGGAAAACAAGAGGAAGGGAAGGGAGGATATGAAAAAGGCGGAAAATGTAGATGAAAAGAAAAATGGATAAGAGAACAAAGAGAAAGAAAGAAGGAGAATTAGCACATCGCATTAACCTCCTCAGTCCCGAGACATATCCAGCATTATTTTTGGAAAATTCTTCATACTTACGTTTTGCGTTGTAAGCCATGTTTACAGAGTTAATCTCTCTGCCACTCAAGCTTCTTAATGATGCTGCCACTTATCAGCAAATGGCACTGCCAATATTTTGGGTTACTGAGCGGGAAAAAATTCAAACGCCTGTGTATTGTATACAATACGCCAGGACTGAGGAGGTTAAAGCGCTGTATTAATGCTCAAAATATAACTAGTAACTAAACAGGGTTTATTTAAATACGTGATGCAATGAAAAGAAGAAAAGAAATATACTGATAGAAGTCAAACATAGTCTGAAGTTTAAACATGATTTGGAAAATTATTTCGTTTCGAAAGCTTTGGTAATATTTTGCTCCTTCGAGATGCCGTCAATTGAAATGGCACCCATGAGGAAACAGAGCACACGTACGTTGAAGGAACTAATCGAAGAGTAATTATTAATTATTAAAATTATTATTAATGACAACCAGAACAATTAGCACCAACAAATACTGCACAAGTAAAGGACAGGAACTAAAAAAGCAATTACAATTCAGTGTCACTCAGCAAGAAGCCTCCGTAGAAATCACTAATATTTAAATCCCACGGGAACTAATAAGTAAAATGTGACGTAACACGTTAATTTTGGGTGGGCCGCGTACAGATTTCTCTTATTCAGAAACATAATTTACTCGGGAAAGCTCGCAAAAGAACCGAATGAGGGAGCGAAATACGAAAGTATGAACAATCTGAACAAAAATATGGCGTCGAAAACTCATACTGAGACATGATTTGAAATATAATTTGAAAAACAGAACCATATTATAGAGGAAGGCGAAGACAGACAGAATCAAAGGAACACAGGGAAATCGAAAGCGAAACAACACGCAAAACATGCGCGTCACTTCATCTGTGTTTTCGCGCAGAAAACCTAAGGCATGTTTTCACAGAGAAAAGATACAGAGAGTGGGAGGAAAGAGGAGTTGAAAGAGTGAGAGATAGGACTTGTACATGACAAGGCGACTTGGATGAGCCAAGAGGTGCTCCACCAGCGAGAGGGATGCTGCTGCTGAGTGCCGTGAGGGGGCACATCTCGGCGGAGGATAAAAAGCGGAGGAAATGATGACGGCAAGAAGGGAGATGAGGAGCTCGAGGAAGTGGGAAGGAAGGAGGGAGGAGGGGAGAGCGGGAGGAATGATGCTGAAGGACGGAAGGAAAAGGGCGCGCGAACAAGGTGAAACGAAGATGGTTGCGACGGATGAGCGGGCTGGATACGCGCGGGAAAGAGAAAAAGAGAAGAGGATCCTTCGCCGCTTAATGAGCACGTTTCCTCCGCCGATGGAATCGTCTGAGGCGCCCCCGCCATCCCCCCGCCCGCGGGAGAGAAGTCCCTGACGCCGCTGTCGGCGCAGCGGGCATCCGCGGACACTTTTATGGTTATTTCGCATCACATTTACCTTTCCCTATGCTTAACCCTTTCGACTCGAATCATTCTTTCTTTTTCCCTGTATGTTGGAATCGGAATTAAACTTACTGACTTCGCTCCTTTTAAAACAATGTGAATTTTGAATTTCACTTTAAAAAATAATAAATTGATTTTCGTAGCAATTTTACATTGATATGATAGTTTCCGTCATCACTGGGGTATGGGCTACAGCATATAATTATTTGGTAAATGCCTCCATAACTATATTATGGCAAAGAAGCTTGAATAATAACCGAATCAAAACAAAGGGTTTTGAAAGCAATGAAAAAATGCCGTTGTTGAAGAATAATAAAGTATCATTTGGTGGAGTTAAGCGATAATGAAGAGGTTCTACATTTAATTGGAGATAACAGCAGTTTATAGGTAGCTTTCAAAGTAGATTGAGCAAACCCATAGCACATTCTGTGACAATTCCCTGATGAAAACAGTACTTGAATGGAAAATAAATGAAAGAAGTGTCGAGTAAAGCCATGGATGGGAAGCATGAATTAAATAATGAGATGTTACCATTAGAGTAACAGAGAGAGATGTTAGAGGATTAGACTCAAAATCTAGTATTGTAGAAGGGTAAAGCAATTGGCTGAGAAGAAAGTAGAGTACAGAGATGCAGCAAACAACATTTTGTATTTATGATTGCTGATGATAAACTGATCCACATTTTCTCTGAATTTGTGCGCTTCTGGATGCATATAATACCCTTGTTAATCTTTTTTAGATTATCTTACGTAAATATACGCACAAAATAACGTACCTTGAATAAGTGCTGACGTATAAGATGCCCATGGACCGAGATGCCCGACGTTCTAACTATACTAAAAGATCCTTTTAATACAAATGACAGAATATTCCTTTAACACAGGGTGCTCCCAGATCAGATGTTCATCGGCATGGTTGTGCCACAGGAAAATAAAATGACGTATGCTCTTCATTGATTAAGGGTCCATTATTCTATCCACTAAGCAACGAGAATCACTTATTGTTAGACAGAGTTTCTGCAAAGATGAAATCAACGGGCAAGAAGCTGTTCATTATCGTTGAATGCAGTAAAAGTACTCATGTAACTAAACGATGTCCTAGGATACACAGAGTACTATACCAATGGCAACGTGAATCACCGTCCTTCAGTCAGCTTTCCCCATAGTGAGACCCATTGATACTCTTTACCAACTGGTTCTCGTAAATTGCGAATGATGATAGTTAAGGAACATGAATAGCTTGGCGGACATAGTGTTGACACGGGGATTGGTAAGTCGATCCCCTTACAAGAGATCGCGGGTCAATGAAAAATATAATGGCGTACTTGCAGGTATTTTGTGCTAGCATATCGTCAGAAGTATATCTTAATATGACCACCTCAAAGGTAATACAATAGAATTATTTCATGCCTTAATGGGCCGAAACATTGCAATAAACTCCCATTACTTCAATATGATGACAGATAGCTTTTGTAGTAACGGCTTCTCTTCCATCGAAATCGAAGGAGCATTCACTCTACATAGAAATTAGTATATTGATGAAATCTGCAAATAACACACACCAAAAACAATACATATACTATATAAAACCTCCAACATTTAATGATCAGGTAACCTAATTTTTCAAAGTAGCTGAATGTAAGACGGAGAAAAAAAAAACAAATTTTTTTTAACATACTGAAATACTTATTTAGAGCGGGAAGATTTAGTAGTTAAGCGATCTACAATTCCCCAAATAACATGTTTAGGCAATGAAACGTATAAAACACGTTCATTAATGGTCACTGACCATGGGCCGATCGCGTCGGCAGATATCGGTGTCCCTCACCCTCGAGAAAGTGAGACGTAATATCATGTGAACACTGGCAGTTTTCTTTTGAAAGTACAGGCTGGTTCTTACATAACTACGTCATGTATGGAGGTGCGCGCTCCTGCCGCGCATAAGGACAATGCTACCTTTCGCAACAGTATTCACCGGAAACATAGTAAATTATCTGGCTAATCAAAAGAAAAAAGAGAGGAAAGGACGATTAAAGCCTTTTTCATTCCTACCCCAGGGATTTCAAATACACTTCAATAACATCGGCACTTTGAAATTCCAATTTGGTCGACACGACGCTTTTATTTATGGAAATCGACGGAAAATCCAAAGAAAGATAGAGAGAGATACGTGTGCCAATGGAAACATCAAAGGGCAATAGGAAAAGAAAAGATGTATACGGCGCCAGCCCTCTTCCTCACCCAACTGAAACAACCAAGCTGGGCTTCGGGGAGCGAGTGAAGATACCATCAAGGTGAAACACAGGATGATGAGGAGAGGGAGAGAGAGAGAGAGAAAAAGGAGTTAATCTAACCGATCGCTTCAATGATCACGACGCAACGGAAGCGAGAGAATGACATGAATCAAAATGCAGGTACTATAACAACCCTACCCGAGCGGTGGAGGGATTGAGGGACGGTAGGAGATGAGGGGAACCAATAGTCAAGGCATTAATCATCGCCATCACCGGCGCTCCATCGCCATCAGTGCTCAAATTCAATGCACGGAATCCGTCCCCAAGCGTTCGAAACGAATAAATGCATCCGGCAAACATTTCTGAACCTGCACTTTTTTCGGCACGGAAAGGAGCCGACGATAACACGCCGAGACTTCCCACTCCCGAAGCCTGTCTGCCCTCCCCTCACTTAAACGACACACACTGAAGAGAGGAAGGAACTGCTTTCGTTCGTTTGACGTGGAACTGGTTTCCCTACCCAGTCACCGCTAAACACATGCGTGCAATTCGACAGCAACCCCTCCAGATTATACCTATACGACGCGATGTAAAAAAAAGGACAGCGAGAAGGAAGGTAAAAGGAGGAAATGGGTAGAGAGACGGAGAGAGAATGGAACAGAAATAAAAGCGGGAAAAGAGTAGAGAAAGGGAGAGATCCTCGCACGATCAAGAGAGCAAAGGAGTGCGGGGATTTAAAAAAAAGAAAAGAAAGAAATTCTCCGACGCCATAATGAGAGCAAAGCGGCGCTTTTGAAGTCTCGCGCGCGAGAGTATGAATGGGCAACGGCGACAGGAGCTTTAGAACTCGAAATAAGGAGAAAGGGGATTCTCGCGGAATGAAAAGGATTTTTTTATTTCATCATTTTTATTTTGTTACTACAGCTACTCAGTGTGAAGAGCCGAAGGTCAACCTCCGCTTTGTTTCCAGAAAAATTAATTCTCCTGTTTTTTTTTTATAATTTCGTTCCATATGCATGGATGCTCTCGAGTGAAACGCCACGGCAAAATCCTTGCCGAAACATTACGCATCTGGAGCAGAGATAAAAGAATTCCAAAGAAATCCTGTTTGGAAAGCGTGTTTATGGGCACACCTGTATATATTTCCTATGTTAACTTCAACAATCAACGGTGATACAACCACTTGGAATAGAAAAACCAACGTTTTTAGTTCATCATCCTTATCTCATCAAGATAAAACTACCCAAAGGCAACAGTCCCTCTTTGACAAGGCATAGTTTTACAACCCTAGCATAAAATATAAGCATCACTCTTCTAGAAAACATCAACTATTTACGCCAGAGTTCATGGTATACACGTATTAAAATTCTATGGAACATTTGAGTACATGACAAGGTGATAAAACGTAATGATGAAGCTCCAAGGGTTACGGAGGCGTGTAATATAATTTGAACGAGCTGTAAAGGACCAAATGAAATTGACCGTGGCCACGCAACAAGGGCACTGTTTAAGGGCAGTTTTAACAGCATAACACGTACAAAATATGACCCGTGAAATCTCTCAAGTCAGGTTGGTGGAAATGAATATCCCGAGGCCACGTCTCTTTCGGGCACGAAAATATAATAAGGCGGAGGCGAGGGCAAGATGCTCACGTAGCTGAAGGCGAGACCGTGTGAAACGAAAAGACTGGCTCGTGTTACGGAGTGCCGAAAGAGAGAATTCGTACGTGACCGCGCGAAGGCGGAGATTTTCGAAGAAAATCAGAAACGCGAGTGGGGAAATTTATGGACCCCGAGATGTCAAACAAGTTATCCATCCTTCTTTACAGCAAACATGTTTCGTATGCAAGTAAAACGAAAGGGCGGGGAAAGAAAGGTATCGCCGCTATAAGAAATATATGGGACAAGTGCCTCACGCCGAGAGTAATGGCTACAACTACGTAAGAAATTCCATGGTTCATGTCATACACGTCCGTTTTAAGGCACTGGAATTCCTGATGAGATCTCTCGACAGAAAATTATTCGTCACCGGACTCACAATCCTTAGGTGAGATGCACCAATACAGTTCATTCTCTCACGCTCTAGGCAACCTAACCCACGCGTTTTTATTTTCATGCACTACATTCTGAGCCATGAAATTTCCTTATAAAGTTTGCCTCAACTTTCTACACTCTTTTTTCCTGAAACTACTGCTATGGACCAAATTCAGTCGCTTAAAATAAGCCCTGCGACCATATTCCTTCATTTAGCAGTCTCCCTTAAGAGTGTTTTCCCGAGGTTTCCACAGCAGGAAATACGGCGAAGAAGCCTTTAAAACTTTTCTCATTCACGACTGCAATCCGCAATGTTTAAAGCTGGAAGGGCTTCATTATGTAGACAATATTGAACCAAACCCATTTCACAGGCCTATTAAACTAAATTCCAGCTATTTACTTAGAGGTAGGGAAATTATGCATTTTCTCTCTTGATTTGATAGGAGCAATAGTTCTTCAATGACCATTGGGGAAACTGGCAGAACGACTATACAAAGTTTTTTACGACTGACACTGCACTGATATCATACGCTGAATAAGTAGGAGACGTAGACTCAAATTTGGAAAAATATCCCAGTCATATAAGTCCTGTCCTTAAGTTTTTAAACCACGCCTGTTTTTAATCGTTTCTTTAAATAACATTAATGAATTCACATCGTCTTTTTTAACTCTAATATCTAGTAATCTTTTTACATACCACCTTCATTTATATTTTAACTATGAAGACGAGCAATAAGGCCAGGTCGTGCAACTCTAACTATTACAACTATTGTAGAAGCTCCGATCAAAACATAATATACGATAGGGTAAAAACATATTTGATAAATTGTCACGACTGAGAGTGACAGAAAGATGCTCAGATAACAGCAGAGGACAGGTGACAAAAAATTATTGTTATGTCCGAGAAAATTCACCGCCAAAGATCAGCCTACTAACGATAAACCAAAACAAGCATTCATTCAAATATCACCTGTTCCTTGATCGGCCATTTACGACACGACGGCAATTTCGCCTCGAGAGAGAAAAAATCACGATTGGGAGGGATTTTTTCGCCAAACAGAGGAATTAAAACTTCTCTGGAGACGCAATAAAATACAATTTGGCGCGGAGGAGCTGCGGCCTTTTGAAGTCTACTTTTACCAAACGGAGTCGGCGCCGGAATCCCCGCACTGCGGGCCTTCTGACAGTTAACGACGACAGCCTCCACCACTTCCAAGAAATAGAAAACCAACTACCTGGAGAATTTTTCGAGAAGGACGGCTTGTTTAAAAGCTCCGTAATGCTGAAAAAAATACAGCACCACTCTTAGAACGAAAAGCGAACAGAGAGGCTATCCTCCTACCCGCGTCGCGACGCAAAACGAACGTAGAGCGAGGACGAGATTACAAAAAAAGAAGACAAACGCCTTGCGCGCATACCTTACTCAAAAGCGACAAAAGGGACGACACGCACGAGAGAGTGAGGTAGGTCGTTTCCGCTAATGATTCCGCGAGAGGAAGAAAACGACCAAAGAGTAGAAGGAAGGAGAGAAAAAAACACAGAAAAGGGAACTTAGCCCCCGCGAAAGGATTACGATATCGAGTGTGCATACGGGGGAAGCGGGCGGCAAAACGGTGGGAATGGCGGAAGGGGGGACGACCGAATTACTTCCCGGGACGGGAATTGGCCCGCGTCGAGGAACGCTACTTGGTAATTCACCAGGGACGAAGGAAGAAAGCCCAGAGAGGAAAGAAGGGAAAAGACGCCCGTTCAAAGGGGAGTCAGACCTGAGAGGATGAGAAGAGAAGAAGAGCTAAAGGCACCATTAAAAAAAATCGCGGTGCGATAAGAGCCGCGAGGAAAAGTTGGCGGAACATTCTCGCGGCATGGATTGAGGCATCCACAAAGAATTATGAAGGAATAAAAAAGGCGAAGAGCGTTAAGGAGGCGGAGATGAGCTTGAGACGAAGGAAAGGCAAGAGGGATGAGGAAAGGTGAGATTGGGTCAGAAGGTGAGTCGTTCCCTTGGTTACGCCGCGTAACAACACACGATCACAAAGCACGCGGCAAGTGATTACAATTGATATTCCGTTGCTAGAATTCCAGCGTTAGCCAACATGAATTACTGCCCGTTTCTTCGACGTAACATACCCTAATTACGGAAATATCTCAGCAATGCATGACAACGACAAAAATGTCTTTCACTCTCTCGCTGCCATATTCTTTAGGGTTTAGAGATAAATAGGAAAAAAACGATAAAACGAAAACCAGATAAAAATAAAGATTGCAGGTTCAACTGCTTAGAAAGTTCGAATTCCAACAAACACACGGAAATATGGAAACAGGAATGAAGCGAAACCGGGAGGGAATTAATAACAAATCAATAAAGACCTTATACGCACCAGAAGAAAAGTTGATTATAATAAAAAATTATCAGGAAGGAAGTTAATCAATTGAACGAATAATTAAATTTCCTCATAAATTAGTTAAATTTAAATAACCGAAGAACTAGAGAAAGAAAATTACTCAAAAACGGCGATAAATTTACAAGTTGGCGATGAAGGGGACGTAGGCATGTAAAAGAGAATATGCAGGATAACAGATAACAAACAGGATACACATTTGAATGTCAGACAAAAAGGAGCAAATGGTGATGAGAAAGCTTTTTCAAAGGAAGTACACGAAGAGCGCGAGCGTGGAAATAGAGGGTTAAGAGTGATTTTAGCCCAGAGCTGACGTAATGCTAAAGTGATGAGAGAGGTAAAACTAAAAAAGAAAAAGAGAAAAAAAAGAGCAAATGAAGAAGGATTGAATGAGCAATTTGACATAATGGGAGGATTTAATCACACAAAGGGCATCAATCGTTGGGAAACGAAATAAGATAATCCCAGAGACACATAATGAGTGATGAGATATAATTTATATGAATTGTGAAACAAAATATCCAGAATTCCAGCGTTATTAATTTCCACTAAATGCGCCCAAATTTTATGCAATGCTAATTATTGCCGGATGATGGCTTTAGACTCACTTGTAGGGGAGAGCCTCTCATTAATGAAACAGATAAATACGACAGAGAGGTATCAAATTCAATGCATGGACTAAACACAAAGAAAATCGGTATAGATCAAAGCAGCCTCCACACGATATCCAGGACAGCAGGAGTGCGACTGCCGATTTTTCCTGTTCAAAATCAATCAGCCAATTCGAAAAGCTAAATACCAATTACGGTATGCCATAACCGCAACAAAATTCAAGTAGATATAGAGTGCACAACAGGGATCGACCAGAATTCGTGACCGGAAGAGCTGACATGATAAATAAATCCTACGGGAATCAACCGATCGATACTTCCAGTTACGGCAGGCATTATTTGAAGCTAATGACAGAGCATGAATAAATGACGCGAAGTTTTTCACCACTGGCCCACTCTTTTAAAGTTTAATTTTAATAACAACTTATATCTATGATTTTACTCTGAGCCTTCCGCGTCGTCATAAATCTATACCATAATTATTGCATGTGTATGTACGTAGCCCATACTTGATTCTAAACTGTACCTGTACCATCTAAGAAATTTTTCTTTAATACTTAAGTAAACTCAACTCGTAGTTTTTATACTTATAACCCGGCAGGGAATGAGTGAGCAGGGTAAGCAATTCAAATTGGAAGAAAACACTGGCCACGGTGGGTGCGGCGGCAAAAAACCAATTCCGCTTGCTATCACTCAACTCACTCACCAAAGCACTGAAACAACACCGAGTCCAGCAAAACTTACCTGAAAGGAAAAGAAGGAAGGCATTAATAATTGTACAATGAAATAACTTCCAAAATTAAAAATGACATTTATTCAATAACTACTGACTTTGCCATTCTGGTAAATGTGTTTGCCTATTTTGCCATCATTCATTTATTTAACAAGATAAGCAAATTTATTTTCTTGACTTTTCATCGTTTTTGATCTTCTTAGAGTTGTCAGAGCCACTGTCAGTCCTACTCGCCATTACTTTGGAAAATTTTCATGGTTATACCTTGAATTGCCAAACGGATAATATCCTATTTTCCACGTTATTATATGGCGATTTAACGCCGAACTACGTTTAACGTTCAAGGCGACAGAAACCGACTTTGCACTGCAGGCCGTATGCACAAGATTTCGGTGCATAAAAATACGTAATTACTTACTTAGGAATAGGTCCACACTAGCCAATAAAAATGAGTTAGTGGAATTAGGATGTCAAATATCTTATTTTTAAAAACATCATTCGCACAACCGCATACAGCCAAGGATGACTTAACGTCATTTTTTCCGCCAAAACAATATCATTTTAATGTGCAGTATTCTAAATGCTTTGACTGAGGTTGCACACTAGAAGTGATTGGATGTAGCTGCTCTTTGAAAATAAAAGATTTTTCGCTAAAAAATGTCAACTTACAGAGGGTTTGTAAATAAATAATATACATCAAGGAACGAAACCAGATGTATTCGAACCTCAGAAAGTAGTGAATCTGATCGCTCAGAAAAGGAGGTCGTTGCCAATTGGTAAAGATGAGCAGCTCTTTATATAATGAGCACAAAAAAATTCTCTTCTTATCTTCTAAAAGAAAACGCCCGTCTGTGAGATGTACCTTAACTTATTGCCACTAGATGACTCTGGTAATAATCAGAATTCGAAACTCAGAAGCAGTTTGAATACTATGTTTTATGAGCTAAGATGTTAGCAATTTTCTCTGCATATAAAAATATTAAAAGGATTTCAGAGGACACAATAAACATAGACATGATTAAAATACTTCAAATCACGTAATGCATATTTTAAGTGAATTAATGGTGATGAAATTTAAGACTTGAAACATATTAACTAGACAGCATACTCAGAAATTTTCTTAGCTAATATTTCTAGTTTGTCTGTGTAAAAATAACAGTAAATTCTCAATAAAGAATAATGGAAGCAAATATTCCACTTTACCTGGTTAACTACTTCACTATTTGGCTATGACAAAGAATAAACACGTTGTGGACAAGGCTTGACCCAGTGATCAAGAATTTAAGGATATTTCGTGAACTCTGATAGAAGGTATTTATAGATGGATCTATAATTATAGTATGGCTCACTGCGTGAAAGAGTCTAGACACTTGCCATGACGTTAAGGAGCCTGATATTTAATATCACCATCGTGGAGCCTAAGTCGAATTTCCATCGACAACTTCACATTAAACCTCACCAAGGCGAAAGAGCCTGAGCGATGAACTGCTCGGACAGCGAGTGGTATTAACATCCTCATTCTGGTGTGCAGCTGAGATGAACCAAAGTAGGTGACTTAACAGGAAGACGTATGTTGATGGAATCGCCAACACCTTCCACTTTTATGATCTAAGCTTACAAGGACCCTCCTTCACCCGAACCCTGTCGCAGTGCATCCGCCAGCATACTGGCTGACGAAGAGTCGGCCACGTACCCGAGGATACATCGGCGGCGTTTGCAAGCATTATCTACGGCGCCGCGATGCTGGAGAGAGAACCAGTTTGGGAATTCTCTCGCGCATACTTTGCCGGGTTTGAGAGGGAATGTACTTGGACTTGAGAAGGGATAGGAAGGGAAGATCAAGTGAGGGAGTCAAGAAAGGAGTGGGAAGAGTGCTGAGCTTGGTGGAGAAGACGGACACGAGTAATTAGCGGGAAGAGTGAGAAGGGAAGAAAGAATGAGGTAAACGAGGACGCAGGGATGATAACAAAGAAAGAAGAAGATGAATGGAACGAGAGAAAGAGATGTGACGCAGGTTGTAATAAAATGAAATAGGAGATGGGAATATGAATGGGCAGAGAGAGAAGAAAGGAACGATAAGGGCATAAAGAGAAACGTGGTAAGAAAGAGGCCAAGAGAAGGAGGGATAGTAGAACGGAATAGGAGTGGATATCAAGAAGCTGGAGATAGAAGGGAAGGTTACGCGGCGATAAATATAAGGCGGAGGAGAGGGGGCAAAAGAGGAGGGAGGAAGGGAGAGAGAAGGAAAGGGGTCGGTGGAGGAGAAGGAAGAGGCGGTTTTTGGATGGATGGCGAAGGATAAAGAGGGCGTCGTGGGGAGGGCTGGGATAGGGAGGTGGGGGGTTTCAGGAGGTCGGCGCGGCCCCCGTTTGATAGAGTGGGGTTTAAAGCGAGCGCATTAACGAGGGAGGGAGGAATGAGGAATTTGGGAGGACAAGGAGAGCAGAGTGAGGAGGAAAGAGGGTGGTGGAAAGACACACCCACGGGAGGGGGTTGGAGAGGGATCGTGAAACGACGGGGACGCCACCCCGAAACACGCGATTTCATGTCGCTCTAAAATATAACGCGCTCACTGCGAAATTTGGTGCTATCCAAAGTTTGTAAATACCCTAAATAACAAAATGGAGGCTTGCTCCTGTTCACATAGCCTGGCTTGCCAAAGCACTCATCAGGGGCTTAACGAAAGTTAAAATTGCCGCGGTCAAATATGGCACTACCAGACAATGTCCACAACTTTTAGCGAAAAAATTACGAAACCACTTCAGCTACTTGTTCCCTCGAAAAATATTCATTTAACTATTCTAAGGCAAAATGGCACTCTAACACATCCCATTTACAATCAATAGATACATCGAAAAAAACCTTTCGTCAAGCACTACTTTTATCAGTAGTTCTCTAGAGAGAAGACTTTTTCACTCACTTTGTCAGTTTATTTTTAAAACTTACAACAACATACGAATGGCAGATAATCCACTGTCATTGAACAAAGCAGCGGTACTGTAATTTTGTCCTTAGATATAGCGGGCTACCATGCCTGAAACATTAGTGTCTAGCCTCTTCCGATTAGTTTTTCCAGACTATTATTGCTTGCGGAGAAAATACCATTCAGACATCTGTTCAACTCCACTATTGCTGTAAATAATCTAATATATGACAGGAAGCTGAACACAAAGCCTCCAGCAAAGGGTTATATTTAAAATCACGGTAAATAAATTATTTCAGAATTTAGACATCGCTCTCAACCTAGTTATCCCAGTTCTAAAAACTATCCGAGAGTATCGGCAGCAGATACCATTCAACAACTTATATAAAAGAAAAATAATCATTCGTCAGATTCCCCAAATAAATCCCTCAAGAAATTTAAGCCTAACCCACAATAATCCCAATGTCTAGCAACATTTCCTGATTGACGTCTTGGAAAAAGATGTCCCATGGCTCTTTAGCCTTCTGATAACATTCATCAGGCGCTAAAAAAAGAAATAAACCTTTCGATGGCCTATACACATATTTCATAGTTATTTTCAAAGATATAGCAGGAGCTTAGCATCTAAAAAGCAAAATTCTAGACATAGGCATTCGGTTCGGTTGATAATGTGAGCGTTTGACGAAGAAATACTGAGTCTTATCCCAAAATTCATCATATAAGTGTTTTCCTTAAAATCCAGCGGTAATTTATAGCTACAATTAAGAGGTCGCACTTTCGCACCACCACTGAAATCCCCAGAAATTCAAAATTCATGACCTAAATATATAAACTTCAAAATTCCAGAACTTCGTGGTGATATTCTTCTCATTTTTTTACGAACTTCAACGAAAGCGACTTTTCACAATCGTCACATTTGAACGCGACTTTTCGCTTTTGAGGGTATTTGTAGCTGCCATCCATATGATTAAAAACAAGATGAAGAAAATTCAGATCATCACATGCAGCTGCAAAACTATTTAACTGCGCTGAGCTAGCATTTTACGCAGTTTCTCATCGTCTTTAAAAAGCTGCATGGAGAACTACTGGCGAGACGAATTCGCATGTTGGTGGGTCACAGAGCAATCGACTCATCTTCTGCTAGAGATTAGAATTCAAAGGACCTACACAAGGAAAGGACATTGCTAAATATAGCATGATCAATTAAATGGTTTTTACAATAATTAAAAAACCATAGTAATACATCAAGTTACTCAAACGATAACGCTTGAATTTTAAAGCCGTCGTCCGAATCCGAAGTCGAGAAGATTGGCAAACACAAAAACCTATCGAAGTCCAAAGGAAATTAGGCGATAATGCCATCTAAGCCTGAAACACAGTTGAAATTCCTACCATTTATCGTAAAACCATGTCGAGATAAAAGGAAGTATACAAGTATCAGTCAATATATTATGAGAGTCCAATCATTTAACAAAACGTAGTTTCCCTAGCGTATCAACAATGGGGGTTAGGTTAAAGCGAAAAACTCATCTTGCCATTAGTACGACGCTCCATTTGAGCTTAGCTCCGGCCAATTACACATATACGTTACAGTATTATACTTTCAATAATTAATACATGCTCCTCCCAAGCTGAATAACAAACGCCTGATCCGAAGCGAAAACCGAGGATAGCGCGAGCTATCGAACACAACATGCAAGACTGCAGGATAAAGTCTGAACAGCTCATAGCGCTAGATTGTGGCAAATAACAAATTCCATCACATGCACTACAAAGATCGGAAACAGATTGCAGGGATCTTCGAGATGAGGTCTTGTAGCCACTGAGGGAGAGGGAGGGAGGGAAGGGAAGTGGGGCGAAGAGGGAACTCTGGTGGCAAGGGGAGGAGAGCCCGTGGGAGGTAGGAGATGTAGACAGAGGAAGGAAGGAAGAGAGGTGGAAGAGGGAGGAGGAGGATACAAGGTTAGCCGGGGATCAATATCCACGCATAGCCTTAAAGAAGGCCTGGAAAGAGAGAGAACTGGCGAGTACAACCAACGTTTCCCCTTTTTCCCCACTTGTCCCACCTTATTCGCTCGATCGCAACGTGAAAGGATAGCAAATCCAGAATCGAACGCCCCGAAGGTTGTAGTAGTAATCTACGAGCGGCTTAGAAGAAAAAAAGAAAAGACCTGCTTTTCTCTCTCTCCCACCGAAGATCGGAGCGCGATGACTCGTTTTCCGATTCTTTAAGCCGGGTAAACCGTCCAGCTCTTTCTCTCAGAGAAGCTTTAGGGAGGAAAGCCGTAAGGCATTGGCCATTATACCTACGAGTGGTTTTCAGGTAAGGATCGGAAAGGAATATAACAAATTAAGGTATCCGCGAAACTTTTATATGGTCGGCATGAAAAACGGCAGGTGGAAACGATTCGGAGAGTAGTAAATTATGAGATTTGTATTCAGGAAAGGTCGTAATTTAACCAACAGAGCAGGAGTCAGAAAATTCAAAAAGGAACGCATTATTTTCGCATGGAGATAAACAAAATCCTATTTTCTCAAATCTGACAAATGAGTGATAATTTTGAAACGACGATATCGGTAAATATGCTTATAGATTGTCAATACTATTAAGCCTTAGGGAGATCTGCATGGAGATCACCACCCACGACCAATTGGGATTCTAAAAATTAAATTGTAGGTTTTTGAAAAGTTTTTACCTATACTTCTTCATTATGGAATCAAATATAAAATTCTAATGCTAATGACTTTCTAAATGTTTGTGATTAGGTCTCACTCAACTGATTGAATTGTTAACGTACACCGATGCCGATACAGAGACAGGATGAAGATGAGCAGTCGAAAATAAAACGTAGTAGGAAAAGCGAATGAATACCAATAAGTCTATAGCACGTCATGATATAATAACGTAAATATCTTTCAGTTACTAATAAATTTTAATGAACTGATTACTGAACACTTCTCCACGAAAACTCTCAACAGTATTGTGCCACTCAAAACAACGTGAAAGTTAAGATAGACAAAAACTCTTCCTTCAACTCTGAATAGCCTAATGCCACTCCAAGTTCCATTATATTTCCATATATACGACATTAACTTTGTCGTAGTTAATTGCCGTGGCGTAAAAAAACAAGCGCGCAGAAATCGAGCATATATTTCAGGACGCAGATGTAGTCTTAGGAACAGAGAGCTGGCTTGTGGAGGATATAAGCGACAGCGAAGTTTTCCCGCCAGGATATAAAATCTACAGACGCGATCGACGCGATAGAACAGGTGGCGGAGTTTTTCTAGCGGTTAAATCACATTTACATAGCACCGCTCACGAAATAACCGACAATGTAATAGAAAGCGTATGGTGTACAATTAAACAACAAAACAATAGGAGAATACATGTTTGCTCTTTTTATAGACCTCCAAACTCCGAAGTAGATACTATTTACCAATTAGAAAATCAAATATCCGCATTTACTTTGAGAGATAGTAAAAGTGTAATAATTATTGGGGGAGATTTTAATCTCCCATGTATAAATTGGGATTCTTACACGGTAAAACCGAATTCGAGGAATAGAAAAATCAGTGAGATCTTACTCAACGTACTCTCAAATCACTCGCTATCCCAAGTAGTCGACAAGCCTACGAGAGGTAATAAAATATTAGACCTTTTAGCAGTAAGCCATCCTAAGTTGATAAAACATATCAATGTTCTCGACGGTATAAGTGATCACAGAGCAATTCTTGCAACCTTAAAGACAGAAGTGGAGTCAGCCGAAAAACCAAAACGCAATATTTATTTATTTGATAAATGTAACTTCTTTAAATTTGGCGAGATGCTTAATGATTCATACACGGACTACGTAGCTAAAACAGAGGATAAAAGCACCGATGTGTCATGGAAATACTTTTTAGAAATCTTACGCCAAGGAATCAATGAACAAATTCCGCAAAAACTGAAAAGTGATAGCAAAGAACCTCGTTGGTACAATAACGATGTTAGGAGAGACCTTAGGAAACAGAGAAAACTGTACAACATGTTCAAAAAAACCATTACGTTTGATGAAAAATCGAAGGAACTAGAAGCAAAAGAGAGTTACCTTGCGCAACGCTCAAAAACCAAGAAAACATTGCGTGCTGCACTGCGAAATTTCAAGAAAAAAATACTTGGAAAATTACTCGAAGAAAATCCAAAATCTTTTTGGTCATATGCGAGAGAACTTCAGGGAAAATCTTCTACCGTAGATTCGTTATTTGATAAAGATGGTAAACTTGTCACAGAAAATATTGATAAAGCTAATGTGTTAAACTCCCACTTTGAAAGTGTTTACACTACAGACGACACTGCGTGTAATTTAGACATTCCATACATTGAGGAACCGATGAAAGAAATAACAATTCAGCGCGATGGGATAACTAAACAGCTACAATCGATAAAAAGTAATAAATCTCCGGGTCCGGAGGGAATACTCGCGCGCGTCCTCAAGGAGTTAGCACCACAGATCGCACCGTTCTTAGAGATAATATTCAATAAGTCATTATCTGAAGGAAAGATACCAATGGACTGGAAAACTGCAAACGTTACAACGATATTTAAAAAGGGAAACAGACATGACCCAGGAAACTATCGACCAATATCATTAACATCGATTACAGGCAAGATTCTCGAACATATCGTTGTTAGCAACATCATGACTTTTCTGGACAGTCGAAACCTCCTGCATAATTGTCAGCATGGGTTCCGGAAAGGTAGATCATGCGAAACACAGCTCGCGCTCTTTCTTCACGACGTTCTCAAATCTGGTGAATCGAAAAAACAAGTTGACGCACTATTTCTAGACTTTAAGAAAGCTTTCGACACGGTACCTCACAGAAAACTATTATACAAATTACAGTCATGCGGGTTAAACGAACAAGTAGTAAACTGGATACGTGACTTTCTGAGTGATGGTAAGCAAAAAGTAGTTCTTGACGGAATTAGCTCTGATATAGTTAAAGTGACATCAGGTGTCCCGCAAGGAAGCGTTATTGGCCCACTTTTGTTCATTATATATATAAACGACCTTTGCTCCCGAATTAGCAGTAAAATACGTTTATTTGCCGACGACGCTGTCATATACCGCGAAATTAGTGATCAATCTGACTTTGAAATTCTGTCATCGGACTTAAACAACGTTCATGCGTGGAGCAAAGAGTGGGGACTAGAACTTAATCTGAGCAAATGCACGGCGGTGCATTTCTTGCGTAGGTCGTCCAACTATCCCCATGTATATGTTGTGGATGGCGTTAGCATAAATGCGACAGATGAAGTGAAATACCTGGGAGTTACGATAACTTCGAACCTATCGTGGGGGACACATATAAGAAATATTTGTGGCAGAGCCCTGAAGAAGTTAGGATTTGTCAAGCGTGTTGTGGGAAGATTATCGGATGTTAAAGTGAAAGAGAGGTGCTATTTCGCACTCGTCCGGCCACACCTTGAATATGCAGCGAGCATATGGGATCCGGCGGAGAAAGACCTAGTCCATGAACTTGATAAAATACAAAGGAAAGCTGCGCGATTCGTGAAAAACTGCTACGGCCGTACAGAAAGCGTTACACAGATTTTGAAAGATTTAGGGTGGGAGCCGCTAGAGACTCGGAGGCTACGCGCTAGGCTTAGATTGCTTGAGCAATTGAGAATGAATATCTTTCAGAGCGACACGGAGAACATCATATTAGAACCACATTATATTTCCAGGTCCGACAGAATCGATAAATTAAGGGAGATATTTTGCCGAACGGATAGGTATGGGAATTCGTTTTTCCCCCGAACAATTAAGGACTTTAACAAATGCTAGGCGGAACTTTGATTTTTTTTTGTTGACGGCTGGTGTCCTAACACCCCCCGCCACACGCCTTTTGAGGCGGCTTGCGGGGTAGTATGTAGATGTAGATGTAGATATATTTTCTTTCGTCCTCCATGCTGACCGTCGAAGAAAAACACCGTACACGAATAGATTTAGCGGGAATAAGCGAGCGAGAAGGGCTCACTGACAGGTGCCAAACAGAATGGGATACCACGCGAAACGCTTTCTCAAGGGATCGCGCAAGAAGGAAGCTGAAAAAACGCAAGCCACCATACCGTACGCCACGCCAACGCCAATTCAAGACTGCATTGAACGACTATTAATGCGATCATGTAGTTACGGCTTAAGTGCAGATAACGACCGCTCTTAACATTTCCCATGGCAAGAAAAAAAGAGGATCCGGACGGGAGCTTAAGCAAGCAATTCCATGCGACAAAGGAAGGTAATGGAGGTCTGGGAAGCAATCAATAGGGGCCAGCCGACGTGAAAGCATAATGGATCTTGCTCCGCGGATCTAGGAGTCGGAGGGAGGGGCACGGAAAAAATATGAATTAGGAATGAGGGTGACTGACGCTGCAAGTATGGGCCGCACTGGCTGTACTGAATCGCCGTTCGACCAGGGAAAAGACTCAATGGAAGGAAAGTAAATGGTCCAGGGCGGATGCGAGGTCAAGGAACCTTCTGTGAGTGCTCAGAATGCAGTAACAGAACGGCTATGAGATAGAAAAGAAATATAGAATTTATTTTTGGAGATTTGCCATCGAGTGAAACTTCCGGTTAAATTAGATGTATCGCATATTATTGTTTTTCTTTTAACTGTGATCACCGTTGAACGATGCCTCGTTGAGTGAACACATGGCCTTCTCGATTTATTTTCCCCTTTCTCTCGACAAGCTTCGTACAACTGATTAATCACGAAACAGAGCAAACTCCAAGAGTACAATATTTATTACGACCGAGGTTTCACATGTTACAGCATCCTCAGGTAACAGCACCTGATGATGCTGTAACATGCGAATCGTCGGTCGAAATAAATATTGTACTCGTGAAATGTGCTCTATTTTTTGATTTATCAGTAATATTTCGGTTCCACATACTGTCGCCAGCGTCTTCAGAATTTGTAATCTTTGCATAGTATAAAAAGCATACATTTCTTAACATTGAGTCTAAAATATAGTTATCATCTTAAAAGTCGCTCTCCTGTGTCTGAAACTCTTCGGCCTAATTCAAAAAAGATCATTTCCATCTCTTGTACTCATTCATTATTTTACCTTCCCCGTGATCCAAATACAGAAAACCCTCAATAAAATTCTAAACCGGTCCAGTACAAGGCTTCCACATTTGCTGACAGTCATTGCATCCAACATTCCCACATAAGCTCTCCTTCCCTCCTCATATCCCTAGCTCATTAGTATAAATCCCGTGACACAATTCACGCAACCCGTAAAGAGGCTATGCTGAATGCTTATACACTTAAGTCTATGTGAGAATTAATTGGTGAAGAATAATACTCTTGGCCTTCGAATGTCATTGACGAATGGAACGAAGCCAAGTGAGGCTATAAGACCATAAATCTTAGGATATAACATGGGAGACATACTCTAGGCTACGTAAATGTACACACGTAAAATCTTTGGCATTGAAAACAGTATATAACGATGTCTTCGACAGGAAAGTTTGGCGCAATGTATCCACGTGAAGTAGAATGCTCTAAAAATTCCTGTCATTGAGTGCTATCACCAAAAAAATACAGTGGTGTGGTTTTTGCTCTGATTGTTTTCGCTCTGAGAATTCCAATAAGCTTTTTTCTCATTAACGAATTATTTAAACAAAATGAATCACTCACCTCCCAAAAATCTAATTGAGGATAACCTCAGTCTCATCAAAGCAATCCATTTTTGTTTAGTATAATTAATTTCTTGTACACCTAATATTTTATCTACTAATAGAATAAACACGAAAAAAGCGGGAAGGAAATATAGCCGCATATATTTTTCTTTAAAAGTTATACGGATGATGAGCTACTTAACGAATTAAGCTTATTTTAAAATTATCAAAAATAAGTGAATTTTGAGCTCCTTACGATTTGACATGCAGTTTTGGAATATTTCTCTGCAATTATTCATGCAACACAATTATCATACACACATTCACCATTGTTTAAAATAATCATATATTTCGAGACACAAGCTCACAAGGAGCAAATACCTAAGTAATGTAATTGGCTCTCAAGTTGAAAAACAACATATGAATGAAGCCTCAAGAAACAGTTCAGAATCTATCCGTCACTCATGACGGAGTTATCTACCTGCACGTATCTTGCTATACCGACCTTCGACAGTGAACGCCTATGGTTCTCTGAGCTTAGATGGATTATCATAAATTAATAACAAGTAACCTATCACACGAGTGCAAGATATCGCTTTTCCACATGGTCGATACGCCATAAACCTGCCAACAGCTCATAAAATAATAACCGAGGAATCAATTACGCTTTTCATTTGAATCAGCATGCTAAAGTGACAAATCAGTCGTCTCTTAAGAAATGCGATTATACAAATCCACAATTTAAAACAATTACGCGTCAAACTTAGCAGGATAGGTAGTGACAGACGGGAGTTGAAATATTATTACCGTTCTTTCAAGGTACTTTCCGTTACCGTTAAAAGGCACTGCTCGGAGCAACTAAGTAGCATACATACATTGAGAAGCTTATTTCACTACATTCAAAGGAAAATCACCAGCTGCAGATGAAAATGAGAAGCACAAATACTCGGTTCAACTTCAGGCATTTAAAGGATAAACGAATACATCCGTTGTCATTCGCCTATTCACTTTTTTTTAGGAAAAAGTGTAGACTCACTGGAGAGAACCTCACATGACGTAGGTAACATTCACTACAGTAAGAGATACGAGATCACTAATCTAGTAATTTGTAATAAAACTATTGGTCTTACTTTCGTCTATGGATAATAACTAGCATGAGGTGAACTTTAAAAGTGCAGTGGTAGCTGACCCAAGCTTTGCTGTAGTCAATATAATGTAAAACCCTTTTCCTCTTCGATAAATGTCACCTCCATAAGCTCCTTGCCTTGAACATCATTTCATGCTCAGCCAGTAGCACTTCAATAACTAAAATGTTGATCTCCACACACACTATCCGGCTTCGACAACACGAATGAATATAAAAAGCCCAATACTACATGGTTACAAGGTAGTACGGCGGTAATGCTTTCATCAATTATGATGGTAGACACACATCCCAGGTGTAACAGGTCTCATACAGGGAAATTTATCTAGGACAGCAATCTTTGAAGTCAGAAAGTCAACTTAGGAAAACAACAGAGCTTGGAGTTTGAGGAAGAAGGTAGTGCATAATGGGTTGATGAGCAATAGTTTAACAAATACATCGTCCAATGAACCGCTTTTATAGGTAACATTAAGATGTCAAATGTTACATGACTATGAAAACTGCCTAAGGATAAGATATCTGGCTAAATAAAGCCCAGGGATTGGCTGGCACTATAATGATGTTAGATCAAATAGCTAGCTCTGGCTAGCGAAAAAAGGTTGCAAACACAAAACAATGAAAGCACTATGATAAGTGGAAGCAGTAATAGAGCAATCTGTCTCCGCAAAGAAAAATCCAGCAAACACTGAAACAGACTGTCATTTCCTTCAGACGAATAGTTATTGGGGTATTGTACTAAGATTATACTAAAAAATATATGGCAGCTACAACGATCGAAAAATATGAATTCAAAATCATAATGGTAATCCGCAAAAGGAACAAAATCGGTAGCGTGATGAAATGTATTTCCTCGCGAATCAGTATGTAACTTAACAAAAGTTGAAAACCATTCCCAAGTAAAGCAGCAAAAAATCCTCAACATTTCTCATGTAAAAAAACTGCCAAGTGGCAACAACGAAAGGAAGCCATCTCAAATGTAATGAATGAAAATGTTTCCCTTACTAAGTACACATTTCTCCGCTGTAACAACTGTGATCGAAAAGAAGAAAAAATTAATTTCTGATTCAATGAAGCCAATTTTTCTTCAGGCAGCCGCCGAATACAGAAAAGACAACCTGCGCCACATATAGATAAGCACTCCGAAGGACGTGGACCTGTGGACGACATCAACCGAACACTTCCCGTAACACGGGGAATCGTTCTGCGCCCCTTTCTTGCACGCTTGGTGAGCGAGCTCTCAACGCAGGTAGGCATTCATTCCTTCCCGAGGCACGGCCAATGAGACGGCACGTGGAAAGGACGCGCACGAAGAACAGAAGACGACTGTAGATTAGGTCATTGGGGAAACGTGACTCCTTACCCTTGCGTCCGACATTTCTCCCAAAGATTGTTTCTTGGCAAATGTTCCAAGAAGGCGAGTTCCGCGAAAAGGAATGGTATTACGCAAGTATACGGTAATTGACAGTATCGTCGCGTCCAATTTCAGAATGAATATTTCCTCATTATTTACAAACAAACAGCAATGATCCTGAAAGTAGGCATTCAACGAAAATCGAGTAGAGTGATCGATATCATGATACATACGAAGCTGGTGTCTCCGCTACAATCTGCTTCCCAATAAATATTATTATTTACTTTAAATTTATTTACTTGCATCCCTTGATCGCAAAGAGGCTACAGCAATACCTACTTCACCATTTATGACTAAATCTCTGTTTTTTGACAAAGATTATACTGCGTACGAAGATAAACGTAGCTTTTAAGAGTTCCAATTGCTCACCAAAAACTAAAAGAGATATCTATTTTATTGATACGACGCGTTTCACCGACTTGCGGAATTCCGTACCTGATGATGCCGCAAGTCGGTGAAACGCGTAGTACCAATAAAATAAAATTCTGTGGAAAAGTACAAAATTGTATTCTTTAAATATGGATACCATTAACTTCCACGAAGTAAAGCCTGAAACTGTAGAGTGCATTAAATGGTTAATCTAAAACCGTAAGGGTAATCTTTGAATGGCTTTTCTACTGAAAACAATTTTGGAAAATGAGTTTGTTGGAGAAGAATGGGACGATAGTGTATGGCTGCATGACGATTACTTGGAAGAATAAATCTATTAAACCACACTTTTCCTAAATAAAATCATTCACTTATTCTTAGAAATGACCGAGCTCAAGACTCAGCCGTTCTTCTCATACGTCAGCTTCAACGGAAAAGACCAATATGTACAATATCAGAGGATGGAATTCCCGAGCAAAGGGGAAAAAACAAAAAGTGGGAAAACCTAGAGATTGCACGCGCTCGAATGTGGGTATTTTCGACAGTTGATATGTCATCATCACGAAGAGTGCTCCACGGTCCAAGTATTTAGAAATTCTAACATTGCGAGCAACGTTTCAGCCAGTTCTGGTTAAATTGAAGGGGTTTGGGATGTTGAGTACTCAGATGGAATTTCAATTGCTATGTTTGGAAGAGCAGGCAGTGTTTCCGCAGAATGTGAATTCGCCAGGCGAGGAGAGGGAGGCAAGCAGAGGTCATGGTTTGGAAATTTGAATTCAAAGAGGTCACTGCCGATACGGCGCTCGGCATGAGCGCGACAGCGAATCAGAATGACGGGCACGAGAACTTTAGGCGATATACTCCGCCTTCACCACAGAATCTTAAGAATGATTCTCCGACCTTTCCCTCTCATATTTCCTTGAGATAACCTCATCGTCTTTTTTAATTTTATTAAGGAACACTTAACTCAGGCCATTTCACTTGATTTGCTACCACCATATCCCAGATAAGTCTCCGACCATTGCCAGAATCAAGGTCCCTCTCAGTAGGAAATACGTAAGCAAGAGGCGCACAGGATTTCAAGCATATGTAACTATGAAAACTTTGTGCATAAGGTGTCAATGTTTCCGAAATTTCCCCGAGGTATCTATCAGATATCAAGCTTCAGAGCGAATATTTTCCAATAAAGTTAAGATAATTTTTAATTACAGCCCTTAGAACTTATTATAGCAATATTATATCAAGATCACCCTTAGAACATGATGGCTCAAAAATCCATCTTACTGGACATAGAGACGCTAATAATCCCAGTATTTTTTATGGATGGAATAGAGAGACAGGACTTACTCTGAGCTGAGGAATGGAATCGTGCAAAGAGTAAAGGGCCTACGGCTTAAACAGGCTTTAGCATGAATAGTTATAAATAATAAATCATCTCTAATTATAATATAAACCCTATGCTAACCCAATGAAAGGCATAAACCCCTAAACATTAGCTAAAACCACAGTCTCAGGTATTCAAAACTCCAGTATATCACGAGTAGCTACTACATTGTCAGTAACGATGGGTTAAGCGAAGAAAGGCCCTTGTCTTCCATCTTAGGGGCCCAAACGAGCCACCATTCCCTAATTTTCGTATCCTCCACCCTCACCTCTCACTCCACACACCGATCCATTCCCAACACCTAATCTCCCCCACCTCCTCCCTTCCATTCTCATTCTCACCCACTGCCACCCACCCCCTTCCCTCCCGTCAAATACAACTCCCTTCTCTATCCACCACCCCCCCTGAAGCCTTCTCCATCCCTGTCTTAAGGGCCAATGCCACAGGAGAGAGAGATTAGGTGTTTGTGGACGGAAGGCCTGACGCTTGAAGGATGCGGAGGAGAGATTCGCGGGATTAAGGCGACCAAAAACAAACGGCCGGACGGCAAGTAAACCGACATTGGAATAGCTGAAGCAAGGAGACGTCTTAATCAAGACCCAGGGAATGAGAGAGCCAGTGAGGAGCCCAGGGGGATGGGAGGTGCATAGGATGGAGAGGGAATTTATGGGAGAGCTGCAGAGTGAGTGATAGGCGAGAAGAAAACAAGTAGAGGACCTGAGAATCCTTAAACGAGCCATAACACGGATGTTCTGTGAATGAAGACCCGCTACCCTCTGGAAATTTGGTAGCGTGTAACACCACTAAAAACTACTGAAATGCTCACAGAAAAACAGAAACAATTTTCACTATAATTTATTATATATCAGTTAGGTCAGGTTTTGATACATCATCGCAATCCTTCAGTAACTCTTCCTTGGATTACATTTCTTCCTTTCCTTCTAATCATCTCTTTCCCAGTATTCTAGATTCCAAAATATCCTCCAGTGTGTCAAACCATGTAATTCACTGCAAAAAAATCAAATGCCACTCCTAGGATTCTAACCCAGAGTCAATGAAAAATGTATCAGCATAAATTAAATAGAGACAAAAATGCAAAAGGATATATCAACCCCGTAAAATGTGCGACAATTCCACTGCTCTCACCACGAATCGAAAAATCAAATTTACGATAACATAACACATTTTCATAACAAAACTTCCCCCATGCAAGTTCTCGATGCAGTAACCCGAATGTCGCCTCAGCAGTTTTATATAAACATCGGTAGGAGAACCAGTTTCGGCACAATGGCAGTTTGGCAGATTCACCGTATAAATAAAAATGAATGGGGACACTTTGATTGTTTGGTCTCTTTTCATACGGGGCAGTCGCAAAAGGTACTTCGGAATCACCCGGGGGACCTCGCAACGCGGGGGCCGTGTCGCTATGTAGGAGAGACGCATAACTTCACGAAAAGAAAGGGATGCGGATGAATACTTTCGCTGAGAGGAGGAGCAACTGGGGAGGATTAAGAATGGAAGGCAGTAGAGGATGGATCGAATGTTGAGTTCGTCCACGATGTTTTTGAAAGTGTCAGTCTCCCACTTTTTTAGCGAACGAGCTTCTCGGGGACTGAATTTTTGTAACAATTCGGCACTTACTAATGAATCACTCTTTTTCGCTGCAACCTCCGTTGCCTCAGGCGATTTCATGACAAAGAGCTCAAATGAAGGTTTTGCGCGTTAATCTCCACGTTAGCAAAGCAGTCATAAGTTTCGACTTTTATCTCTCGCTTCACCTGATAAAAAGATATTTCATAAGATATGGAGGGATGCAATATCTCGGCTAAAACTACAGTAACCTAAAGTAAGAAAGACAGGTGATTACTTTCTTTTAATCCCGCTCAAATGTTTAAGGGCTAATACATCATTATAAGCTTACGATTTCTACGCCAGCAACAGAGACACCCGTCCACTGAATGAAAAATTAAATATATGTTAAAGTATTGAATAATTCTGCTCAATGGTAGCGCAAAAACTTGGTTGAACAAATGTCATTTTGCTAAACTACCTATGCCAAGCATATGCAATGTCTCAATTGATGTATTTGCATTTTACCCGATCTTGAAGGCAAAATACAATATTGTAAAAAGATGGAGTATTAAAAAACCTTTATAGTATTTAACCAATACTTTCTCCTCACTATTTTTACTACAGTAACGAGTGGAATAATAACATAATAAGCGGGCACAAAACACAATTGGAACTATGTGCAACTTCAGCTTCTAAAAAATGCATAGGCGGTCCTGACCAAGGGTCCGATGGATTTCAACTTTGGGTGGAATTATAATGAAAGATTGACCATGCTAGTGATCTGAAACATCCTTCCAGCCCTAATCCGAGAAAAGGAAAGAGATACCGTTCGCCGTTTGCACTTAAGGGCAAAAGCTAAATTAATCCGTAAAACACACAACTGAGGATGGACCAGCAGTCGAATAACACCACAAGGCTATCCTACATAAACAGGTCTGATTTATGGGAGCCAAGCTTAGGTCCATCTCCATAGAAATTTAATCCCCGCGCAGGACATCTGGGATTATCGGTCAACAACCCGGTAAATGAAGTCACTGACTTCAGAGGCTAAGCCTTTCTCGCTATCTTCTGTGATTATAGGAACCGCATGACACTGGGTTGCTGACATCCCAGTCCCCTTCGTTAAATTTCGATAGTGAGTTTACGAAGTATGTTTACTTTTTCCAAAATAGCATTTGGCAGAGGGAGAATGATTATAAAATGATATTTAATGTAGCATAATGATGAAAGATGATGCGCTGATGAAAGATGTTCGTATCCTAAATATCTGTTAAAGGACTTTTTGTCAAGTTCATCGGCGTCTCTAACTTAAAACAAAAACTTAGACAGCAATCCATCGTCTTCCTTTCAGATAATCAAGAAAACATTTTTCGAGCTTCAATTTCATATCTTTAGTCGAATGGGTCATAAAAAGACAGGGAATTAGACGGCCGAAACGTAAGTTAATAATGCTTCAATTTCAGTGGACAATATAGGAAAGTTATTTTTTCCTCTCTAGTTAAGGCTTAAGAGATAAGTTGTGCGACAAGTAATCGACCAACTGATATTTCTCGATTAAAATTTTATTCTACGAGAAACAGCTCTGCCGGGACATCATGAAGCTTGTATCACCCCAAATAATAAAACATCTCTTTGCTAGATTATGGTAAGCATATTAGTACTCTATACGTAATAACCAACATAAGTTTATGAGCTTGTGCTTCAGGAAATATAAAGCATATGAAAGTTTTAGAAAATTCGTATCAGCTAATGTGCCTTGAAAGAAAGAGCTTTATGAAAATTCATATCTGCCATAGTGCCTTGAAGTGACTCACAAGGTATAGTAAATGTGTAGGGCTGTGTACAGAATTCTTCTTTTCCAAGTCAAATGAATGAGATGCGTGCATGAGATGTTAGAAAAACCGAAGAAAGCCAAGGAGACCGCGAAGTAGACAGCGACGTGACACGAAAAGGAAAAGATAGTATACCAAGAGGTTGCGAGCGCATGTTGGCCTCTGCAGCGCAAGCCGACGACTCAGCCCAGCCGACCTCTGCACTCCCACTCCAATATTCCACCAAAACTCCGCTCCCCACATCCTGGCACATCACCCTTCCCACATCATCTACCACCCCCACCCTGCCAATGCTTTTCCTCCCCGCCGGCACCCCTTTCCCCGCTAACCCTCTCTCTCCTTCGCCGCCGTCTTCCAATCCCCTTACTTCCGCACCGCCAAACCACCGCACGGCTGTCCCTTTCCCTAAGCTCCTTGTCTCCGGATAGATTCCCCCTCATCACACCTCTCCCAGCGCCATCGCTAACAGATTCACATGAATTACAAAAACATGACAGCATGCGGAAAAAGCGTGTGCGGAAACTTTGGAATTAATGAGACAAGCTCTCAGGGAGTAACCGTGAAAGAGAGGGCACCCACATTAATGGAGGAAAGCTCTTTAAGAATTAATGGAGAACATTCACCGCTAGCCACTAGTAGGCAAACAAAACACGATAGCTACAGCATAGACCATGCCACTTCGCGAGATGGCGTTTTTTCTGCAGTAAAAATTGAGCCAAGAGCAAATTTACCTATTCTCGAGACGAAAATGGGGGACTCACATAGATATCAGCACAAACGTAAGTTTCAGTGGTGATATGAGATCTAAGGTAGAAAGCATGGGAAGTTCACAAATTCCAAGTAGGGCAACCAATTCCTACAAGATCGCCCCCAGAGGATCCCAGCATAGTTATGGTACCCAAAAATACGCAACGAGGGGAATTTAAATGAAGACGGACAAGAACACATTGAAGGCGAACGTGCTGAGGAAAATTGAAGCAGTGGGATGGAGGGAAAGGAAGGCAAACGAGGAAGTGCTTCGCAAAGTTGGTGAGGAAAAGAGGTTTTTTATGGATATTTAAAAAAATCAGAAAACATGGCTACAGAAGGTAAGATGAGGTGGGTACAATGGAGGATGTTTGATAAGCGGGAA
This sequence comes from Ceriagrion tenellum, assembly GCA_963169105.1. Lineage (NCBI taxonomy): Eukaryota > Metazoa > Arthropoda > Insecta > Odonata > Coenagrionidae > Ceriagrion > Ceriagrion tenellum. Next base: position 65,718,137 of record OY720632.1, read on the forward strand.
AGAGATAGAAAAGCCTTTAGGAATGGGATTAAATTAGACAGGACACAGGTGGAAATTGACAGGTTGGTGGAGGTAATATGATCTCAACTTAAACCCATCTAGGTCTTTAAGACTACTCCCGTAAAAACAACTACGTATTCACCTGGAACTCCCCTCACCGTATCTAAGTACTCTACACAGTTTCACTGCCAAGGCACACTACGAACCTTATCCTGGAGCCAAGGATACCCACTCATATTTCAATATTTCTCACATTGGAGCAAGAGTACATGTTCAACGGGGAACATACTTTTTACGAGTCAAGTGTGACCCCCTCCGGTAAAACCGCTTCTTACACCCCTCCATTACCCTCTTGATAATGTGCGCTAAAATATGCAAAAATGCGGGACTTAAGGGGCCAAAACCAGAGAAATAGGTCCAACGAATGAATTTGCATAAGAGGTTTTACATCTTCCAAAATTACTTGGCTCAAGCAGCTCCCTCGACTTCTAAGGTCTACTTCAAACTTAAGTTTTTTTCCCATCAACCTACAACTTAGGCGTCTTTAAACCATTCTCCACTTTTAATTTTCTACAACCCCTGATAATTAGTCCATGCGTAAACAGCCATATATAATTCACGTTTTCACAAACAGTCCATACCACTGATATATATCATAGTAAAACCACATTTTACACTGACTACAAAATCGATAGCATTCACGCCGAGATTTCATCAGCTATTAACCCAGTTTTTTCTTTCTTTTCACACAGTGACTCAATTCATTTCTACCATGCAGTAAAGCTATACCATAACCGACAACGATTTTGAAGCATTACTAAATTTTACAACAAAAGTCTAGCGAAAATGTTTCTTAAGATTAGACCTAATCAAGGATTTTACTCTCATCACGTGACATATAACGTAATTCACTAAAAATTGCTTTTCGAAATAGAAAAAAACATTAACTCTTAGAGTACCGGGAAGCGCTATCGCGCTCCTCCTGTCTATCGCGAAAAGTGCCAGGAGCGCGATAGCGCTCCTCCTGCAATGTCACTCTTAGATGCTGGTATTTCACTGATGCAGATTAAATTAAATTAAAATTAAATGCAGATTACTTATGAAGCTTTAAGCAAAAATGCTACGGCAATTTTAGCATAGTACCTAGAAAATCGGTTGGCACTCAAAGGGTTAAAGAAACGATTGGGTCACTGAAACTTGACGATTCATATATACAAACTTCTCGTTTCCACCATATTCATTGATTTTGTCTTACAATATCAATGTTTATCGAAGCCTATACTTTCACACAATCCCAATGTAAATTTTTCTATTAAAGCTGACATCTAATTGAAGTATAAATTGTAATTTTCTCATTTTGACTCACTTTAACAACCAAAAAACGAGATACAATCTCGCCTGCATATCTCCCGTCTGTTTTTCGCGACATTACCGGCTTTCAACAAGCAAAAATGCAAAAGTTTCCCAAGAACATCACTTCGCTTTGAAATATTTCTTCCCAGAAGGAAATCGGTGAATCAAATAGAGGTGACAAGCAAACGCAGGCATAGAAGTCGAGAAATTTCATCGCGCCGCGACTGGCTGGTACGGACGCCATCCATTTCCCACGATGTATATTCTCGGAAGCACACATACATATAAAGATCATCCTCAGGTTCCAAATTCTCAACCGAGACGGAAGTTCACGACAGGCTAAAGGTCGGGTCTCTCAAGGCATTACCCCTACTGGCACCGGGGTACGTTCGAATGATTTTCCGGAGGGCACGAAAATACGACGTCCTCTGCGCCACCGCCAGCTCCACGTAGGAGACAGCAAGGTATAAAGTCGAGAGGTTAAGAAGGAAGAAAAAGATGATGGGAGGAGCCAAGGAAATAATGGCTGCGTAAAAGGTCTCGTCTGCATTGTTCCCTCAGACTCATCGACGGAGTAGATATTCAAAGCGTGTGGGGGAGGGTGGAGGAGGGAAGAGAGAGAATGGGAGAAAATAAACCGGGAGCGGAGAGGTAGACGGGTAATAATATCGCACGGGGAGGCAATGAAACAACCAAGATGGGAGAAGAGAAACCTCCCCCCAACATTCCGCGACTTCCTTCAGCCTCTTCCAACCATTCGAAGATTTTACGGCAAACACATCTCACACGCCAGGCAAATGCGCGCCATAACGATGCACACAACTCCTCCCCACACACGGGGGTGACACGCGAAGGTATATCGAGCCCATTTTATTTCGCAGGACGAAATCGAATTGACGCGAAATATATACTGAGATAGGGCGGTGGTGGGAGGAGGTCGGCAATCAGAAACAGCCGTGCGCGCTTGGCAACTCTACCTTCCCGTACGTTCTTCCTGCATCCCCCGCACCGAGGACTTAACGACGAATGCACTACGGAGCCGATAAACTTACTTAGGGTGCGCATCCGGGTGGAATTACGTCCTCCCTCTCAACCGAGAAATTTACGTCCTCCTCCCATGACCCGCGTGAGTTATGCGTGACAGTTATGCATTTCCTGCCAATCGTACGGTGGACAGCCTCCAGACTGGGTCGTGTGTAACTAATTCATGGAAGAGGAAGGTAGTAGCGTCGGAGTGCTATCATACTCATGGGAAATATTGCACTGGAGATAGCTTACCAACCAGTAGTGCCTCTATGAAAGAAAATTTACAAACGTGCGAGTTGTGAGGCACAGTGAAGCACAGGTGAATGATGTACGTGATAAGAAGGTGCACGTGAATATGGCTAGCCACCAATCAAAGTATTCAGCGTGATAATTCAATTAACCATCGAAAGTTTAATGCAGACCCTTTACTGATCGTATATTTTCTGATTCATCCGGTAGTACCGCGACAATTGCAGAGGTATTTCAAATTATTATAATGATACAAAATACCAACAATTACAGCAATAAACACAAAAATATCTCAACAATTACTATTCCCTGAATTGCAAAATATTTAGATGTGATACGAATATTCACGAACATAATCACCATTTCAAGCTTAGAAACGGAATCTCTTGAATTTCTTGAAAGAGTTATAGTCTCAGCCAGATATGAGTGTTCCAAAATTAGCTAAAAAGAATTTCAGAGGGTAAGAATGGTTACCTGACTCTTTGGATATAACTCACTCTTCTCATCACAAGTCACTCGACACATCCACGGCGCAACAAGGAAACCCATTTTGATATTCATTCAACATCGTCATTTCATTGCCATGGTGAAGTGGTGCTTAATTAAAGAGAATTCATGCTCCCAAGGGGTGTATTCCTATTAGTGAAAACGATAATGAGGAATCAAAACGATTCTGTATCATCGTGATCGCTCGAAATCATCAACGCTATCATCGGAGAAAGTTGTCATATTGCAGTTTCCCTAGCAGGAGAAAGTATCGCAAGCGAGATTCATTCCGCACGGGAAAATTTAGCCGAAGCAACTCCTTGCCTTCGTCATGGGTCGTGGAACTGAGAACGCATAAAAGTAAAGGGCCCATCAAAATTTCATCGGATTCAATACGCGGCAGGGTGGTGGGGGGGGGCTTCCCCCTTCATATAAGAACGCCACTTACTCCTCCATCCCCACCCGACCCTGCCCCATCCCCTTGCCTCCTCCTTCTTCTCCTGCTCAGCCAATCTCCGTCCACACCCCGATAGACTCTTTCCTCCTCTCCCCAGCCCAACCACCTCTCCATTCTTCCTCCCTAGTCTCCTCCCCACCCCGTCCCGCTCAGCCACCCCCACCCACTCCTCTTAAGCATCCCTGAGCACACATATTGGCCAACGTCTTTTGAATCCTTCCTTCCTTCTTCAAACGCTAAGCAGCCTCCATTCCTCGTCTCCCGGGAGACACCTTTCAGGGAAGAAGCAGCCCACTTCCCTCCCTTCTCTCTACCCTTCTTCCTCCCCTTTCTTTCCCAAAGGGATTCCTGCGGCCCTCCCCTCCCTTCACCCCCTCCATTCCCAACCATCTCATTGCCATACCTACCGGTTCACAGTGCTTCATATCATTCATTCATTGGTCGTTCAATCCTAAGATTGGTTGACTGCAGCCCTCCACCCTTCTCTATCTAATGCTAGCTGCTTTACCTCCTGGCATATTTTCCTATGTACTTTCCTCTCTATTTGGTCCGTGAACTATTCCTGGGCCTTCCTCTGGGGACTTTTCCCTCTAGTTTACCTTCAATTATGTTCCTCAAAATCTATTGTGTCTCAAGGTGTGTCCAATCCATCTCTTTCTTCTTTTCTGTATGGTGTTCCATATGGTCCTATCCTCTTCTATTCTCCTGTACACTTCGTCATTTGTTATTTTTTCCATCCATTTTATCTTCATCATCCTCCTCCAGCACCAGGTTTCAAAGGCTTCTAGTCAATGCTGGTCAGCTTTTCCAATGGTCCATGCTTCCGATCCATTGAGTGCTACGCTCCACACGAAGTTTTTCAAATACTGTTTCCTGGTTTGTAATCTTATCTTCTTTGAGCACAGCAGTTGTCTTTTTCCCATGAATGCCTTCATAGCTTGGGCTATTCTCTACTTCATGTCCGTGGTACTTCTTCCGTCCCACGTGATGGTACTTCCGAGATAGGTGAAAGAATCCACTTGCTCTAACTTCTCTCCTGTCAGGGTGACTTCTGCCTTCATCTTCTCTCTTCCGCGTACTAGAATTTTAGTCTTCGTCTTACTTATTTTCATGTTGTATTCTTGGAGAACTTGGTCCATGACGTTTAGTGATCTTTAAAGATCCTCGCAATTTCCAGCTATGACTGCGATATCATTTGCGAAGCGGAGCATGTTTATTTCTTCCCCGTTTATCTTTATTCCGCTCAATCCAGCTTCTTGCGCTTCTAGTATGGCCTCCTTCAAGTACATGTTGAGCAGTGCTTAGGGTCTAAAAAATTAAAAAATGAGGATATCGAAGTAATGTGGATTAAGATAAAACATTAAGTTTTAGCTCAGCCATTTTATTTTATGCAGGCTTTTCTACACCTCACTCCCACTTCTAAATTTCGTGTTCATACCTTAAATATAAAGTGCAGAGAAGCTGAATATTTTAATCGACTTAAAGATTATATTAAATGATTAAGTGCTTTGGGCCTACAAAAATCTTGACTGCGGCTTTTCTACCGACCGGTATCGTTCGCTACCCTTCCCTTCTCCCAAATATCCCAACTCCTTCCTTTTTGCCTCGAACTTTCCCTCCCTTTATGTTACCTACACACTGGTCTTCCTCAACCATTCCCAGTATATCTTTTTCGTTTTCTCCGAATTCTTTCCTTTCCTTCACTTCGCCATCTTTCTCCATCCCTACCAAATTCTCCGTATCCGTTTTCCCTGATTCCCATTTTCTCATTTCCATGGCCTTCCTTCTCTAGTCTACATCCCCTAGCCATTCACTAATATTTCCTACTCCCATTCCCCTTTTTCATCTCTCTGCCTCTCCTGACAAATCACCCTCCCTTCCGCCCTCTTTTACCTTCTTTCTATTTCTTCTTGATATCAGTCCTATTTATTTACATTCCGCTTCTCTTTCTCTTCTTACATATTTTTTCTCTTTCTCCTCTCTCTCAAAATCTTCCCTTTCTCCTATTTATCCCTCTTTTTCTCTCCTTCTCATTCTTATTCTTCCAATTCCCATTTTCCATCTCGCCATTACTCATAGTCTTTCTCGCTCCTTTTCTTGTTATCTCTAACATCTACATACTCTCTTCCTTATCTCTTTCCTTTCTTTATTTTCCTTACTTTCTTTCATTTGTATCAAAACACCATATTCTCTCCTCTTTCACCCTCTATTTCTTAATGCAACTCCAATTTCTGCACAACCATTCTCCCTTCTACTCTTATCTTTTTTCTTACCCCTTCCGCAACTTTCACCCTAAGTCACCTTTTTATTGTCCCCTCAATGTCAAAATGATCCTTCTCCCTTCATTTGCCCTTCTAAATTCCACTCTTCCCCACTTCGTTTTCCTCTCCTTTATTCTTCTCCCTCTCATGCGCCCTTCATCCTCCCTTAGCTTCATTTCTCACTAATGCACCCCCCACCCTTTACCACTTCTCCCATTTTATACCTCATCCTCTCTTTCACCTCTCTCTTGCTTTTCTCTGTGATTTCTCACTCCCTTACGTTTTATCCATCGATTTTTCCCGCTATGACATTTCCCCAGGGTCTCCTATCACAACTTTCCATCATCCTCTTCGCAATTTTCCCATTTTTCTCGCCTGTCTCTATTTTCCTGTGGCGCGTTACGTTCCTTCCTCCTGCTTCTATGCTACCAACCGCAAGGTTTCGTAAATACATCCATAAGTCAGCACGCTATTATAAATTCCAACATAAGGGTTGAAAAATGAAAACGAATGAGACGCAGAGAGACTGGAGTGAAAAGTTTTTGCGAGGCATTAAACCCTCCATCCTCAATGTAACGGTCGGAAAAAATATCACGAGCGTTGAGAGCCGATCTAAGACTAGTCACGCTAGATTTTTACTGACAACTTGGTCTACCTCATTTCTCGGACTCGAGCGGCAAGCCGTCAGTGAGAAAAACGGCCCGTTAAATCCTCCTCTCTTGCGATTCATCTCCCTCAAATTCTCCGGCGGGTTCTAAGCCACCGATAGTTTGGGTTCTGAATAATGCCTTCGATGTCTGCAATGAATTCTTTAAAAGGTTTAATCTAGCCGTCGACCGAGCTCCCCGTCCTCTTTCCATTGTGTCCCTCCCTCTCTTCCCCCCCCCGGTACAACCAGCCCCCTTGTTCCCCCCCAACTCCCATCCACTTTCCTCTCTTCGCCCTCCAAACCAATAGCGTCCCCACTCCGGGGACCACCCCTCCTCACCTTCTCACCCACTCCCACATCTTCCGCCAGCCTCCACCAGGACCTTTTCTTCCTCCTGCGCCATTCATCTTCTCCTTCTATTCCCTACGAAGGACCCCAGGACCGTCTCGATCCATCACTTTCTTCGCGACGGGGTCTCGAACTCTGGACGGCCTTGTCTCATGCGCCCGACCCATCGCATGCCATTTACGAGCCCACCCTACCACCTACAAACTTCACGATGTGTCCCCTATCTCATCAAAACGGGTGAGCGGACAAAAAAGGAGACAATGGTGGGAAAAAAGTTTTTATTTCCTGTATGGAGAAAGGTGAGCTATATCGGCAGCGTATTATATGTCAAAGGCATTCTCCGCGGCTAGTGTTTTGGCTGCAGCCAGAAAATTACTGCTGAATTTATTCTGAAAATAATGCACTTCCCAGCTCTTCCTGAATTTCTTTCATTCTCTTAAAAAGTCATTCCTTTATTGCAATACATCAGGTATAGTGCCATTAAAAATCTAAACAAATCTCCTGTTTTAACATGAATCAAAATAACATTATTCTCACGTAATTTTGATCAGAAACCAGTCGCAAATATCACTAAACTAAGAGTGGCATCCAAGGGGATTCGATAAGAAGACCTAAAGCTAAGTCTCTCCAAAATAATCCATGCCTAGTATCATCAACTACGAAAGCGCTGCGGTGGCGACGGCTAGAGTGGCTACGATGGATTCATGTTCAACTAGGGAAAAAACAGTAATTTAGGACTTGTTTACATTAATTTACTTACAGCAAAAAATTTCAAAATTATCAATAGAGAAGTAAATCAGCCACTAGTAAGGCATTTACAAAGTGGCCCATCGCTATTTACGAAAGGCATTATCTCATCAAAGCTCACAAAGCATTCGCTTAATCGGCCGAAATCCCCAAGGCATCGTTTGAACATATACCGTCTAACTATGAGAAAAAATATATCTGTACTAATGCTGTTCTCAGTCAATGGTATTTGAGATAAGATGCGAAGTAGAAGCTGTCGATGAGAAAGACTGGCAATATTAAAGATAATATCGAGGGAGAGCAGAATAGGAGGGTATTGGGGAGACAAAGAAAAATACAAGAGGAACATGGATACATCACGAAGAAGAGCAAAGAGGAAGGAATTTATAGAAGGATAGAGGATACCTAAGAGAAGGAATTGAGATGACACAGGAGGTCCGCTACCATCAGTCAACAAGCACTAGAGAATAGGGAATCGGAACTGCGTACGCGGAGAGAGAGATATGCGGCTGGAGAGAGGAGGAAAGCAGGAAGGAAGGCCTTCGGAGGAGAATATCATAAACTACAATTATAGCGAGAGAACTGGGAAATGTAAGGGGAACGGGAAGGAGGAGCACAAATAATCGAAGAGGGAGTGGTGTGAGTTGGGGGTCGGCATGACGACCGGGAGACCGTTGGCCCCGCGCACATGTGAGTTTCGTAAAATGTGAACGGTGCGGACAGCTCCCAATTATATAATGATTGATTTAAGCGCGTAAGCAAATGAACGTGGGGCACTGGACAGCCATAAATACCGGCATCTCTCTTCCTTTCTCTTAGCAACGTACCCTCCCTTTTTTCCACGTTCCCGCCGAGAGGAGAGAAAAAAAAGAGCTTTCTCTTACTTAACCCCATCCGCCGGCCATTTTCGTTCCCACACATTACCTCACTTCTCCCTGTCCACTTTTCTCTTGCCTTACAGCTTTAGCGGTCTCCCGCCTATTAGCTCTCGAGTAGAGAAAAAGCGCACAGGTATGTGAGCTAAAAGGGCAATGTACCGCACTCCGAGGAGGAATTCCTAAGGATAACTGACCACAATACTATGCTATCATCCGATTTCGGAGGGAATGAAAGATAATGGGAGTGCTTTGATGGTATTACATCTCAGTCTGACCTTAACGAACGTCGCTAAGCATATGCCTGATTCTCAAGAATCAAATATAATTTTATATTCAATCCAAAACTTTTCTCGAGGGAAGAGTTGTTGCGATGGACAGTTATTGGTAGTTCAATTGCGCCGCTGAAGGAGAAGAAAAATAGCGAGCAATAAAATAATAATTGACCAACACACGAACCTGAGAGATGGCACCTCATGATGCTATAAAAGCAAAGCTTTAATTACTAAGAAAACTTACATTTCAATAACAATGAGTTCCTCTTAAATATTTGAAATTCTACATATTCAAGCAGCTATATGCGTATTAAAAACTCATGAAAGCGGAAAATGATATTAGATTAGGTCCTGGATAAGAAAACGAACACTAAGCGATATAATTACCCTGCTATTGCCGAGGAAAAATATCTTCCCTACCGTACATTCAAAATAATGTCATCTCCACCCGAGTCAAGAAAACGTGTATGTACGACACTATAGTTCACTCGTAAATTGGGTTGAGATTTCTTACAGATAGTTCTAAGCTGAACCACCATTATTTGTGCCACTAAATTTACTCAGAACGTAGACCATAGGTTACAATTCACAACATTGAGTCAACCATTTTAATCGACTGATATTGCACAAATTGAGTTATTCCAGCTTTCTTTTTCTTTCTTCCAGAAATTTAAAACGACCACACCGCTTGAAAAGACTATTTGTATCCTGAGTGATCAAACAAGTATTAGTAACTACACTCATCCATCTGAGAGCATAATCATGTGGATTTACTTCGAACACGAATTTTTCATTTCCAGAGTCACACATACAGAAACAAGCGGTGGAGGCGCGGCGGCAGTAGATACAACGATAAATGGGTCGAGAGCTCTCGGAAGCAAGCGTTTTCGCATGAGAATCACAGATCGAGAGATACGACGCTTCGAATCCCCTCTGACGCGAGACAGAGATATGACCCATAACGGTGGCACCGAGGAGAGAGGCATATTTCCCGCGGTACATCCGATACATGACATCACTGCACGCCGCTGCTGGGAAACACAGAGAGAGCAAAACTATGTTTCCAGGGCCAACGGACACGAAAGAGGGAAAGGGGTGAGAACAGAGGGAGGAAAGGGGTCGAAAGGTAAGCGAGCTAGCTGGGCCACGTATTCGAAGGCCTGCCCTCCCACGGTCACATCCCTCCGGTGTCGCGCTCGGAAAATCAAATCACGCGCACGCGTAAGGTCTCCGGAGGGGACGACGCTGGTTGCATATCTAGACCAACGACTCACGTCGTCGGGATAAAAGCGAGGAAAAAAGAGAGACCCGAGCTATACGAAATTCGCATTCCATCTTCTCCAATCGACTCTTCAGCCTCGTTTTCACCACAAACCCATCGACCGCCGTACGCAATACTAGCGTACGCGACAAATTGTGGGATTGCGCATACGTATTAGTCCAAATTTTAGTTCTGCACGCTAATAACTTGTCATAGTAGAAGTTGAGGTCACGGGGGTGAATAAATTAACCACGGTAATTAAATAAGGCGAACAAAACAGAGATGAGAATGTTATTTTTTATTGAGTAAACAGAGAGGACGATGTCATTTGATTTTAAATTCCGTTCCCGAATCAGCCAAATGTTTTACGGATGCGGGGATTCTAATTAAGATTGAAATTAGATGCTTGATTTTTACTTATTGTCGGCGAATACAGGAGATGGTAGCACTGAGTTACGAAGGAAATTCAAGAGTTAATGGGAATTAATGCCGATTGGTTTACCTAGGTTCACGTACGAGGGGTGTGGAAACGAAGCATTCCCCAGTTTCCCGACTTTATTCCCTCCCTCAACTTCCCCATCGTCGTCCCCGCGATCTGGTCACGGCTGCAAGTCCTGGCGAGCAACCCCACAGGTATATAGTATATACCCGCACATACTATATGTATACTGACCGACCGGGCCGTCGCGCCGCCGTCACAGACTGCGATCAAATCTTTACGGGCTCCGCCGCGCGCCCGTAAGAGGACAGTTGGACACCGCCAACCCTTCCTCCCCTCTCCTCTCCCCGTGAAACCTTCGCTTCCAGCGTTATGTGACGAAGGTTAAGCTGGAGGCTGATAAGGCGGGCAAACGAAGAGGAGAAGAAAGAGGTTTGGGATTCGAGTGGAGATGTCGGGGATTCAGAGTTCTTTCAGGAGAAAACGTGCTGAATTGACGCAAAGGAAGACAAGGATGCAGATAAAAAATTCATGAAGGTCTAGAGTCAATTACTTTCGTTAGGGTGTGCTACGTTACCAACATGGTTTGAAATCTTTTAAAAGAAACAGGAGGAACATGGAAGCTCTTTTAGTTTAGAAGAAGACCCACTTTGTCAAGCAATAAACATGCAGATCGTTTCATCTACATCTACGTCATACCCTGCAAGCCACCCAAAGGGTGCGTGGCCGGGCGTGCTTCCATACCAGGCATGCATGAATGATACGGTAGAACACCGAAATTACATTGAAACCCACGTACCTCACATGCAAAGCGCCAATTAAAAATCTAATAACCAAGAAACATTCTATCGTCAATCGTTCCAACATGCAAGGGATACAAAGACTACTACTATATATTCAAAATATCATGCATAAATAAGAACATCAATATTTACATCAAGCATAAATAAGAACGTAGAGAATATAAAGAGAAAAATTTACTGTCTGCCTATTGTCACAATTCGAACTATTCACGACGACGATCACAGCTGTTATGGTCCCGAATGGTACGCGGAAAAAATGACATTTTATACCCATCGGTTCTACAATCTAGCTCTCTAATTTTATTGGCGCGATCTAATCTGCCGTAGTACGAGGGGGTTAATAGTATGTTTTTTACGTCGTCAGAGAAATGATTTTCCTGAAATTCAGTTAGGAGGTAAAGCCTATGATTTAATCTACGCTATGATAGCGATTCCCATCCTAATTCCTCTAACAGTCCAGACACACCAGCCAACTTATCGTAGCATCATTTCACAAACCTAGCTCCTCTTCGCTGCACGCGATCTAACTCTGATATCAACCCCACATCGTATGGATCCCATACACTAACAGCATATTCTAGATGAGGAGTTAGTTTCCAGTTTTCTTCGTTTGGAGTATTCCCTGTTCTACTCATGCACATACATCAACGAAACAACAGCTATTGCGTTCAAAATATGCATTTAGCATCACTGGCTGAACTCTCTGGTATCTTGAGCATAGATTTTTTTTTGATAGCCTGACAAATTGCATATACGTTAAGTTACCAACGACTTCAATTAAGGAGCACTACATGATATAAAGGAGATATGCTTTGTAGGGCCACAGCACCTTGGAGGTAACAAAAGAATGAAAATCGATCACTGCATAACTTATCGTAGAAAATTCGATCTCAAGAAGTAAATTTAACGAAGAAGTAAATTCAAAATGAAGAGAGCGAACGATTGTGACGTGATAGGAGGTTCTCAAAATACAGAGCTGTGCTCAATGTAACCCGAAGGAGTAGGCAGGAGGTCCTATGGAACTGCCATCGCACGCATGCGAATTAGTGGATTTTCATACAATAGAAAACACATTGGTCCAGAAACCTTCAGACTTTTGCAGCATTCCTTTGCACAGATTGAGACCGTTTGCGGTGACTTTTTACATCGAATACGGCAGATGGAATCAAAGTTGCTCGCAAATTACCAACATAACTACCATGTCGTGTGTAAAAAACACGACCCCCTTTTTTACAGGGGAAGAATTTAAACATTCTTCTAAAATATAAGAAAAATAATATCATCTACGATTATATTCGTTGTATACGCGGCGATTCCCTTTGGAATGGGTTTAAATTAACACACTAAATACGATACCGTTTATTAGCACTTTTATATGATAGAAGATAAGTAAACGACATGGTGGAGGCATATTAAGGGAGAAGCGATTTTATTGATTCACAGGTGGGCACAATTCTCATCGTCGAGTATTTAAGATCATTTGCTTACATTGCTTAAAATTTTACTCTCGTCTCCCATGGTAGAGCAAGATTTCTAGTAGTAATAAAAGCAACAAAAAAGAACAATACAGCAAATATTTGAAGTTCATAGAAAATTACTCACACCAGAAGGAAGAGGTCTCCCAATGTCAGAGGAGGCAGTGACACTTACCTGTAAAAGATGAAAAATGTAATTAGTAGTTTTCAAGATGCCAAAAAAGGATAGATTAAACTACATTAAGAGGCATGTTCTTTCAGATTAATTCATTCAAAGATTCTAAGACTTCCATAGCGATAAACTTTCGCTTTAAGACAATCTACATGACTTTAAAAAATAGTTATTACACTTCACCCACACACTAATGATAAAACAATTAAGTTAGTCCAAAGAAACTATCAGCAATTTGGAACACGCATTGATGATCCCAACAATCATTTCCAAACATCAGGTTGGCTATGAAAAAACAGCCATTTTAATTTCTATCCTGCTTATTATAAGAATTTCTCAAAATTGAAGCCGATGGAAAATGAGAATTTTGGGTGGAGAGTAATACATACAATGACTAGAGGGAAAAAAAGAAAATTTGAAATAAAACATCAACATGCGAAAAAATAAATTACTAAGTTTATGTTTCAACGAAGAACCGCACGAATCCAAAAGCTGTTACAATCGTGGAAGAAACGTTTTTCGAAGGTGAAAAACGCATTAGAATGAAGCGCTAAGGGATGAACTGTGATTTTCAAGGCCACTTAAAAATACTCCGAGAGAGAAGGAAACGAGAGCGTAAAACTTGAGCTTCCCGCACGCCTGCACACTAGATGGTAATTACCCGAGGCTAAGCGGCAACGAAAAGGGACGGGCGAGAGGGACAACGGGGGTCACACAAAATGCCACGCGAAGCTAAAGGACGTCTCCGTGGGTGAAATGCGAAAGCAATGGACAATGGGCTCGCAGAGGGGAAGAAAAAAAACTTTCAAAAACAAATGACCCCTGGAGCCAGGCGGAACAAGCTAAAAGGAGTTATTTCCCTTTGTTACGGAAACAATGTCGCGGAGGCATACCCCATTCGCTCTCCGACGAATTCCGGATCGGTCGCCCATCACAAAGTACACAACGAGCTGCAGGTAGAAAAATGAGTCGAGTCCCTCTTTCTGCCGCCGAAACCATGGGAGACGACGGCCGCCGTGGACGGAAATAATGCCAGCGGATTAAACGTCAGCATGGACGTAGGTCGGTGACCCCCCTCATTCAACCTCGAAGACAGCGATTACGGGAGAGAGTAAACCACCGCTTTAGACCGACTGCGATCGCCTTATTCATCCGCGGCTGCAGCCAACAGAAAACTACGCAACGGCGACAAAATTCCACTTACTAAGCGGAAAAGATGAAATATCGCCGCGCATTAACGAACTGTACTTGGATTTATTGGCCAAGAAAGCATTTAAGGGAAGGGAATTGGTGACGAGCACATTGGGGAAAGATATTACAACAAGATTAGCTACATCCTTAATGTGGAGTGTAGTATGTGTGGTTTGGACACCAATCTTTTCATGATCTAGCTCTCTGAGGATAGAGAACGTACATAGAACGGAGGGTTTTGAGATGAAGGAGGTTAGAAAAAAATGTAGGTGTCGCTCCACCGGATTCTAAAAGCTGAATCCGCCTTTGCAGTAGATACGGTCAAAGGCTTACTATGAATTTCGCGATTATCTTCTTGAAATCTCCATAAAGATCCATGTTTTCTTTCTTTTAACCTCCATGACGGAGATACGGGTGTGGACTAAAATAGAGAATGCATGCTCGGTAGCGAGAGAGACGTTCGAGCAATCACTGGTTCCGGAAGGTATAAAAAGAAATCGCTGGCGGAGGTATGAAGAAGGGAACAGTTGCAGTGGCTGAAGGACGAATTAAGAGGGAGCTGAAAGTTGAAGGAGAGGACTAGAAGGGAGAATACTTGTAAACGCGGAAGAGGCAGAAAAATGGGACATTCATTAGCAAGACAAAGAGCAAGGTAGTATGTAGAGCTTAAGATTAATGGTGGACTTATATATACTGAGTAGAAAAAGCTAGAGTATATATTTCAAAATCGGATAGTTAAAGATAATATTTCAAATAATCAAACAATCAAGTGGTTGAGTACCAAAATGAAATCTTTCTGAACGGTTCGCTCCCAAACTAAACCTACTACTTAGCATATGGCGACGGGAAGACCTAGCTCACATCCATCCTCAATGGGCATCAAAATCCTATAAAAAAAGACCCCAACCGTTTGATCCTATGAGGAAGGATAAGGAACCATCCCTCTTCCTCGACCATTCCGTAAGCCACTTTCCTCGGGCTCTCGACCGATTGACTTGGGCTCGTGGGCCACCCACGTTCCCCATTATCCTAGTCGAGAGAAGTGGTGGGGATGGAGATGGAAAGGAATGGGGAAGAGGCCGAAGGGCACAAGAATAAGAAAGGAGGCAAAACCGAAACTCTCCCGACGGGGAACATTGGAATGGTATGCAGTGAAACGCAGCGCCGGTGAATTAAGTAGGCCGAGGTAGAGATTGTTTGCATAAGGGCTTTAAAGATGAGGGCGGATATCCAAAGAGAATGAAGAAGCCAGCCGGGATGACCTGGCAGGTACTTGGACACACTTGTCACCCAAAGGATGGACAACCTCAAATTCCGTCGTTCCGCACAAGACTTCGTTACAGTCTTTTAAAGAGATGGATTGATTGAAAGACACGAATGAATCTAATAAATGGCCAAATACAGTCGACTTTTACAAATCAAATATTACACAGATTAGATTATAGACAATGCATTGATAATTTTTGAGGCAAGGTTACAAAGGTAGCGTGTCATTAAAGAAAGACTACTTCCAGAGGTAAATAGAGAGTTGAATATGAACATGTCAGTTGCAGTATTTCCATTGGCAGAAAGGAATTAAATTAAGCCGACAAAATTAGTCCATGAACATTAGGATAAGTATTTAATTTTCTTTAAAAGGAATTGTCTATTAACAGCAAATAAATTGTTTTTTTATGCAATGGGCAAACTGCAGTTTTAACCTGGCCTTGGTCACAAAGAATTTTTATCCTAGCCTACTCCGTTAGCTTGAAGTTCCCTCAATGTAATTATATGGCAGTCCTCTCGTGTAAACACGATAAAAGGTCGGTGAAGCGGCTCTTTCAGGGGACAGAATTCGTTATTAATGCCCTCTCTCGTTCCGTGCACAACGTTGGTAACTTACCGCAGGATGGATTTTGAGATTCAATTGAAAAAAATGTGAGATGCGAACTAATTGGAAAGAGTAAAAAGGATGTTGAGGTAAGACTAAGGAAGTCAGAAAAATGTTTACTTAGTGAGGTAAGAAATGAGGAGGAGATGACGCAGGAGAGAAATGCTGTTTGAACTGCAAGTTTAAAAAACGGGTGGTTTTATCCAGAGCGTGAGAGACTTTATTTGCTCACTCATTCTTTTCACTCCTCGCGAAACAGGACCGACAGCGGAGACACGGAGTGGATTCTCTGGCGCACTCCCGACATAATCGCGGCGCTCACGCCCGATTCGGAGCGACCGAAGAGGAGAGCCCAGCGTCACGTCCGGAGGCAAGGAACTCCGCCTATTAATCCAATTATGCCGGCCACTTTGGACTGGCCCCCTGCGGGATCCATAATTCAATCCAGGTCGTTTAGTGTAATAAAATCGTCAGGAACATGATGACGAATTTACCTTAAGGCACCGTGCCCAAATCGATCGAATGGCGAAAAACATTAAATACTCATTATTTCCTGTGAGACGCGGTTATGCTTCGATTTCCACGCTCAAGAACGGGCACGTAATTATTCACCTACAAGAGTTAGTCTTTAGTTACTGATTTTTTTTTGTTGGAAAAATTAAATCGTCCGGAAAAAATCTTTTTTGTCCTATTGGATATTCTTTTCACTGGAAATACCTGCCAAACTTTTTCTTTATTTCGAATCATATGAAGACTGCGAATGACATTCTATGAGGTATTTTTAAAAACATGCTAGAAAAATGTTTTTTAAGATTGATTTCAACAACAACACATCAGCATTACCAAAACCGCGAAACACTAATTGTAAGTATGTACATGAGATACGTCCAATGAATAGGTTATTATGGACTCATAAGTGGGTTATGATAAACCAAATTTGAGTCGGAATGACTCCGAGCCACAGAACGTAGAGGTGGCAAGCAGTGTACTGTGTAGATGCTGATGTAGGTGATTAGAGGAGGCATATACAAAAAAGAATGTGGTAAGTAGTGAGACGAAATATGCAAAAATATTATCAAGATGGTAGTTTTTACCATTCTACCTCGAATTACGTCAGCCAGCTTACACCATCGGTCACTCGAGGATTTTGCCATGATTAATTTATTATATAATATCCGAATGAAATAAAATGCTTCACTAGCGTTCATTTTCACCGAGCTACCCATCGCCAAAGCGCGCACATTTTTCCGTCATTGCTCGGAGAGCGAAGGGACGGATGAACGGGAGAGTAGACGCGAGAGAGAGGTAGAGGGAGAGGAGACGGAAGGGAATAGGTTCACAAAGGACGAGCGGAAATGAATCGGCAGCCGAGAGTCAAAGGAGAGGTGGGGGAGTCGGAAGGCAGGAGCGCCAGGGAAGGGGGAGAAGGCGCGGCCAATCGCCCGAGGAAGCGAGCGTTTGATCCCGGGGAGCGGCAGCGCCAATCAACGCGACCGGCGCAGTGGGCACACAATGGGAAAGAAAAGAGGAGCTGGCCGGCACCGCGAGAGGTGGTGTGCGGGTAGAGTCGTGTGGGCGACTGGATGGGTGCGCGGTGCGGGATGGATTGGAGGCCGCAGTTGATCGGGATTTGACCCAGGGATTCACGCTCGCTTTGATACAAAGATCCGAACCGGGGGGGGGGGGGGGGGGCGAGAGCGTAAAAATATCCCGCTGAAGTCAGAAATGGGAATGCCCAAGGAAATGGGAACGGCATCGTCGCGCTGGATTGAAATAGTCCGGATTCGCCGACTGCCATTGGTGTTCATCATCTCTCGTCCATATCGATCTCCGTAAACGTGAATTGCTTTACGTTTTTCGAGCGGTGAAAGGCGATTAGCCGCATGAAATGTCGACCGTTGCACCGAAAATATCACCACCGTCACATTCAGATTGGCGTTAATGCTGACAATTTATGTTCCTTGTGAAGACTTTACCAAAAATGTCGATTAAGTCCCACCTTAGTACATATAGAAGAAGCAAGGTTGCGCACACAGTCGGAAAAAAGAAAGGTCGCTGGAAGCATTATCTGTGAGACATTACCGCACGCTTAGTGGCCATTGTAGATTATTTTTCATACTTTCGTTATTTCAAATAACGCAAGTAACACTGCGTGACGCGAATCACCTGACTGGCGTAGAGCTTTCACAACACTCAGCCCAACAAAATGGCACCACCAGCACTTTTCAGCAGTGTTTACCAGGCAGTGAGTAAACCAGTTGAGTACCTCGATGGAAAGGACAAAATAAACAATCCATTTAAGCTCTTCGAAACATTTTCTATTAATTATGTGGTGAGTTGCGAGTTCAGGGCTTGTTTTATTGTTATTTCTTGCAGCTTGGAAGTTAACCCAGCTATTGCAGCAGTTGTATACTTGAATCTCTCACCGAATCTCCATGCACAATCAAAGTCAATGGTTTATTAGAGCAACTGGATTGACTGTCAATTAACTCTTGCCTCCTCTACTCTCGCCTGACGCCGTTTCCACAATAAAAATGCTCTCTCCCCAAACATCTTCCGCCATCACCTCTAATGCTTCTCTCGCATCCCTACCACAGAATTCCTTTGCGTCTTGATTTAAAACTCCTCAGATTAATGATACGATTATACAGTAATGTTAACAATAACTTCTACAGCGAATACGACCAAAGCCTTTGGTAACTAAGAAAGATCTACATGAGATATGCACCGATATCTTACTATAGCATGAATAATGAACGAGAGGAATTCAGAAATAAAATATATTCATTCAACGATCACAATCTGAACCCTGCATTCCTCTGCTATCCTCAGTTTTTTTATCTCGACGTAAACATTAAACCGCCCACATTCATTTTTGATCTTTTTTTTCGGTCAATTTCCTTCGAGGGAAACAAGCTCATTGTTCTACGGACCATCAGGTATCCCACCAGGGCCTGCATTCCGTCAAGTATTGTATCTTGAACATGATTTATCGATCATTTATTCGTTCGAAACTGAGAGTTGAACCACCGGAGGGTAATTAATGCGACCACGAACCACTGGGGACCTGCTACGCGGAGACACCCTCGGGGGGGAATCCACCCCATTAAATTACAGTGCCCAGAGCTCCCCCACAAGTCACCGTCACCCCCGAACAATCTAGTTTCTCCCTCCCCCTAAGGCTATTCCGTCACCGACCCCCCACCCTCTTTTCCCACCCTCCATTATCTATCGGGCGGGAAGTACCTGCGCAAGTCATACCGCGGCCTCTTGAATGAGTAAAAGACGTAGATGTTGATCGCATTTTGTTCAGCAGAGGTTAACCATTTCTCACAGTGGGCTTAGACGTTCATAATATATTCTAACAAATTCTAAGGACTGTAAAAATTATAGTATTTTTTCCAACGACACGTTTTGAGTTTGAAAAGCTGTGGAAGATGACAAGGCACGAATACGCAAGGAAAGCGATAAAACTGCGGAAAAATAATAACCATTGGCTTATAAATAGTTACGTATAACCTACACGCGATCACGCCGTATCGAATTATTTTGATAATAAAATTCACGTGCCACAATAACGATGCTCATAGTATTTTTGCGACAGTTTTTAGCAATCCGTTTTCGATTTAGTCTATATAGGCAATTGGTTTGAATTCCAGAGAGAAAAGGGGAACACGTTCAACGGGACCGTATCCAGGCACCGATACTACTGAAATGACAAGCACTACCAGCTCAATGACAAGCGTCGCTTCTCTAAGTGATGCATCGCATCCAGGATACCGTCGCTGAATGCGCTCGCCGAAGAAGCGATCGGGATAGAGTGGCGGAGAGCTCCCAGTCACGCTCGACAAGAAATTTGCCCTGATTACCATTTTCACACCCCTAAAAGCTCAATTTTCCACATGAATGGCCAAAGAGTTCGTCTCAATGCTACACACCTAAGAGGCTACAATGAAAGCCTAAGACTCAAAAATATCAGATGAATATGATACAATGAGCAAAATATGTCAAGTTTTTCTTCCTTAGAATAATTTAAGGAAACCGCTTTCATGTGTGTGCAGCTTGAAAAGGGTAGAAATGGTCCGCTGTCCCACTGGTGAAGGGATAATTAAGGCCATTACTGAAATGCTCACTTTGTTTTTAACATAGCGACACGCACAAGCAAGACTACGTTTACCAAACTTATCTATAAAAACGTAATACCAGGCAGTGATACAATGCAAAAAAAATGCCGCTGAAAGGTCAAAACAAATTGACTAAGCCATCAAATAAAATATACATATTCCTAATTTTTACTTGCCTATTAATAGCAGTTTCCATGCTCCAATTTTGATTTCTATCAGTCACACTTGAAGCCAAACTGGCAGCAGATTTCAAATGGTAGTAGTCCGCGGCGCCTGGTTAGAAGGGGGAGGTGTGGTCACATGCGACGTCATTCCGTTCGACGACAGATCGAATAAAACATTGGCATCATTCCGATATTTTATAACGTTGTGAAAGGGCTTTTCGAAAAGCCACTTTGTCGATTCGAAGAGTAAATAGCCATTACCTATAACAAGGCAAAGATTTTTACAAGCTGATACGGAGCATAAATTAGCATTAACGATGTTTGCGTTATTGAGTAATCAAAAGAGGGATAACGAAATGGAAAGAAAGATAACAAACAAGGCGTACTGAAATTATTGTCACCATTAACGGCCAACGGAAATCCGCTTCCAGATAAAGGCTTATAAATACGCTGAAAGTGAAAAATGGTAGAATATCCGTGAAAGACAAAGTGACCTTAACCAGAGGCATTAACGTATTCAATTTGCAAACAACGAGAGTACTTTATTTTCAGACAAAAATATCATGGATGACAAAAATAATTATTTTCAATCATACTCTAGGAATGACTCGTACTTCATAGATGCATCGCCACGTCAATATCGCATTAAAATTATTATGTACAATTAGGTCACAAACATTTGTTTGCATATCGATGGTCCTCAATAGCTTGCAAAAATTAGACTATCATGAGATGAGAAATCACATCACTGATGCTTCGACAGGAGTATTTTTCTCCACTTCGCTTTCCCCGTTATCAAATAATATATACAAAGCGTACCTAGGTATCATGAACTGATTTTTGAATACTAT
Source organism: Ceriagrion tenellum (assembly GCA_963169105.1). Lineage (NCBI taxonomy): Eukaryota > Metazoa > Arthropoda > Insecta > Odonata > Coenagrionidae > Ceriagrion > Ceriagrion tenellum. Next base: position 65,739,213 of record OY720632.1, read on the forward strand.
CTGTCCAGGACATGGATGTCTGTGTTTCGTCCGTTGTTACTGTTGTTCACCCGACGTAAAATGGCCTAATGTGCTGTATTCGGGACAGTGAAAATAAATTTAAAAAAATAACTATGCGGGCAACTCGGATAATAAAACAAAATTCTCGCACTTTTAGTGTAAAAATTCCTATCCTCTCAACTGCTTTCGATGGAAAAGAAAACATTAACAGCACGCGGAAAGGCCAATTGACGACTGGATTTAGCCATAGGCGGAACCACGAGTTTCCATAATGTGACGAACACGCGGAGTCCAACGCGTGAAGGCAAGCTCTTTGATTACGTGAGAATCGAATATTTACGGGGCAAACAAAGCAGCTAATGCCACGAATGACAATGTTAGCACATAAGGGACAAGAAAAACGGAGAGGTGGAAGGGCACCCATCCGAACAAACGACGCCAGCGCGAAGCCAGGGCGTAAAATCAGCAGAAGTGCACCCAACTATCCCTTCTCACCCAGCATGCAACAAATCCAGAACTCCCCTCCCCTTCTCTGAAACACGCCGGGCAGTGCACCAAATGTACATCATGGAGAGCGAAGGATCGGATAATAAGATAAACGGAAGAGTACTCGCAGAGGGAAATAAAACTTCGACTCACCGCCTACTCTTTTCGTGGCCCCCCGAACATACAAAGCATAAACAGATCACAGTTCATTATAGCAGTTAACTAGCCTTAAAAACCTACTAAAGTCCCATCGGTGAATCTCTAAATTGGGCGTGAAGGATTTGTGAGGCAGAGTTAATCTTTACGATAAATATCGGAGACGTAGATGTGCACTTTCCCTTGTTGACAAAGCTACAGCAGATTTCATTACGTCAGCCACGCCGTAGTTACTTCTTTCCGGCAAGATTCTCTATATCACGGGGTTATTTGCGTAAGGATACAACAAAATCTAGGGAGAATATTCATAAGACTAACTTCAGAGCCATCGGACGAGACATATTGTCCCTATCCTAGGAGAGTGTTTTAAAATAAAATCGGGGCGAAGTGCGAGAAAACAAGAGACAAGCGACAGACCGAAATAGTGACATGGCCTGTATTGATGCATACTTAAGCTGAAAAAATTCCTTTCGACACTCTCCTCGATAGAATTGCACGGCGTATTCACGCTGTAGATTTCCATAATGGTGGCGCGTGTACCGTCAATGGGAAATTCGTGTACGACACATCGAACACAAGCAGAAACGAGATGGAATGCCGATAACTTTACGCTCAATTGCTCAGCATTCCAAAATAACATTTTGCAATGGTCAACTGACACAGTCGTTAACTGTACGCGACGGATATCATGAGGGTGATTCGTTGAAATAAGGGGCGTAAACACGAAGGAACGTCTTAGTCATAGTCGCAACAAGAAAATTCTTGACGAGCTTTTTGATAGAAACAATACATTTCGCATTTTCTATTTAAAAAAAATAACAAATTCCCACAATTCATAAAACGCATTTTCAATCATCTACTTTTATGGCAAACGGAGACTCATGTTAAATTGACAAAATCAGCACAAAAACATTCTGTACATGTTTATTGATATTAAATTGTGATGCGCCATTAGTTTCTTAGTAAAACATCCTCACAGATGTTCATAATTAGATTGATTTTAGGCTTTGTGATATCATTTGGGTTGTCACTAAATATGTGAAAAATAGGAGTTTTAACAGCAGATAAGCCTCTATTCGAGACCCACCATTCCATGGGAGAGCATGGTGAAATTCGTGGATGCAGTGGATACAAATTTCCTACATTTTACGTCGATTCATTGAATCATGATCATTACTCAGAAATCAGTCCATTGATATAAATGATTCTGTCAAGAAAACTCGTACGATAATTCTCAGCATCAATGGTTCGGAGCATTTACGTGCCTACGTTTTATTTCTTCAATAAAGTTTCTTCGCTTATTTTACGTAATAGACTTCTAAAATTCAGCTTCTCTTCTTTCATGGTTCATAAAAATAAAAAATGAATACTATCCAGGTCTGAATTTTTCCAGAATTCACCCACTCAAAACTATGGGCTGAAATTTATTAACACACTACGCCTTAGGCAAATTACCCAAAGCTTTGCTCATGTTATATACATATAGATATTATTGTAAATTTTAAATTAAAAATCCGTTCCCCGCAAAAATACCATAACGGATGAATTTTGCATTCAAAAAGTCATTCACTTATCGCATCTGACATTAATAATGAAAATGGACCCTCATATGACAAATAAACAAAGTAAAAACGGCAATCCACATCAGCACACATATGTTCCAAGCCGAAAAACAAGAATATCAGTTACATCTCCGAGGAGTCAGAATTTGCCCCAGCGGGATAATGTAAATATTAAGTTTGACAACACCGGTTTGGTGTTAGCCACTTCGATACTTTTAATGAATAATACGGATGAGGGCGCAGTGAACTAAAAATAAAATCGCATTTTACGCCCGTATCAGCATGAAAGAAGTGGAGTCGTTTGACACAGAACGACATATGATAATTAACTTTTTATCGACGAAAACGACATAGCCAAGAACTATTTATTGACAAAATTCCCTCAGAATACTGGGGATTCGTATTGGCATATATTTAGAAGCATCCTTTGCAAAACGATTGTCACAAAAATATTCAAAAGAGCGATGAAAAATCTTGGCATTCATTTTAAAATGTCGCGCCCATGCCTGAAAATATGGTTTAAGCAAATTACGAATAACTACACTGATAATCATTTCTATCATAGGCTGTAGCTATATTTTTTTACTCAGTGATAAACTAAAAAAGGGAGGAACGAGAAAAGGAACAAAAAATTAGTAACAAGGAGTAGGCACACAAGAGACCTGGAGAAAAAAGGACTCCACGGGGTAGCATACGCAATATAAGAATTTGGTCAGATGGGCATATCATATCACACTACTCTGCGAGCCGCAACAAGGATGTGTGGCGGGGGGTGTAAGGACACCAGCCGAGTAAAGGTGCAAGGAATAAGGTTATGGGAGATGAAATGGTGATGGGTATGATGGGAGTGTATTGATTGGAGCTCAGTTTTTATTATGGTCACTTATTGTGCGCGGAAAAATGCATTTTTTTACCGATATGTTTGGCAATGTATTACTCGTATATTATCGCTTCTGTCGTATCTAGGAATGCTGTGTGGCGTCAAAACGAAACACTCCTGTGTTCCTGTGAAACCTTCCTGTGCTCCTATGAAACACTCCTCTTCTGAATTAATTAGCAAACTAAGCCAAGCGTTCACCCTCCGAGTCTCTAGCGGCTCCCACCTTAATTCTTATAAAAGCTGTGAAACATTATATTTTCACTCGTAACAGTTTATCTTAAACAGTAGGTTTCAATGGAAGTCAGTAAATTCTTCTGCATTTTATGAATAGAGGTCCCTATTAATCTATAATGTTTCTTTCTTCATCTCTACGCACTTCGACCGACCCTTCATCATTCCGTCGATAAAATAATTCTTTCTTCCTTATGCCCGCTGGCCCAACATCCTTCATCAGTTTTTTTCCCAACTGACTCAACCATACACCTAATCAAAATTAACAAAGCAAGCTTGCACTCTGTTTCTTTCCATTCTCAACGACACAATCTCATCCCAAATTACCCTCCCCTTTCAGAGTCCAAATGGATCATCGACTTAGTAGTTATTTGCTCTACTTTCCAACTTTATGAATTATTCTGAAAAAACTTTTGACACCAGCGAAATCAAACTAATTGTTCTATAATCCTCGCATTCCAACGATTTCTTATTCTTGGGGAAATAAGAGAGGAAGGTGCCATGAGAAAGATCAAGGCAAAAAGGCATGTAATAGAATGAAGGAATGCCGTTAAACAATTTAGGATTGAAACACTAAAAATGATATTCCAAATGTAATAGCAACGACGTATTTCGAAGCGGAAAAAACGTCACCGCACGAATGGTCCCACACGGAATTCTAACGGCAGAATTCGGGTGACGGAAATCGACGCCTGGGGAACGTATGGAGAACACGATTGAAATGGATCGACCTTATAAATAGACGAGTGACTGGAAGGAGAATTGAAAAACTCTCAAACGGGGCCGTGCCAATCGCTTCGCCCACTCACACTCAACTCAGACGAGAGAGACGAATTGCAGGAGCGAATGGCGGTGGCACGGGGGTGAGGGAAGGCCAAGGAGCAGGAGAACGTGTGGACGGAACTGGAATGCGGTCGACGGGAGGTTGCACCCGGGCGTGCATCGAGAAGGGGGAAAAGAAGAGGGCAGGTGGGTGGCTCTCTATCTTTCCGCGGAGACGGAATCCCGTGGGCCGTCGAATGATGGGGGACGGGGCGGGGGCATGCAGGTACCCCTCCTCGCGGGACAGCGTGGGCACGCTCGCCCCCAGCGGAGAGATGGAGAAGAAGGCGTGGAGCACGTCTCCCGTTTGGGAAACTTGACGCCCGCCCCACGACCGTCACTTTTTTCCTCGTTCCGAATCACGCCCCTCACGAGAGTCACGGTTTTCACGTCCCACGCCCCGCGGCGGAGGAGGAAGGTGGATAGGGAGGACAACACACTTAGGAGGGCGCGGGAGGGGGGGGGGGGACGATCAAGCAGGGGAGTTGGGTGGCAAGACAAAATTGGGAGAGGGTTGGAAAATAGAAGAGAGGAGGTGCTTCTACTTTAGCATTGTACTCAACCAGCCGCCGTCAGGGAGCGAGGCAGGGGTTGTTAGGATGCAGGCCATGAAAAATAGAGGGAGTAGGAACATTGTAAGGGGGAAAGGACGGTAATCAACCCTTGTCTTGATGTGCTACTCTGTTTTCATATAGACCACAAACAGTGCACAGGGTGAGGGAAATTAGATCGGGGATGGGGTTGGGAAGTAGGTAAAAACAGTAGTACGTCTAAGGTAACAACTTGAATGACGCTCAAATACTAAAATATTGAGTGACAATGAATTGAGCTTTTTTGAGCTGTGAAAGGGTAGGTATATAAAGTTAGACAAGTTAAGGAATAAATCTATAAAAGAAGAACTAGGTGTTCAGCCTATACTGATAAGTTAGTAGAGTACAATAACAAGCGGAAAGAGCATATTCCACGAATGCCTGAGGAAAGACACCCAAAGCAGGCTTTGGAGTATAAGCCATTTGGAAGACCAAGGATGAGATAGTTAAGAAAAGCCGAAAGAAGCTCAAAGCCTAAACAAGGAAAGAAGATATGAAATGAGCGACTGAGAGGTAATCTCATTCTTTCTGCTGTTTTTTCGGTAAGAATTGTAAAAATGTTGATTGTCACATCAGAGTGACAGAGTGTACAACAATGCCGAGGGGAAACTGTTAGTTTATATATAGCCGGTATCAGGTACAGCAAAATCGACCATTATTCGAAAAATTAAGGACTTAAAGGAGCTTCAGCTTTCTCAGCCCAAAGGGGGTAGAAGAACTCAATGCCTGTTCCTCGGTTTGATGAAAGGATTCCAGTTATCATCATTGTGAGTCGTCATCCTAAATGGCAATTAATATTCTTCTCCTTTGAGAGTATATCAAAGAAAGTCATGATGGCAAATGGGAAATATTCCACCTAGGTATGTAGAAGCCAAACATAATATAACAACTTTATGGTTCATGCATATGCTTATATAACCCAATGAAATACCCTAGGTAAACCAAAAGGAAGAAGTTAAAGCTGTTCTTCTATAGATTCTAAGTAGAAGAAGATGCGATAAAGGTTTACAAAAAGTCAGATCAGGTAGCGGATCGTAAGCATAGCGTTAACAGCTGGAACAGTTCTTACGCAACCTGCGCTTCTCAGTCAGGGTATGGATGCAGTGAGCTCTTCGCGAACGGCGCAAAATCGAAAGATCACCCTCGAAATTGAAAACCTACGCTTCAACAAACCGATGGCGCCGCGGAGAACCGACCATTAGCGCATTCGTGTGCGGTCATCGGCTTCTTCTACGGCCATTTTAATAAACCTGCCTCGGAAATGGCTTTCTAAAAGCAACGCATAGTCGCGATTTCACGGAGAAACGAGTAAAACTAATCGAGCTTCCTCCACATAAATATTTTTAACGAAGGGACGCCAGAGTTTTCCCCCTTGTCGCTTTTACGGAAATGGCAAGGGGAATATGAGGTGAAAGCCGGGAAAAATACTCACATTGATCAAATATCGTAAGCGCGGAAAACCGTGGGAAGGGCTTAGAGCCAGCGGCATATTAAATCCCCCCGAGCCGCAGAGCGGTAACTCACGACACGAAGGCGTGGTCGACGTGGGAGGGATGGGGTGGGAGGCTTAAAAGGGGTTGAGGCGAGGAAGGGTGACGGGGAGGGGTGACAGTAGAGGAGCCGCGGGAGAGAGAGAGAGAGCCGGGGAGGGGGAGAAAGCGCGATGGGGTGGAGGGGAGGGAGACAGGCCGCGGAGGTCATTCTCATATTTATTAGCCATTTTATTAATTCCTGCATTCCTCTCTTCATTTATTTGCCTTCGCTAAGTAAAATACACAGTCCCATGAGTTATGTCTAAAAATTCCATTTTGAGTAATTCAAAGAGTCGCAAAAGTTCATAAATTTATTTTTACTCATCAAAGTGCCTTTGAACATTTACGCTCATGAAAACTGTTTCGCCTAAACTATCTTAAGGTGTTACTAAAACGGAAGAACAAACTAACTTCAATCATAAAAGTCACCAGGCTTCAGTGCATCCATTAATTTTTACTACGAGTAATTACACATAATTTAATTCAAAATTATATACATTATTACCAACACTAACGTATCCATTAACCATTATAATATAGTCAGTTGAGGTCATTAACTTCTTCGCTTTGAATTTACATTCCTGAGCATAAAATATCGAGATGCGGATCGGTTAATGAAAACAACCCACGCAATCACAACCTCTTTGCAACTGACCTATGAAAACATTATACATTCAAGTATTTATTCCTAACGTTAAGGGAAGAATGGCATTATCATAAAGTAATTCGTTTTGAAAGGGAAAAAATCACGAGGCCGTTTTCAGGACCAACAACATCGAGTGACTAAATTAATTATGACGAGAAGTAGCACGCCTGAATTCCTTCAATGATATCTTAGCATAAGAGAAAAGCGTTGTCTTCCAATATCCAAAATATTTACAAGCTAACAATTATTCTTGGTTAACCTAGGTGTATAATTATCTCAGTCAACTCTTCGAAAAACAAGTAGAATCACCAAATAACACGATTTCTTCCCTTGACTCTACAGAATTTTGACCTCTCGACGCTCCTACCATAAGGGCGGTTTATCACCTCTTCTCTGCTAACCGACATTTTCCAAACTATCACAGCTTTTAACATCACATTGTCCTTATTGCCTGCTACTATAAGGTTACCCAATTCTTGCGTCGAGCATCTTCCTCTTATAGCCCATTATGCCTAGCCTTCCCCCATTGCACGCATCTAAGGAGCAATAAAATAATAAAGAAACATTCCATTTCTCACGTAATTATGTTCAGTTTAAAGAAGCTCTTTAGGCCTAGGAACAAAGAGTTGACTAATGTCTGAGTAGGGTCACAAAATACTTCGACAACATGAAACCAAGAGTATTCATCATTAAAATGAATACTGGAGGGATATCCTCGGAGACGTGACCTAACACTTTGCATTTCCATTTTTTTCTGAATGCGATAACCTCTCCAGTTTCCAAACATACGGCTCCGTCGGTTTCAGCGTGCATCGACTGAGACGAGGACGGAGGCAGTTAGGTATATGGGTCCCTCGGAACGTGGGTGTGCTCCCGTTATGCAGGGATGAGCCAACTATGGACCGGAGTATGCAAAGGCAGAAGAAGTATCCGTGACCTCCATCTATCTCCATCTTTGGAGAGATGGGAAAGGAAAAACCCAACTGGAAGCCATTTCTCAATTTAACTGCGGTTCTCACGTTCTCTTGTGGGAAAATATATTTTTACAATCGGTGAAGTGAGATCCAAAGACACAAATGACATTTCCACACCCAGTTCTACTTTTAGTTAGCCTGAGCTTAAAACGCAAAGAGGCCATAATGAAGTACACTTGAAAAGCACCACAATTTCAAGATTAAAACTTAAAGAACATGAAATTGAAATAATTCCAAAAGGTAATAACATCAATTCATTAACAGAAAAAGAAAATTAACCACGTCAAATATATACGATAAAAGCTTCGAGTTTCAGATACCTCATGAATTAGGTCTTGAAATTAATACCGTTACTCCGGAAAAGGCATAATTCCGCCACCAGACAGTCAACTACTATAATGAGACTTGAAATGGCCACCTCCCTAAGAATGTGAAAGCGATGTCTATCGGCAGCTCTCGGAAATTACGACTCATTAACTTCTCTTAACTATTATAATTATTGATCATAAAAATGCTCAGAATGGAAGAAAGTATTTCATAAATGCAGAAAACTAACATAACTTCCTGCGAAAATACTCATAATTTAGAAAATTATAATGAAAAACAATAGCAGGATAGCCATATTAAGACTAATGTGCGTAGAAGAAATAGCTATTCAACACAAAGTAAGAAGACAACCATAATTGCACGATTATCATGAGTACCAGGAAAATTTGAGACGTTACCAATAATTTTCCATAATGCCTTCCGCAAGAGGATTATTTAAATCCACCACTACAAAATGACGGACCTAATCTTCTTCAACCTCGGAGCGAACGCTCTTGTCGTGCGGCTTTCCCGGTAGAAAAGGCTTTTAACCCGAATCAACGTAATGCGATAAGGGGGCGTCTCCTTGAGACTAATGCTAAAATATATTCCTTCGAGCTAGCAGCATCAACAAGATCCCCTTGGTATCCTGGTAACCCCTTTTCCCTCTCTTCCCTGGCTATCTGACCACCTTACCCCTCTCACGCGCTCACTCAGCGAAGCGACCGCACCGATAAAACGCGCTGGGGAATTAACTCCATTCCTTTTGAGATAATTGACCAAAGAGATTGCTGTGGACACAAAAGAGGGACGAATTAAAATTTCAGGTCATTTTTTTCAGTCCCCAGCGTAATCTTGAATGAAATTGCTTCACAAGCTTAATTTAAGACAAAATTCTAATGGTACTCTTTCAAATATCTTAAATTAAATAGAAAGTAAAACTGATTTTCCACCTAAGCGATAGCAAAAGTCCTGACACAGAGATGGTTTAAAATCTCACCAGAATTTATCTCAATATAGAAAGACAGATACAGCTCCAATCCCTTGTTTTAACCAAACTGGTTTTAGGTTATACATTTTTCAAACTTACATCAAGGGAGAGACAAGAGGTTATCCGACTGTTCTTAGAGGGCATTTTCGCCTATTTGAGCCAAACCTAAAGCTTAAATTAAAATACAGCCTACGGAGTAAATTACAAAGTGGAATATTAATTAGATTCTGACTAAACCACCAAACCCACCCACTTCACCACAATCCTAAACCAAATTTTGTGTATCAGCTGATTTGACTTACTACGATTGTTATAACAACACAGTATTTGTGCGTGTAAAACTCACATAAGCGATTGTTCGCAGTAAAACGTTTATTGCTCGTTATTTTATATCTTCGACTCGGACATTTTAATACGATATCGCCTCAATCATGCACAATTATACTGATTTCCCATCGATTATAAAATATTTTCACGAAATTATAATAAAAATTATTATTTGAAGGGTTTTCAGCATTGTAAAAAGCGTTTCTCAAACATTAATTTTATGATGGACATTTAGTAATGTTCATCATAAAATGATGTTACTCCACTTTTAAAATTACAAATTGCTGTAACTAGCTGTTAAAAATAGAGAGACGCATAATAACAGTCGTCTTCTAAGGTATATAGTTTATACATATTTCCATATTTCAAAGCCGTATCAAACGCAGACACGCACCGTATCATACACACATATCTAACGCACTCAAAAAGACAATACATTCCCTCAACTTGAGCGGACCGTAAGGAAATAAGAGCTTGGTTATGTAAGAGCTAATTATTTCCCGACGAATGTGAATTTTTCTCGAGCTAAAGGTCAAACTCTGGGTAATGCCAAACATTTCCACATACTTTTCGATGCGCGTCTCACTCAACCGCAAATTGATATCAGAAATAAGTCGATAAATTATTACGGTGAAGCATCATGGTATCCAAGAAGAGGTCCGCACAGTGGAGCAAAGTCTCTAAAAGGTGGCCCAAAAAAATCAGTTTTAACTCAGCTTATGTCTCATAGTAAGTTGGAAAATGTTTAGAAATAGGAGGCAAGAATACGCCAGCTAGCACAATGCAGTAACAAAAAGAGATGTTAACAATGTCTTAATGCAACCAGACGTACCTCAGTAGGTGGTTAAATTCTAGTTAACAATGCTACTTAGGCATTGAACCTGAGTCAATTTTGTAAAATGAAGTAGCATCATTAATGTAAGCATTACTAAATGACCATTATAAAATTATTGTTTGAGAAACGCTTTTCACATTGCTGAAAACCTTAAAATGATTATTTTATGAAAATATTTTATAATCGATGGAAAAGTAATATAACTGCGCATAATCCTGCCGAGATCGTATTAAAATGTCCGAGTCGAAGATATAAACTAACGATCAAAAAGCATTTAGCTGCAAAACTATCGCTTATGTGAGTTTTACACGCACAAATACTAAGCTGTTTAAACAGTTGCAGCAATTCAAATCGGCTGATGCACAAATAACTCATTCGCTCGCTCTCTCGTCACTATCTTGCTCGGCGTCATTACTTTCTCCTCCTACCATTATGCCTGAAACTTTCGGTCTCTCTCATTCGCTACAAGCATGGCCTATCGAAATTCACCGTCGAAATGAACAAGATAGTAAGTAAATTGAATGGCAAAATTTTTTATATTATTTTAATGGTAGAATACTCTTGGTCCTTCTCACACTCCAACAAATTTGGATAGTTTAAGGTGAAAACTATCACTCCGAAATTCTCACTCAAACTCGTCGTTCAACGTGAGGTAAAAATGCTACAGGCGTGAATTATCATTTACGGTATTTGGAATTGCCTTCAAATGCATATCCATGCCTGGCTACCCGTGAAATTTCTGTTTTCATAGAAATTAATAGAAAAATGTATGATTTTTAAGCCACAAAAATCAATTTTGGCATAAACAAAACGTATTTGAAAACTAATGGAAATAATGAAATACTAAATCCTTTTAACCATTCAACGATAAAAAATTCCGTCTATTGCATAGAGTGCAAATCATTCAACTAAGCAATGAAAAATAAACAAAACGGGAGAATTAGATAAGTTCTAAAATTTCAACATGCTCGTCATCAGTGGCTTGTGCCAGGCATTGATGAGTGAATCAATAAGCCAGTCACTGAGGACATCCAAATTAAAATGCATATTTAAATTTCATAATCTATACCATTTTTCAGAAAAATTGGCAAGAATAATTTTATTGAAATTGAAACTTCAAATTCGTATTAAGCAACCTCCAAAACGTATGAATGACAATGTATGGCAATCCTGCAATTCTTTTCATGTATTGGGCAGCATATACAAACTCTGCCCCCATCAGCATCTGCAGAAATGGAAGGCCTGATCCGGTGTGTACCCAAAAACAATTCTCATTAAGAGCCAAGTGATTTGCGGTGCTCGTGAATTCGCATTCTACCCCTTGCAACAGTTGAAAGTCACTTTTATTGATTGTCATATTTTCAGGGTACCAAAATACGACATTAGTCGATTCCCGTAAAAAGGCTCAAAAATATAGAGAGATAAATTGCGACAGGTAGATAAATTATTAGTTGATTTTAAAAATATACTTAGTTTACAAACCAAGTGTTTTTAAAGAGACGTAAGCATTTGATTTTAATGCGAAACCAGCAAAATTGAAGCACATTTGTAAAAATGCTCAAAGCATGAATTATTTTTCCATCATTAATTTCTGTTTTCATCATTTACATATGTTTAAAATTAATTTTATAGCTCGCTGTGCAAAAAGGATAAATTTATAATCTAATAAAAAGAGTTATTCCAAGACCTTGAAGTGGATGTCCACAAAAAGTTTTTACGGTAATACGTGGTAAAAAGTTTAAGGAAAAAATATCATAAACATCAATATCGTAAAAAAAAAAAAAATTCGCTGAAACGAAGAGAAACTGAATGAATATGGAAGGAATGAAATAGCACCCCATAAATATGTCCATTGTGATAAACCCCAAAGCGCACTCCACGAGAGAAGGGGATGGGCGATGGCTCGCCAGAGGAGCATTCATTTCCATATAACGGACCGGCGTCGTCAGGGAAGCTAAGTTTTTAACGAATTTCACTCCGAGCCTTAGTGTTTTCGCTCTGAAGCAAGAAGATATTACGAGGACCAAATCGCATGAATACAGAAATGAGTTCACTATGAAATGAGTTCAGCTAGTATGCAGGGAGATATGCCGCAGTTAATGCCCGAGTAAAAGTAAATAAAAGAAAGAATCACACGGCTACCTTCGCTCAAAAACAATCACAGCAGCTGAGCCCTCCCGTGAATGACCTCGTAATCCGTAAAAGGGCGGTGTGCTGAAATAAATTCTCGAGGAGGGTGGAGAAGGGAGGGAGGCGAAGAGGGAAGAGGGTCGAATCGGGGGCGTCGAGGAGGATGGGCGTGTGTAGGAGGTTTCGGGCTCGGGCTGGGGCCGAGGCGGAGGGAGAATATTATGAGGTTACGAGGTCAATGTTTTGCAATTGCACCCGAGGTGAGGTGAAGTGGAAAGGCAGTACAAACACACAAACAACCCACGACGAAGATTGTAACCGAGATTGCCGAGGCACACAAACCGGAGGGTCAAGAGACTTGAGAGGCGAATTCAATACCGCCGAGATAAAAGTTAACTTCCCAAACGGCGTTTTCGAAAGCAACGGCGAATCAGAGCGCATTTGTGAAAAGATTCATAATAAATGAGATTACCACAAAAACGAATCAACCTCAATTAGTAATCATTATGAAACTTTTTATGCGCCATCGTCTTTGCGCTCGTGAAACCTGATTTTTAAGAAGTTCCAGGATTGAACCTTAATGATTAAAGAAGACGCTTTAATGTTTTCAATTATTTTAAAATTAGTGCATTTTTCTTTTAAAATAATAAAATAGAGAAAGGAAAAGAATTCGTGATACTCTTTTTACGCCGCAGTATTATCACGGAGTATATTTACATGAGTACAGTTCTTTCGAAGCTGTTCATCACTAATACTTATCAGTTTATCCTATCCAGACGGGCCTGAAAAGGTTCGCACATCTGTGATCATTCGAATTCACGATGAGAGAAAGTATTTTTAAAATTTCTAAAGAAAATAGAAGTAGTCATTCAGAAACCTAAACGACTTTGTCGATGAACAATTATTACATTGGAATTATGCAGTAGCATTAGAATTGGCATGATGGAGGGAGAAATAAATTGTTTTGAGATTTATTGATAGACATTTGACAAATACACTCTACACATCTTATTTTTTCTCCCACGATCCCCAAAACTTTGTGGAAATTTTATAACTTTGTGGAAAACTTTATATATTATAGGATGCGGAATTAAAGGAAATATAAAATAAATTGGCGACTATGCTTAAATTTGAAAGTCACATTGACCTTTTGACTTTAAGCCGAATGGGAATCGCTCGGGAGACAAAATATTATAATGTATATAGACACAAAAAGCAAGCTTGGTGAAGGTTATTCTCGATACAATAGTAAAATAATTACTTTGTTGTCTATGCTCTACTCAAAACTTCTTAAGCAACCTCATGTTATAGGCCAACGACCTTCCTTCCACGCTTGCTCATTTAAATACCACACAATTAATTCCCAAGCAAATAACCCCCAGGATAAACTATTTTAGTTGGATGCTGGACATAAAAACATTTTCATTAAAACACCAACAGATTTTACCTGGAGGTAATTATCTAAAAAAATATTAAAAAACCGAGGGACTTGAAATGGCCTGAGAGGAGTTAAATGAAAGATGGACGGGACGAATAAAAACAACACGGACATAGATGCAGACATCCATTTTCTCACCTCACACATTATCCTTACTTCTCTCCTCATCTTTTCCCCACCTCCTTTTCCCTCTCCCACCATTACTCATTTTCCTTCCGTCCGCCATCTCCCTACTACGTCTCTCCATCCCTACTCTCCCTCTCCCCTCGCGGCGGCCTGACGGCAGGCATTAGTGCATTAGCGCTAATTCGAAAAAAACGGCAGCAAAACCTCCACTCATCGTGCCCCTTAAAAAGTCCCCTGCCTACCAGCCTCTCGACATACACCCGAGCATCCATTCGCATTTGCATATCCGAAGTGATGGGAAAGGGTGAAGAAGCGACAGGGTGAAGGCACGAAGGGAAGAGAGGAGGCGAGGGAGAGGTTAATAATGAACTCGGTTAAGGATTTGATTCGGGGCACCCAAGAATGACTTGTGCGAGTGAGTCCCAAGCACGAGAGGATCTTTTTCGACTGGGAAGTGCGGATAGGTGTCGGGTCCAGGCCGAGGACGAGATCCCATCGCCAGTCCTCGAGAAAGATATGCCATCGACTTACGCGCTGCAAGTTTTGCATCTGGCCTCTCTCTCTATCTATCTTTCTCTCCCTCCCTCTCTCCCCAAGGGCTAACCACTCCTCATGATTAAACGCTAGCGCGGAGGTGAGAATACACGATGGCGAACCGAGGAGCCACGCAGAGATAGATATCTGGGATTACTCGAGTGAAGGAGAGTTTAGTCTCCCTCTTCCCTGGCGTTGACGACTGCCTGATCCTTCATTTTTTCAAAGCCATCCGAGATGCAGAGGGAATCAGAAACATCGTCTGTGCGCACGGCCCAGCAGCATTAATTACTCTAGATAACACGCGGTCGATGAGGTAAGTTTTTCCACAGGATAGCTGAGTAATTGGGCATCGGCAGGAATCTTCGAGAAAAAATAAGTGCGTTGGAGGCAACGGCATGCAAAACATAAAGTAGAAGCTTGGCATGTTTAAAACCGCATATGACGGTGAGCTTTCTTTCCTAAGGGCCTCCCAGGGGACTGGAATTCTAATTAGAAACCCAGCTCATCCTGCACCGAATAGAAGATGTGTAAGAAGACACGGCAGTAAAAGGGTGATCCTCTTAATGCAGATACTTTTCTCTCATGTTCATTGTTCGAAGAGAGTCATTAAATGAAGGAAAAGGAAGGTTTTAAACAGTTCCCAGGAGAAGTGCCCTCTATTTATGGAAAATAAATCACTTGAGGGATTGCAACATAGTTGATATGGACCCCACGTTACCTATGATTGCACTCAATATTTCCAGTTCAATACACAACATATTTCTTGTCTAGTGTCTTCAACAAAAATGAAGACGAAACTACACAGGAAGAGATATAAGGAGGTGAGGGAATTAGTATATGATACGGAAAAGTAGAGGGCTGCGGTCAACCAATTAGGATTGAACAACCAATGAATGAATGAACACAACATAGACAGATTTAAGTTAAGATAGGGGATTTATTTAAAGACTGAGAAAGATGAGTGAAGGATATTCACAAGGATCAGAAAGAAAGACGTAAAAGGGAGAGAGGATGAGTACGAGAAGTTTGAGAAGTGAGACAAGATATGGGGGAGAAATGAGGTGACGTAAGTAAAGAAGGAGAAATGGAGGAGGGTTAACGTGGGGAGGAAAGGAGATATGTTAGGGGAGGGAAATATAACGGAAGAACCCGAACATAGAGGAGGAGATAGTGAAGAGAAACGGGAAGGTTGAGTGGGGTGAGGGGTATATTGAACGCCCTTCCGCTTAGCTTCAATAAGGAACGAGAAATTTTTTGAGGAGGAGGAGTTATTATCGCAAAGGAAATTGGGTGTCAGGTGTTCGATTTGATTGGTGGACTGCGGGGAATGGGATGGGGGAAAAAGAGGATATTACTGCAAGGGATTATATTATAAAAAGGCAATGTGAGAGGGAGGAAGATGAAAGAATGAGGGTTGATTAGTGGATCTGTGGAGAACGGAAGGAGGCAAAGGGGAAAGAAAAACGGGGGAAGGGAATTTAATCCTACTTTTCCAATGAAAACTTAAGTTACGTGAAAAATATACTTAATCAAGCCCCTTCAAAAGGCACAGGATATACATCCACTTTACTCACCACTTTCTAAGGCGCGTAGATTGAGCATCGCTGTATGCCGTGGATATCTTTATCCATTGAGGATATCTTCAGCTTTAATATGCCAAAGCTACAACGGCGGGTTAACAAAATAAGTCAATTCAAGATACTTCAGGAATAACGGGAAATTTTAAGGAATAAATGGTAAAAGTGAAAGGAGAGGAGCTGGAAATATTTCAGAGCACGTCACTTAAGGGGTGAATTGCTGTACAGGTCAATATGGAGCACCAGAACGGAAATGTGAGTACAAATTACAGTCATGATACCTCCAATACGGATAGAAACAACGATCGTAAAACAGCTATTTTTTCCACAATTACTCCTTGCCCCCAGGAAATGAGGACGTGCTGAATCTTTAAACTAGTGCAACAGGTGGGTTACTTCCAGAGCTGCTACTACTTACACCCACGCGCAGAAGTCGGGGCAAGGAAAAAAGAAGAAACGATAATATGTGCCACGAAATTCTTCCGCCCAGCAACCAACCACTCACTTAAGCCGAGGAAATCGCGAACCATTGGGCGCAGATACTCTTCGGGTCATGAGCCTTCATTAAAAAAATAGGGGCAATATGATAACCAATATAGAGGGAGTGGAATAGGATATGGAGACTGGGGGGTGGCCTCGAAGGGCAAAAGCGTTTTGACACGACGGGGTCGAGGGGGGAGGGGGGAGATGGTGGGGAGGGGGGCGAGAGAGGAATTTGTGTGGCGTTTGGTAGGAGATGAAGAGACCCCCTGGTAGGGCAGGGGCTCTAGCGATGGACCACCCACTCCAAGCACTGCAGCACTGTAGCAGACGAGGAGAGACCACCGGATTGGGTGGCGGCGACTGGTTATAGAAGGGACATCGGAGGAGTCGGGAAGGGTAGAGCAGGGAGGGAGTCTGAGGATGCTTTCAAGCGCTTTTTATGGCAACGGCATAAATTACCGCGATAAAAACGGACTGGGGGAAGATGGGAGAGGAGGGAGGCAGGGGAGGCAAGGCAGCGATCGTAATTTAAGGAGCCTTAAAGCGTAGGAAATGAATCCGGTGAATTTTTTAAGAGGCAGTGTAGTAGTAGGAGGGAATGCTACGCAGCAACCAAAGTGGCGAGAAATTTCAAGAAAAAAAGTGGTGGGAGGAATAATCTGCTAGCCTTTTTGTCTAACGCAAGGGAGAAAAAAGTTTGCTGCAAAACTTTTTGCCACGGAGCAACTTACTGTTTTATTCTGGTAGGAAAAAAGCAAATGAAATAGGCTTCTTGGTCGAGGGAACCATTAAATGCTGAAGATGTTGATTTAGGGAGTTGAACATTTTTCACGCAGGGACTCGACCTTAAGGGTGGGTTTAAGAAGGGAGATCCGGCGACGAAGAGAAATGGGAGGTCCGCCTTTGTCAACCCCACACAGCAAGAAAATCCACCGATAAAAGCGACCTTTTTCCTTTAATTCTAGGAAATCTACCATCGGGTTTTAATTGCTATCAAAGAGAATGAAGTTTTAAGCAGCAGGATGCTACTAAATACACGTCCATAACGAACGGCCATTTCAAACGGCAGATCTTCTAATTTTGCAGCGCGTCGAGCTCCCGGATGGTCACGAATATTGCACACATCGTAATCAGCAGTCATATCGTCGAAAATTATTCTACCCTCGGCAAGCATACTTTACATAATATTTTCATTTCTCACCTGGAACATCTCTGAGTGGAATGATTCCTTCTTTTCATGCTTTACATACTGTAGCAGCTGTACTTATCTTTATTGTAATTGTACGTATAATTGGTGATGTTTCTTTGTTTATTTATAGGTCTTTATCATCAACTAAGGCGGTCGAGTATGCTAGAAAAGGTGGGATTGGGCGAAGCAGAAGTAGATGAAACTCGGCGTCGGTATCAGTCTATTCTCTAACAAAGGGCAGCCCAAGCTATCCAAGCAGGGGTCCAGATTCAACAAAAAACGCCACCTCCGGAATGAGAGCACTGTATCCATCTCGCAATAGTACGATCATGTTGAAAGTTGAGGAAATTCGACCGAATGATCAGGGCGAGTAGCACGCACCGCACTCCGAACGAAACGTTCGCAAGGGTGTGCTATATGCCTCTAGGTCCAGAAGAACTTTTACGCAGCGGCTCTAACCGGTGAGCAAGCACGGAAACTCCCATGGTACCTTTTCGCACCAGAGCACCAATTGGAATCAGCGACTGGAGGGGGAGGAGGGCGGCGGGGAGTCGCAGCCGCCAGCCGTTACTCTCTCCGGAGACCCGAGTCGAGAGCGTTTATCTCGACGAAGAGCCGCGCGCCGTTAGTTCGGCATTCACGCTCTTTTATGCCGCATTAGCGATAGCGCGTATGGGACTTCAATTATGACAGTTATAAAGCGGATAGTAAATACACGTTCACACTCTGCGATTGACTCGGGGGACGTCGTGCCGCCGTTTCGCGGGCAAAAGAATCGGGAGGCAATCATAAAGAAGGAGCAAAAAGAATTTTACTTCCACGGATGGGCGATGAACAAAGTGCCACTGGTGAAGCAAGCTGTAAAATCCTAAGAGCATCCGAAGCGCTCACCAAACACTTATGAACTTAACCCTTCTATTAATAAGTGAGAGACGGCGCCATGGATATGGCAGTGATTTTTTTCAGGGATAAAGAGGTATTTCTCTGAAAGGATGGATTTCTTCATTATATCCTTCAGTGTCTCCCTCATTTATTAAAGGACATTAACACGTACTTCATCCTTATAAATTAAAGCTTTGCTGATGAAAAAAAATCATCAAACCAGACTACTTAAACGCGAAAATCTCCACATTTATTTTTTGGTGTAAGTCGCTTGTTACTTAATGACATTAAAATCTCTGTCGGACGGACACTCATTTTTCTTCGAGATGGGGAGAAAGTTATCTGGAAAGGTCGGCATTAATCAAGGTACTAACGCAATGAGTGTCTGATTTGAGCAGTCATTTGCAACTCAAGAGGGAGGATGTTGTCACGGTTTTGGAGCGGTGGTTCTGAGGTTCGGTCTCATCTATGAGAGTTACAATTTCCTCCATTAGCGGGAACTTGAATTCCCTCACTACGTAGGATTAGCAAGAAATGGGGTATCGGCCTACCACGTTGGAAAGACTACCTTGCTCTCGATCTTTAAGATCGAGTCGGCTCGGTTCGATTTTGTACGGGCGATCGTCCAACTTGTCCCGGATGTAGTGTCATCTGTCTATCGTTGCCCGTCTGCATAGCGGTGAGTAAAGGCAAAATGATCTAAGTCAATGAACACCTTTAAATGAAAATCAACCACTAAAAAGCAATATAGGATATTCCTACACCCCTCTTCGTACGCTGGTGAAAAAATTAAGGTGGAATAACAAACCAAGCATATATCACTAAAATAGTATCAAAGTCATGCTCTGAACGACGAAAATCTTACGGAGAATCGAATATTTTCATACGGTGTCGCCAACTCCAACATTTTGACACTGACACCTCAGAGCATGGCGCGAAAATGCGGCATCGGTGGAAGCGTGGGAAAGATAGCTCGATAGAAATCGGCTTTCAAACCTCCGGGGCCATGGTTCGCTTCTCACGAAGGGCGAAAAGTTCATTTATCAATTCAGCTCTCATCTGGATCGCAAGGAAGAATAACTGCCGCGAGGACTCCACTCAAAAGGTTCATAAAGCCGCGTGACTAGCTGGGATGCATTGTGAGGAGGGATTGGGCAAACCCCGTCTCACATCCGGTTCGTCTCACCCCTCCCCGGGGGGAGATTCCAATTCCGCGCCGCTAATGACTCGACAGTTCATCCGCCAATCATTCACACAAGTTTTGAACTCCCTGGGAAGATAAAACGGGAAATCGCGGATCGTAAAGCATCTCCGGAAGAATTAGATCACATGAATAAAGTATGTCAGAGGAAATTAGATCAACGACACCTCATAAATTTGCAGTGCATCCTGCAATGAAATGTGTGACGTAAAGGCAGCACCAGCATCCGAATCCGAGCACCTGCCTTTAAAACTAACGACGAGGATAAAGAGGACGCGATGGACGCATGGAAAGACAAATGAAGATGAGCTATGCATGGAGGGTGAGAAAGGAAAACTGCTGGAGGAAATCAAGACCAGCCATATTAGGAAGATAGAGCAAGATATAGAGGTAAATGGGACGCCAACGGCAGCTCTAAACGACAGAATGCTAGAAAGGATGGAAATAGGGAGCAGAAGAATCGGCGCAAAGAAAGCATTAAAGAGATGTGAGAAATATGTGGGACGAAAGGAAATGTAATCGGTGTGTGATAATGATCCATCAGATTCTACCCTGGCCGGTAGAACACGAAATCACAGCATGAAAGGCATTCAATTTCACCGCGGGTGTTACTCAATTTTACTCGAATGAGAAAACACTAATGAGATAAATTTAGCGAAGTCCGCGGTAAAATTTAATGCCCTTCATATTATGATTAGGTGCTCTGCCGGTCAGGGAAGTATCAAATGTAAAAGAGTGCGCATGAATGTTCTCTTCCCGACGTTATTATATGGTAAGGTAAACTGTGTATGTCAGAATATGCATTAGAGCAGGATAAATGCAGCGGGAATGGGATACCTAAGAAGTGTTTGCGGGAAAAGTAGGATGGATAGGGGTAGAAATGAGACGGCGATGAAGGAATGTGGGTTAAATAGGCTCCAGAAATGCGTATATAAGGAACCAGGATATTACTAATAGGGAGACGGTTTTCTGGGGCTAACGGTAATAACTAAATTCTATGACTTTGCCCATTCCGACAGGGAATACCGTGATGATATGTAACTACATGTAAACGCGTTTTACAAATTTTTCAACAAGAGGGTAACTTTAAAAAATACGAAATAAGTTTCTGGGAGAAAATTTTAACCAATAAATGGCTGCGTAAACGTAAGTAAGACTATCAATGATTGTGAGGATCGAAATTTTCATTGGCCTTATATTTCTCTACGAATGTCATCCTCATTCCGCGCGAACGGATGATCTGAATGATAGACCACCAGATTTGCCGCCTACACCGTCTGTCACCAGCGTGGAGTTGTCTTCAAACCTCTTGTTTCCTGGCCACAAGCTTGAATCAGGGGCGAATGGAGCCAACAGTTCCGGGATTTCGCACCCTTAAACAGGGGACTTATTCTTTGAGTCAGGGGTAAGAGGGTTCGAGGGAGGGTCATTTGGAGAGGAGGGAGATGGGGATGGAAGAGTGACAGAGACACGCTCGGCGGATACAATTACCGGCTTAGAAATAGGCAGAGTGAGTTATATGCAAATGAAAGATGTGAGGAAAGAGGGTAAAGGGGATCACACTGAATTACGGTCGGGAATCAACTGCTAAACGCCTCTCCACTGTGTGTTGGGCGATGCCGCGGAGACGGATTGGTTGGCGACTTATAAGGGAGGTGCAGGAGAGTGTGTGAGATAGGAGAAGGAAGAGAGTATCAGGAAATCGAGTTCGGTGCACGGTTGAAAACTCTCCCGGGTCCCACGGGAGATTCTAGGAATTGGACAACATTTTTTCATGATCACTCTCCTCTCGGACAGAGCCATTTTCCTCCAATTTTAAGTTAAAATAAAAATACATTCTGTATTCTCCTCACTCTTATGGTCTGCAGTGTTCATTATTTTTGATCGCATTTTGCAGTGAAAATGTAACTGATTACGCAAATCTATCCCAAAATTTCGTGACTAAAATGATAGGTACAAGCAACAGCATTTTGTTTATCTCTAGCAATTAAGCAACATCATTTACATCTACCAAATTACACCTATTTCAATAGTGATCATATTTTAGAAACAATACTACACACTATAAACAAAAACTGAACGGTAGTTATTTGAACTTAATCTCTTAGGAGCCCCCATCTTTTCTAACTCAAAGATCCATAGATGTACCGAGAAATAATACATACTGAGAGCAAGTACAATAGTAATAAAGTTTTGTCATTTACTTTACTCAGATTATAAAAATTCACATTCGACGATAGCTACAATAGTGCTTTTAACTAAATCTCCAGTAATCCCATGAAATTATAACAGAAGAAACTGGAGGCACACCGAGAAAGAAGATTTACTTCGATTGCGATAAATTTATGAACCGATTACGATGATTCATTGGGAATACACATTGAGTGGTGGTTAAAATAATGATTTTAATTTTCTCTTTCGTAATCCCCCGAAAATCTATCTAGAGAAAAAAACCTCTCCTGAGTTCGAATCCCCAGATTGAGAAGATGGAGTAGGAGATGGGGGGTTAGGGTGGAGGGGCAGTCATATGATGGTTGCGGCTGGGGGAGAACGGGATGAATGGGGAGCAGGGGCGCGGGTCCGCAATCGGCAACACTCGACTCGCCCGGGGAGTGGAGCGGAGACAGGAGAGGAAGAGAGCGAGGGCCTCGTACACTCCGAGAAGCTCCAGACTCAGACATAGGAAAGAGGACAGAAAAAAAGAACAGACGCGCGAAGATGCACAAGGAAGTGATGAAGGAAAAAGAGAAAGCGGAGAGCACAAGAGACGCAAAGGCGAGAGGATTAAACGTAGAAGACATCGACGACATGAGGAAAGACGCTTAGGAGGAAAAAATGACGGGCATCATGCCAGTATGATCCATCAGACGTTAATATCCTAGAGGTGTTTCTTCAAGCTCATCACCTTTGATTCGCTTTTGCATGCTCATGCTAAAGCGTAAGTTGGAGCCGTCGAGCGTGTTAGAGCGTGAATACCGGAAGATACAAATGTTTTCCCAAGAGATTTTCAAAGCTTCTTCGAGAAGTAGGAATAACAGCCTCCGTATAAAATACTGAAGACTAAGAAATGGCAATAGGAAAACAAAGGGCATGAAGTACAATGCAATGACCCTTGTTTGAGATCTGCCACAGTTCTTGAGTCAGCAGAAACCTAGAGCAAGTACCTCGGCGCTTAATAAGTACAGTTAGTATCCTCTTCCCTTATTTTTCTCTAATAATTCCATACCAGTAATTCACTAATAAGCTACTATATTACACATCAATTTCAAAATATTTCATATAAATAATGGGATTTGAAAAGAATATCTAGAGATTACTCTGGGATCGAATTCCGAAGTTTGACTCGAAATTCATGTCCACAATTCATGCAATGAAATATAAAGGACGACAAATAGGACACCTGGTACTATCTAAATTACACTTCGAAGAAAATATCAAACTGTTTTTTAATAAATTTCTAGAAAAAAGAGCGCTCAGCTTATAATATCATTTTTTACAGGAGATTTCTGTTGTACGTAGTGTCTTTTTGCGACCGAAGAGGATATCAGTGGGTAGTTTTTGCGCTGACCACTAAGCTTAGTAGCAATAAATTGAAACCATCCAAAGCAGGAGCTTGGAGGCGGTCCAGTCATACATTTATATTACTGGGACGCGTCCTTGTGGAGCGTTTTCACTGCACGCTCGTATTGCGACCAACATGAACCCTGAACTCTTCCCGAGGTTAACGAAAAAGTCCCAGCCCTGATACCGAGTTTAATAGATGGAGGGAAGGAGCGTGGAAGAATTCAAAGGCGGGAGCAAGGCAACAACGCACAGATGTCACCGCATCGTGCAGGAGGACTCGCGTAGAGCGGAAAAATGCTCCCTAATCAAGGGACGTACAGGGTCATGGGGATCAATTTGCCCCCCTCCCCCCACAAATTGGCCTTAGTTTTTTGCTAGGATGTTAGAAGCGACCGAGATGGCGATTGAGTTGGCTCATGCGAGGTTATTATAGAGAATAGTAACCACCGTTTTGTGCCGCCAACATGAACACTTGAAATAAGTGGATTACAAAAACATTTTCCTCTTTTCTGGACTAATCTATCAATCGCATCCCAAATTTATTTTCAAAATCAATCGCAAAAAAGAGATACTAAACCTATTAACCGGATATCGTGGCAATGCGACTTAGCAGTTTTCAGCAGGATGCTGATAAACTTGGCATGAGGAAAAGAAAAGAATCAAGGTCCTAGTGATTTCTCAATGCTTAGACATGATTTTTTTAAGTTCCTCCGCGAACTAGACAATTTTGGATCGTAATATGTCTAAATTTTGTATCAACGGCACTACCTCAAGGAGCGGTAGTAATCGGAGCCAAAAGCGCCACTTGGGCATAAGGACTAGTGTGAAGGTGGAGGAAGACTCATTATGAAAATGGTGGTTCCATCCGATGGACGAAGTATTTATTTTATACTCCCCATAGCCATGAAGTAGGGATGGGAATACAATAAAAGATCGACCATAACCAGGAACCACGGTCCATAGGATGATAGTCTGCACTCTCTGACCCTGCACTCGTATGATCGTGGTGTAAGTTGGGAGAACGCAACCGATCAATGCACAACCAAAATGTATTTGGTAGCAAAATGGTTGTGTTGATCTTGCTGCGCAGTAAGCTGCCTCCAATCCGATGGATCCGGAGAATTGTGCCTCCGCCAGGATTCGGGCTGGGACCCTCTGACCTCCACACTCATCTGATCACATGCCGCCCAACCCTTAATGGGGGGAGGGTTGGAGAAGAGGGGATGGGGCAATGGGAGATGAGCTCCGTGTAATATGACGGATAGGAGAAGTGAGGCAGAGCGAGAGAATGGGAGATGCAGAGGGAGGAGGAGAGAGAAAGACGAAGAGGGGAGGGACTTTGAAGGGGATGGCGAAGTGGGTGGAGGGGGACGAGAGAGCGACCTCCCGACTCACAGACACACAGCCTCCGCGCTCGTTTCCCATCGCTGGGAGAGACAGACGGCTATGAGAGAGAGAGAGCGTCAGAACACATGTTCGCAAATGTCACCCGTGGTGCGGAAGGAGGAGTGTGTGGCGGCTGTCGGGCCCACGTCCCCATCCGTGGGACCGGAAACTGAACGGTGAGGAGGAGGATGCCCCCGGAGGATTAAAAGGATGGAAAGGGAGGGGAGGGGGTCGAGAGGGAGAAAAGAGTTGAGGGGGAGGGATCGCGTGAGGGAGTGGGAAAGGAGAAGACTAGAAGGGGGTTGGTGGAGTCGTAGGGTTTTCGAGATGGAATTCCTTCCCGCAAGTTCTCGGGAATGTTCTCAATCTCTCATTCCCGAGTCCCGAGAAAAGTTAATCCGGAAATCAGAAAAAAATATTCTTGAACCCAATTATAAAAATAATATTATTTACATACTGAGAAACCTCGAATATTACAGAAAATAAGGTATGGAGACATAGAGCCGAAAATGACTCTCCTTGACGACCTGGAGAATAATACCAGTCTAAATTCTAGATTTCCGCTCCACTTCTATTTACGAACTCATGACTAGTCACTCTTCAGTTTATGCCATCCTTTCAAATGAAAGAAAATGCAAGACTTAGCTATGCTCCCAGGTAGCTTGGCTGTTACCAGTGTTTAGCTATTAATTATAATCTATAGTAAGGTCATCATTACTATTTATCTACGAACATAAATAACATACGGCGTTTGCCGGGATATTCAGTCATTTTTGGAATCGAGACCGGGAAATCATAAAGGACGAAATATGATTTCCTGGTCTCGGCTGAGGAAAGTACCAAAGCTTCGGGAATTTGTAAACCCTGTAGGAGTTGGAACCGTGTGAACCGACGTGCCCTCTCCTGCAACACGTTCCGGTCGTTCTTCCTTCCCGGACTGAGAGCGGGAGGGAGCGTCGGGGAAGATGAAACAACGAAACGTGATTTGCCGGTCCCCCTTGGAAAGGAAGGCAGAGGAGAGAAAGAAGGGGAGAGGAGAAGAGGAATCCTCTCTCGCTCTCCGTACTTTCAGAGTAAACACGTCCGGGAAACGTGAGTACGCCATCCTCCGCGTCTCTACCATCGCTGATGCGGTAACTCATTACGTCTCCTCCCGTCCCATTTCCTTGCTCCTTACAATAAGGTATGACTACTCCATTATCCTGTGCTCAAAGTCTGTGCTTTATTGATTTTTTTTAACGTTAGAAAAAGAATTGCACATTATTCCCACCCTATTTTATAACCAGGGTCGTCTCCTTCATGTGTGTCTCGAAAACAAAGCTTTTGCATCAAATTCGTGGTCAACTTAATAAAGCATTGAGGGAGAATACAAAATGAACTTGTTTACAAATACATAAAAATGGAAATTCCAATTAGTACAAGACCGATCAAAGATAAATTTAGATACGTATGCTCGTCATTTTGAATGCTACTAGATTTCTCGCAAAACTAACGTATTTCAGCTCAAGCATATTTCTCCCACAGAGATGCCTCTTCCAGAGTTTAAAATATTAGTCTACAACCTCTTCCTTCCCCACTTGCCTAATATTCTCTCAATTATCACGACTATCATTATCTTAATGCCCATAATGGCATTTTGACTCGACTATTCTGCCCACAAATCTAACCCCGCAACTTTCAATGATCCTATCCAACACAAATCTACTCGTTTATCTTTATTTTGTTTCATCAAATATACATCATCATATTTCAAATTCACATCAAAAGCTCCTAAATTGTAAGACATCATGCTCCACTCAGAATTTCGCAAAATTTGATTAACATCTTTAAAGCTAGTTTTCGCGGCAAATGATCATATTTTGGGGTTGCAGAGAACGATCAGGTTCCCGTAGCGCTCCATGTCTTTGGTCATCTCACTTTGGAGTTGAAGTAATACTTGAAAGCAGGTTCACGACGAAATACAGAATTACATTCAAACTGTAATCGCAAGACAGGAGTGGCTTTCAGTGTTGGAAAGTAAACATAGGAGGAAGAGGAGGACTGGGGGAGGCACCCCAAATTGAGGGACATTAGCGACCACTCTTCAACTCCACCTCTCCCTTCACCAACTACGTCCTTTCTAATCATTAAGGCGCCAGACGCGGGCACGTTCTCTTAATATCTTTATTTGCACGAGAGCCACCGCGCCGAGGACTGTCTTACTCCATGGTCGAGCAAGCAACTGACTTTACACCGATAAACATTTTGACATGTAATGCACGATCATTCGCAGGTATTTCGTTGGCCGTAAAAACCGTCATAATTCCTCTGTGATGAAGCTTGATGACACTCGTTGAGCTTGTAAATACGACACGTATTGAGGAGCCATTAGATTACGAAATAACATTACGTCAAATGACAGCTACTCCATCGTTACCAAAAAAGAAAGCGGGTTTACGTCAGAGTGAACCATTAACAATGGCAAACAAGGAAATTATACCATTTTAGAACGAAATAAAGGTTACTGCGCTGAACATAAAATGATAACGTCACGCTCATTATAATACTGGAGCTAGAGGGATTCAATTAAAGAAATTTGGTGAAAGACATAATCGAATGACGCACGTTATTTATGTGTTATCATGGAGACATAAAAGATGACTCGTATTAAATTCTTAGGGTGCCATAAATATTATGACACCAATATTCGTTCCGTAGGAATACGGGCAGAGAAAAACATTCAATACATTCTGTTAACATAAAAGAAATATTTTTTGCAAACTCGCCGCTTATTTCTGGGAATGGGGAAAAGTATTAGCGTTACACCTCAACAGCGTTCTGTTATCATCACATACGAGAAATTCAGTAGCAATGTGATACTGTGATTTATATTACAAATCAAACATAAAAGTCCAGAGATATTGATACTAATAAAATTAACATGTATATTCCTCGAGTGCAGAGCAAAAAGCCCACACTTGGACCATACGCCACATGACTCCCGGCATCAAAGAAGATTGGCCCACAAAAGTAGGTTTCTACTGAAGGAAATGTTACCACTTTTCATAGTATGAAAGTGAAGTTAATTGTACTGTAAACACTATAAGTTTAATCTTCATTTCAGAGAATATTCGAGGAGAGAAAGTACAAGAAAGTCGCCCACGTAAGTAAGTATACGTAAGGAACCACAGGAA
This sequence comes from Ceriagrion tenellum, assembly GCA_963169105.1. Taxonomy (NCBI): domain Eukaryota; kingdom Metazoa; phylum Arthropoda; class Insecta; order Odonata; family Coenagrionidae; genus Ceriagrion; species Ceriagrion tenellum. The sequence goes on from OY720632.1 coordinate 65,767,237, forward strand.
TTAAAAAAATCATCTTCATGCTTAAGAAAATTAGCTTTCTTCTCGTGGCAACACCTCTCACCCTTTGCCATTTTTCCACATACATTAACAACTAAGAGAGCATCAAATTTGAGCGTAAAGTTCTCGAAAACTAAATGACATAACTAAAACGCTCATTGCTCCCATGAGCCCCTTTCTTGCAATATCTCGACGCAATAAGAGAAAAAACACCTAAAAAGACAACTGCCATCTAATCCACCCAGAGATGGAGCTGTTAGTGCCGATTGAAATGCCTTTTCCGAAAGCGGTCGAACTTGGAATAGGAAGTGAAGTCAAGGCAGTGAAGTCGGAGATCCGCGGCCAGCCTCGTCCCAGGAGAGAGGGGGACAGTGAACTTGCATCCAGACCCCGTAATCATTACGCGCAAAAGCGATCATTTCCCGCGAAAAGAGAGGAGTGGGCACACACAACTTGAAACCGAATGGTCTCGATTGCACGCAAAAGCCTCGCAATTTCGCACAGGAAAAGCATCCAGCCCAAGGAGTGGTGGTAAAACGCATGATCCAAAGGGGGCGAGCACGATGAGACCAAAGGATTGCCCAATCGCCGCAAACATACATTGGTGCTCTCTCGGGAGGTTTCCTGAGCCATTATCATACAATTTCCGAACTGGAAAAGCATAAGAAGAGGCAGGGAGTACGAAAGAGAGAGAGGAGGGGGTGAGGGAGACGGTGTGGTCGGGTGCACGTAAGTGGGTCACGATAACGGTGGGGCGCGATGAGAAACTCGCGGGAGGAAATTAAAAAACCGGCGGACGATATTTTTTCCCTCTCCCAGCTTTCGTTTGTTGCGGACACCCAGCATTTAAAGGATCCCAAGCGCCCCAACGGCTCCTCCGTGATTGAAGCGACCGGCTCGGCGACCGATCGGACCACATGGTAGACGTCGCGACGCTTTGGTGCACTTGCAATCGTCCGAGTGGGCCGAAAACCGGCCAAGACGACGGGGGACGTCGAAAACTACAAGGAGGTCTGGAAACGAAGTGGGCGAAAACGGCTCAACTCACGTAACCGCCACATCTAAAACGACAGAGCATGACATTCTGCCACTTGGTTGCTATCCGAGTCGGAGTAACCTCGGTGATTAAGCAGATATTGGCCACGTTCCTTTGACGATTAACCATTGAGCAACTCCTAAACCAAGCCGTCTAACTCACATACACAATGAACCGTAATGCTGGACACATTCCTGTATCCACGAGGGAACGTCATTGAGGGAGGATACTCATGTCTAGACAGTAGGAGTTCATAGGTACTCTCAGGTGAAGTGTTGATTTGAATGTACTCGTACGTATTTCTGTCCACCGAGACGAACTTTGATGATTGAGCTGTGAGTAAGGTAACAAATACAAAAAAAGTACTCCACTACTCAAGAACAAACTTCAGAAAGGTGAGGGGTCAATTATTTCAATAAGTATGTGGTCTTAAACTTAATTATTTGGAGGTTTAAAAGATACTTCCAGAAATATCATAAGCGGGTTCATTTCTACAAAGGACCTAGATGACATCCACTTTTCTACCCAACGGTTAAGGTATCGAGAACAACTTCTTTTGCTGAGATACTATCTCCAAGCAACTCGTAGCCAACCAAGAATGTCGGAGTCAAATAAACATCCTTGCTCCTACCCAAAAAAACAAGCGATGACAGATAAGAGGTGAGAAAAATCACCGCCTCATCAGCGGAGAACAAGATACATTCTCGTCGACTTTTCACCTTCTCACTAAGTTTAAAGGATGTATTCTCGGAACTCAGCACACAGAATAAAATAAAAAATTAATGTAAAAATAATCCAGGTCTCGATAGTCAATATCTATGGATACAGAGTAATGCTTCACTTGTGACGATACCTTTTTTTATGAAAAACAGAATTGGCAATCAATAAACAGCCCCATTTGTATCAGTTTTTCTGGAAACTATCAATTATTCACAGAATTTAGATTTAGGGCTAGCATTAAAAACAAATATCATTGTTTCACAAACTACCTATCCGTAGTTCCTAATCATTCTATTCATGCAAACAAAAGAGTATACTAGATTTAATTGCTATTTTTATGTTTACAACAGCACATAAGATAAAAAATGACATAAAATATCAATAGTAGATGTATCCGACAACCTCCCAGACTTAAAGGGCTGTTAGAAATGCGATGCTAAAATATGACCCATTTTTGAACACCAATATCATGATGAAACATAGCAAAAATATTGGCTTCCTCTAAGAATGAGAAATGGCTACATAGTCATCTTCTGATTACTTCAGGCCAAATATGTAAAAAAAATATGCAGTAAACATAATTTTTGATTTCGTACAAAGACTTTCAACGGGAGTCGCCAAAAAATAAACACGCTATTAGGATGAGTCGATAAAATGTAGCATAAATGCCATTTGATTTCCGGATCTATTCACACCAACAGTGAATCAACAGTGTTTACTCCAAGGATACACGTCAGACTGGCTGTTTCTCTCTTACAGTGGACATATGTTATGTTCGTGAGGTCGCCTGTGAAGCAGAACCATGGGAGGTGAGGGTGATAGACGGAGGTGATTTTGAAAGTGACTGCAAGAAATGGAGTAAGCGGCAAGAAAAGCACGGAAATGATAATGGGCTGACAGGTGAGACAAATCCCCACAAACAAAGAAAATCAACATTTAAGGTAAAGGTCAGTCAATTTGTGAATATCATTAGAAAAAGGCAATGTAATATATATGTATTATGAATATTGAAATTTATAATCGACAACTAATTATAACCATGAAATACCTTTCGTATTTCTTTTTTTATAATTGCAAAATACAATGATTGGATAAACTTTAAAAGACGAGCATAATTGAAGATAACCGTTAAAAGCTGAAAATATTTGAACAAAACGTTTTAGGGAGTAAGAAAGGACAAAATCCTTTCTTTCCTCGGAGAAAGTGAAACTATTTCATTAGCTGAGGGAAAAAGTCAAAATAAAAGAATATTACTAAAAGGTCACAAATTTCTGAAACATGAAGTCAACCTTAAAAAATAAAATAAATATGAAATAGAAGCTACTGAAAAATATGATCCGGCTGAAAGAGCTTACATGGAAAGGATATTGCTAAAAACAGAATACTCGACGATTCCTTCACGGTGGATTGTATAGGAAGCCAGGATGAAAGGACTGGCAACTCAGAAATGATATCGTCCTCCCGCGGGATTGTTGAGAAGGAGCACAGCAAGTCAATACTTGACCTACCCCCTCCATCGCATGTCTTCTCGCCCAGGAAGCGTCTCCGAAGTGATTGAAGTCGGAGATAAAAGGCAAAATGGAAGATGATTGCCTTTCAGTCGGTTACGTCTCTCTGACGCATTGGGGAATGAGGCGGTAGGTACCTTCATTTCTTTAGCCGGATGCAATTTTAGACGTCAGCGTGAGTATAAAATTAGTTAACGTTTGAAAAGGAGCGGAAAACATGAAGCTATAGCAAAATTCACAGTAGAGTAATGAAAGATGAGACGGAAAGATGTTGACACCAACATGAAACTATAAGCAATTTCCGGAACATATCTCACGAAGTGATGTATATGATGTAAGACGATTTTGTACATCCTCTTCGCCGAAAAGCATTTCGCTTAAAAACAACTCTTCATATTAATTAGCAACAGTAATTTCACCGTCTAGATAGATTTATACAAAAATTGAAATGCAAGAGCTTGATAAAATTTCTTTAAAAGAGATTTAATTACTTAAAAAAAACACGTTTCCCAGAGTAATGCTGAAAATGACAGTCAAATTAGAGCAATCAGCTCCGCATTTCAGTCAAATCTTATATCATTCCATTTACGGTTGAAGCAGCTATCAATTAGCGACATTCCCTCGTTTTCCTTAAGGTGATAAAACGAAAGTAAGATATGTTTGTGCTGACACAGACTGAGCATAAATTTTGGAGGAAGTTAATTGAAAATTAAAAGAGGCTAAAACCTGTCCATTACCCATATGCAGAAGGAAAATCAAAGAACTCTAAAGAATTCCCATAAATTCTAAAGGGGTGGGAGGGTATTCAGATCTATTAAATGCAATAACAGGAAAATTAAAAAAAAAGCTGAGATGTCTTGTCTTGTAGAGACGTAAATAATTATTCTTTTAGGGTAATCGCTTGGCGAGGAGGCGGAGACAAGAGAAACCGGCGAGGTGGATTGGAAGGGAAGGGCCAGGGAGGTCAGTCAGAGGAGACGGGAGGGAAATCTAGCAGCTGAGCGATCCACTGCAAGATTAAGTAATAAGGGCCGAGGTTGAATTCGAATAAGAATTTTTTCGCATTCAACCCATCACAATTTCAAAATCAATCTAAAGGCATGTTCAATCTCCACCCCGTTTTATTATTAGTCGCAGAATATTAAGCCGGACCATTAATACACACGCAAATGACTAACGATTAAAATCATTTGAATGGACACTCCGTATCATAATAAGTATCTCCAAATCATAATGTAATTATGTGTAAACTATCATCAATCCTCTGTATCCTACAGAATGTAAGATTTTTATTTAAGGAATCCTTAAACATATCCGTAACTGATAATACGTACTCTATCCATTATGTCACCATCCTTCGAATCCGTCCGTAACTCTGCATCTAATCCTATCTGACCACCAATTCCTTGAACATGTTTTAAATAGGTTTTCCGTCAAGGCTCAAGAAAAGGAAATATACCTATACTTACAATACAGCCTAAAAAAAATAAAGCTGCACCTGATTACTTTTCTTCAAATGCACTCACATGCTTTGTAGAAATGCAAAAAGCTAAAATATGTAAAAATAAGAGCTAAACAAGAGCCCGGGAGGCATATTACACTCGAATCATTGTCATTTGTTGGTCGATTATTCCATTTGATAATTATATTTATTAAAAAGTGCCCTCCTTTAAGAAATCATATAATAACCAATCTTAGGACAAACAAGTCCAATAACCGATAGCTAGGAAATTATCCCATTTGTTTCTAAAAAATGCTTCGATTAATCCAAATAAAATCAAAATCGTTTTCACTTAACAACCAAATAACACACCGAATTTCCAGGAAAATCATTTTAAATGAACGAAATTTCTGGCCAGATAATGGAGGCATACGAATGACTTTGTACTCTTTATATTCACCTGCGGGAAGTGCAACTATCCTAAGTCTTTTCAATGGTACACACCAGCTAATAGCATCAGTAACGAATTTCTGTACCATTAGCATTGAAAATTTTTGATTGCACCCGGAATTAAAAACTACTCCAATATTGATGTACTAGTAAAATGATATCAATTCATAATCTATAGATAGTAGGCACAATAGGTAGGATAGTAGGTAATCTTGTGCGGCATAAGGATGATGTACATGATGTAATCTTTTTGACATAATCTTTTCCTCTTAGCTAACCGACAGAAAAATTAGAATATTAGATTTTTATGATTCTAATGACTAACCAAAGCCTTATACACAACATCTGCATACCAAAAGACTAAAATAGCTCAACTCACGCCGTGTTGCGGTAATTTAGAGTCAATTATGCATGACTGTATTCGTCATGCAAAACCTTTCGAAGAAGTAATCATTTTTTAACGATTGTTGCCATGCCCTTTGGGAAGGCAAGTGGATGCTTACGTCGATTACTCGCTTGAGATGCGGGCAATTATAAAACAAGCAGGCAACACAAGTGCGCATTTATGCGGTATGTTGTTATATGCATTCAAGGATATTTGATTTTCGCCGGACATTAACCGAGAGAGCCGTCTCGGCGTCGGCGTGAAAGCGGAGAGGAGAAGCTTGAGAATAGGACGCAATTATTGATCAGGGCACTGAAAATCCGACTCCGAAACGAAAACAGCTCCGAACCGAAACAAACTATTAGGCTGCTATTGAAGTGTCTGCCGCGGAGATTTGCCTCCGGTTCGAGCGGAGAAGAGAGGACTAAGGGAAGGGGGAAGGCCGGGGGACCAGGAGCACGGCCTAATACGTCGGGGATCATTACTTAACACACACGCACTGCCACTTTCTACGACGAGAGGCAATTTTCCCTGGCGAGCGTTTTCGCAACGAATAAACACCCCACCGGTTATTTCCCAGTCACTCTCTCTCTCACTCCAGCCACATCACCACACCCTCCGCTGTCTGCCTCCACTCTTCTTCCCCTTTCTCCCCTTCCCCCCCACTACCCAACACATGCGACCAGCGTCCTTCACAATTATCCGTCGGATTATTCGAAGGATCCACCTTAATTATCGATGAGCATTTTATCGCCCCATCAACTTCAATTAGAGACGAGCCTCAAGGTCCATAGCACATCAATCCACCCTCTACTGCTCTTGAGCTTGGGGTTATACGTTTTCGAGGATTTAGGGCAGCATTCAAATCAACAGGCTCCATAAATGAGTAAAGAACTATTTCTCACAAATGATGGAAATAATAAGCACGCCAAGTATCATTTCATCACAATTATTTTAATGTCACCGTTCATTTTCATTCCATTCGTTGAGTGCTTTTTAAACTCATTCTGAATAGGGTTTGTAACAGCCTATGCATATTAATTGCCTTTTCCTACATGATTTTACACAATTTTAAGAGCCAGTTAGCAAGATGAATTTCCATTCTACAACTTTGATCACAAAATACGCAGGCAATTAATTTCATATAAAATCTTTTGCGTTCCTACTTCACCCGCTTAAACACCTTAAACAGCCTGTTTCCTAGACCTATGGTTCACCTTATGATAAGACCTATATCAATTCACCATCTCTAAAACAAGACATCATCCTGTAATATGTTTCTCAAGTTTTCGGCACTCAATCTACCAAAAACCACAATCATCTATCTCCTCACCACGCACAATGACCAAACTTAACGGCGTAGAGAAGAAAAGATAGGTATTTTCATTTTAACGACATAAAAAATAGACAATTTAAAGGGGAAAAAGTTAACTTAAGAATGACTAATGAGAATCAGAGTGACGATGTCTTGAATTTCTACAAATTGTATCCACAGAAACCACCATTACTATTGTCGTTACGAAAATTATAAGATAGAATAGAGATAATTTTGCATTTTTTCACTCTTCTTTCACCTCACCTCACCAGAAACAGAAACTAAATGTTTAATTCGTAGATTGCAGTCTTCAGATGTAAATCCCGACCCGAGTACCAAAAAGATGCTCTTACAAAGAATCTTATTTCGATTTGTCGAAAGATTATGGAAGCTTTCCCATCAGCTGCAATAATGAGAGAGCCACACACAAGGAAAAAAAACCGCCCGAGAGACCGCCACTGCTGAGACCGCTGAACAGTCCCGGGAATCCGGGACGTCTGGTCTCGACGCTCCTCCAGTTGCCACATCTATTTCCCCCCCCCCTCCCTCCCCCCCACCCGCTACCACAACCTTCCAGTATCCCAATGCCTCTCTTTCTCTCTCTCCCATTTTCTGCCCTCCTACTATACCCAGTTCTACTTCTCCTTTCCTCCGCCTCTCTCTATCCATTCCTCTCTTTCCCCCGCTGTCCTATCCCGGTGGGGGCGGGCGCGCGCGGCGGGAGAAAATCGCTTTTCGGACTACGTGTGAGCCCACGCTCTCCCCACACACAAGCGCATTAGTAGCCATTCATAAACCTTCTATTTCCCCACCCCCCTTCGGTCAGCGCCTCCTACTTCTCCTTCCCACCACCCCTCTCTCCCTCCCCACGGAGAGAAGAGGTCAAACCCCAAATACACCCTTGCATACCCTCACTCCATCTCCCTCCGGCCCCCCCAATACACACACACACACCCCTCCTCCTCCCCTCGCCGCCCTCTCATTGATTCCTCCCTCCAACCTCTCTCACGCAGGGCGACTCACCCGCCGAATGCCACGCCCCTCTTCCGACCGGCGGCAACACACAAAAAAATAACAGCGAGATCACACATTCACGTCGGGGAAGACTCCCGAACACTTTCACACAAAACCGGAAAGCACAAGTCCTCCCCCTACTCGCCTGCCCCTTTCCCCTCCCTCCCACTAACACACTCCATTCCTATCCGCGCTAAAAAATACAATCCACACACACAAAACTCGGGACTAAAAATTTTCGAGGTCTTCGCAGTCGTCAAGTGAATGAATCGAATTGGATGTGACCTGCGTGGCGAATGACGATTAGATGGGGCGGGTAAAGGGGGAGATTTGAGGCACGGGGGTGGTAGGCAAGGGAAGGGGGCAAAAAGCATGGAAGGCGAGTTCGTAAGCGTAGTAGAGGGAGGCAGGAGGGTTTCAAAATTGCGGCGAAAAGCTGGCAGCGTAGGCCCCGGGAGAGCATGGCACGATATTCGTCAAATGCACTCCCACGGGGCACCGGAGGAATAAAATGCAGCGAAAACGGACGACCATCAACCTTTTGTGAATGCGCGACGTCATTTCAACGTTTCCGCAGAATTTTAAAATAATAGAGATCTCAAAATTCTACTAAACAACTTGCACAAGGAAAAAATATGATAATACTAACTATACGGCAAAATGCTGGAGTTAATTTATGACATGTGAAAGATGTTCATCATAAACTGTATTAAGAGGCAGATACTAAGAGTAGGAAAAGAGTTAGCGACAGATTATTAATTCCCTACAAAAGCCTTCTCACTCTGTTGACTACATACATATCATAATATTTCACAATAGTTACAAAATAAGGCATGTAGGAAAAAAATGTGAGTATTCGACAAGAGACAAATGTACTGGAAAAAATGGTAGGTATTTAATTTTCTACACAAAATATGCAATATTTGAAAACGTCCAAACAACGTGGGGTAGGTGAAAACCCAACAAAATCCACGAATTCAAAAAGTTACGTCACGTGGGAAACTAAAAATAAGAAGTATGTTTGTTAACCTTTGTCATGCACAGACGTGCCGCGAAAGCAAACCACGGCTAAAGGCAATTTTCCGAAGAGTTCCAGAAATTCCGCGATTACGAGCGTACAGAAAAACGTCGACGGGGTAGGACGGGAAACACGGGAGAGAAGGCATGCGTGGACAGAGAGGTCGGGCGCCGGGAAATAAAGCCAGACAGTGGGCACCACAATTGTCGGCCCTAAGTCGCCGCACCGTGGCCGGGAGTGATGAGCCTGTCTCCACACGGGTCGCCCTGCCGGAAAACATGCACGCATTCAAATGAGAGTGCGAGGGTCCCAGATGGAAAGCGCTTCCATCCTCGGGGAGTAGAGCCGTGTTGACTTGCCGCATGGAACGCATTCAATTTGACATTCTCTTATCTGCATTCACAAACACGAGGGAATGGAAAACAAATACAGGACATCTGCGTTCAGCGTTGACTTCAAAACCATCAAAAAAGATGTGAAAGCGGGCTTGTTTTATCATCAATTATATATCTTGCATTCGTTGGGCCCATTATTTATTCCAAAATCTGAATTTTTATTCCTTTATCTAGACAGAATATTTCAATCATTCCACATCAACTGGGAATATGAATGCCATTTCCTTCCACAAAAGTATGCTGACCAAAGCTTACTGGAATTAGGTTTTTAAGGACGGGTCATAACGGAGGCTTAACGAGTGACATATTTGATTTATTACAAGGTTAATGTAGGAGGACGTTCCGAGAAATGTACCCAAAATTTTGGCAGCGTGATTTCAAATTAAATTTCTTGAAAAGAAAAATATAATTCCTTCGAAATGATTAAGCAGAGCTTAAGGCTTAGGATAAGTGAAATATTCTTCGAATTAAAATTTGACGGGTCGGATCACTCCGAAAAACCTTGCTGTATACTTAATAGTAGATAATCTCGTCATCTTTAACGGAAAGCTAGATGTTGGCTCAATAATAAGAAAATGTATTACGGGCCATATTGAGGGTAAAAAAGAAAAGGTGGAATGGACAAATACAAACGAAAGGCTAACATAAGAAGTGAATCCTTAAATAAAATTAAATTCGTTTTAGATTTTGGGAGGAGAACAAATAAAGGTAATTATTTACCTAAAAATTCATTTGTTCAAAAAAGGCCCAGCTTTTCGAGCTGGTAAAAATACTCGTTGCAATATATTCGGCTACATATAGTCATGAAGTAACCCCACAGTAATGGGACCTGAAGATGCAGACTGGAAATCTGACGAAACAGTTGTCCACTGATATTCAGCAAAGCCGAAAGAACCCGAAAACTATGGATCTTAATATCTTAGTAATAAAGAAGGTAAATATTGAGAAATGTGTTTCTCCGTTTGGCATTAGGAGGAAACGAAATAATTTTGCTCTATTCTCTCCTCTTTTCCATCTTTACGAATTTTTGGACCACACAAAAAATGCCAAAAGCTCAAAACCTTACTGAATATTTAGGTTCTCACTTTTGTTTTACAGCAGGTTGGGCAGGTCACCAGGGAAATCAGCATGTTTTTAAGCGACAACATCCGAAAATGTGGAAGTTCTCATTTGTTATGACTTGGGCAGTCGCGAGGGTGGCTCCTTAAGCGAAGAGAGAAGGCTTTTCATATCTTTCTCCAACGCAGATTGAACTCTCCCTCACTTATTTTCCGCTTCCACTCCGCTTGAAACCTCTCGGACGGGGGCTGTGTCCTTATACGTTCGCCTCTCCACGCCCCCGGCGGCGTAAGCGGCGCGGTTCGCTTTGGGGGCGGAGGAGGGGCAAAATGCAGATGCTGAGACGTGAGGAGGAAGAGGATGCCGGTGTTGGGAGAGAATTAGTGTGAGAGAGAGAGAGAGAATGCATGCGCCGTTGGGCGAAGAGTGGTGGGAAAGGGTCAGAGCGCGAAGGGGCGTTTAAGAACGGTCCAGATTAGCGCGCTCCAAGAGTGTGTGGAGTGCAGGAGCTGGCTGATGTGTGGGAGGGATAGGGGAGGGGGGAAAGTAAGGGACGGGGACCCCCGAACGCCGCTGGCCGGTGACTTACTTAGCAAGGGGCACCGACCCCACCACTCCGCCGCCCTCCTCCCCTCCCCCTGCACTCATTCCGAATTCAGCCCCACGAGGGCGATAGAATGGCTAATAGGAGGACATAGTGGGAATGGAGGAAAAGGACGGTAGGTGAGAGGAGGAGAGAAGTGGAAAGGACGTGCACGAGAGGGAAGGCGTGTGAAGAGAGAATCTAAAGAGCTTGAGCTCGGAGCGAGAGAGGACCCACGGTTACGAACCTCCCTCTTTCCCCACATCCCTCCTCACTACCTCTCCATAGGAGATGTAGAGGGGTACCGGAAAGGCTGGGGTTAACCCAAAAGATACGAGTGGTGGTGGATAGGGGGTGTTTCTGGGGGTGGCTAAGAACGGGGGAGACGGCAAAAACGACCGGACCCTCAAGAGTGAATTAAAGCTCGGTTGAAATGAATGAGATGGCCGATATTTTTTTCCGTAAATCACTGCGTGGGGTTACGCGGGAAAGAAAGCGGGGAAGAGTGTATTTCACTTATCGAAAGTCTAGTAAGTGAGCTCGGGGAGGAAATTCAGGCAATGGGTGGAAGCGGAGGAAGTGATTTTATTGGTGAACTGAATAACTTTCTCAACTGACAACTATTTTACACAGCATTTACTGCGATGACACGAGTGAACATGGAAGCACAGCCTTTTGATGAAAACTAAATCATATCGTCTGATGGTACTTCCATGAATAAGGGAAATTTGATTCTTCGAAAATCACATCAAAAAACAATATTACCACTAACAGGGTTCCATCTGTAAGGATTGATAGACGCTTCAAACTCTGGTATCCATTCAAAAAGTATTTGATGCCCTAAAAAACTGCTCTCTTTGTATTGGCCGTTCCTTTTTCTCTTCTTATAATTCCGAACGTGAATTCTAATCCTCTCCCTTTTCTTCTCCACTTTCTATCTTCAATAACGGTCTTCATAGCATCCAATGAACATCATGCAAGATAATTATTTTTATACAAGGTTTTTTTTTCTTAAATTCCACAGATATAAACGAGAGTACTCTGAATAACATTAAACATGGGGAAGATCAAAACCTACTAAATAATAGTTAGGTTTCCCCGCAAAAGATATACATCATGGAGGCCTAGTAGTGATGCTTTAAGATAGCGAGCGAGTTTATTAGGAAAATAAATGACACTATGACCTCACTTAGCAACCCGAATGATTCATACTCACCTAGGAGTGTCAATTTTGTTTCAATGCCTCTCATTATGCTCGTACAAGGTGTTGGATGGAAATAAATATGGTAAAATATAACTAAATTGGTTAGGGAATTCGGTGCGAAAACCCGGAAGCTTCACAAAATTTTTTTTCAAAATTCGATACCGAATTTCCCACGCTATCATCCACACGACATGAAAACACGTGCGTAAGTATTATAATTTTGAGCATCTTTCAGTGGATCTTACCTGCACTATTAGCTCGAAACAGGAATCATTTTAAAAATATATCCCATAGAACAGGAGCGCTATCCTGGACATAACGTGATGTTGAAAACAAAATACGGCGGTTAAATTGCTTCCCGTGACAGTCAGTTAAACAGGATGACGATAGAACATTTCTAGTTGAATAGAGCACTCTAAATCATTAGCAAGAGCAGGAGACGAGAAGGCATGCCTAAGGACGATAGCTGGCCCCTTGAAAAGGATATAGAGATCCATGACCGCCTAATTTTGCCATCAAACATGTAGCATGACCCACCGAGCTTCGGCTGCTCACGCGAGGGCAGCAGAGGATGAATTAAGAGGAGAGATGGATAGACGAATTGGATAATTGTTAGTAATTAACAAAAGCCAGATATGTTAGAAGTGAGCACCAGTGCCAGGAATTAATCAGGAGGCAGAGATATTAAAGTGAGGATATATCAAAAACGTCTTTCACGAGGATATATCTATCCCGCTACTCATTGCTTTAAAGCAAACATAAGCTCAGAAACACATGCTCCGAAAAGAAGGTTTCGAATTTAGACTCAAAAGATATTAACATATAATGACTCTAAAATGAAAAATACTTAAAGAGGGATTTAAGTAAATACCCGCTGCATCAAATTTTGATGGAGAGAGGTAATTTAAGCCCATGGAATGCACAAAAAAGAGCGTGGCAAATATTTTTTGAGACCCCAATTTGTGATGAGTGAAAAAAATTAAATTGAAATGAAATATATTTACATCTTCATGACGATTTTCCAAGTGTAAAAACCCGATTTAAATAAACATCAGCTTTTGTTATTTGATTCGTTTATCACTCCCAGACGGGCACAGGCAAAAGAAATGAAAAAAAGTCAACTTTGTTTCGTAAATTAGGAGAGCTGGGACCCAGTCGCAAATTAGGCCTTCGCAGTATTTCCGAGCGATGAAAATGTATTCATGCGTAAATAAGCGTGCTCGAAGCGAATGGGGTCCACCAATAACCAATTCCCCATTTCCACAAAACAAATGAAACGCATTCTAAAAAATGCGGTTCTGCTCACCATTGGAGAAAATCAAATTTCAGTGCCCAGTGATGCGGGAAATGGAATATGGTGGGAACAAAATAATATTCGCAGAGACCTGGCCGCAACAATTTTTCGCGATTATTCGAATGATACCCTTTAAAGAGAGACAAAGTATTCATTTATTAAAATTTCTATACCGCCAAATTTTATCGAGGCCGAATAAAACACAACGCAATTAAATATCAATTCAACTCCTGGTATCCATTTTTTTCAAATGATATTCCTTCCAGAGGGGACCTATGCCTTGCAATGACCCACGTATCATGGATGTGTTCGGGTATTGACGTGAAGGAATTCGATGTCACCTTATGGAAGGGTATTTGTGCCTTCTTACGAGAAAGAAAAAACTATTCCAGTAAATCCTTCACGGGTTTTATACCTTGACAGAAGTTCGGCCGCCGACGTTTGAGGATGATAGCGAAGTAAACCATTGAAACGTCAGTACCCGCACTACAGAAATGGTGGAAATTGACGTGACGAATTCACTTTCATCTGACGCAAAAAAAACACAAAACCCGTAACTTTTATACCTGATTCGTCGAATACAGCGGAATTAGCCCTTAACTGCTATCGACGGGTCTTTTTTGACCCGACTATAAGACGACCAATCGATAAGACGTCTTTTTTGTCGGGTCGGGTCTTTTTTTAATTTGTTCTTTCTTTCTTTAATTTGTTCTTTTTTAATTCGTTCGTAAAACGGCTGCTCGCAGCAACCTTGGCTACAATGTAATCCTAGGGGAGAGGAGGGAGCAGGCCAGCTGAACTTGAGACAGTGCGAGTGACGGTTGTTGTTCACGAGCAATTCGAAACATCGGGTCAAAAAAGACTCGAGGACAAGGTGTTCGAGGGCAAAAACCACGTTAGTAGTTCAGATAGTAGTTAAATGAGAATATTTGGAATGAAATGGCGAGTTGGGAACGTTGAAGTAGTATGAAAATAAAAGAGGCAGTAAGTATAATCGACGAAGTGAATATTCATTGAAAATGTATTTTAAAGTATTTCAAAATGATTTCGAAAAGAAACTTTCCAACCCAATACATATAGTAACTTCTTAAAGAAACCAACTCAATATATATAGTATCTTCTTACAAACGTAATATTCCTACGGAAGGCTTATGCAAATGATTGCAGGTTGCAGAATCACCAACGTTCTGAAAAGAAATATCTCATTTATCCAGCTCACCCCTTTAGCTCCACAAGCACCTCATGCGATACTTCATCTACCGGTTGGGGTAGATTAAAATGGAAGTCAGCGGATATCATCAAGATTTTTCCACGCCAGGACTCAACCTAACAGATTCATAAAACCTTCCAAGGTCCTAAGGAACCCTAGGCCGCTCATTCCCTATTCCAACTACTTAGTCTGCCTCCAAATCTCATCCCGTAGTTTTCTTTCCTTACCAACCACAACATGATTTTCTCATTTGCTTTCTTTTCCGGCCGTTACTTTATTCCCCACCACGCTCAAATCTCATACACCTGTAGCCAATTCTCGTCCCATTTCATATAACTCCACATGTATGCACCATACCACGATATACTCCACAAAAGAATATTAACCGTTTCCTACCTGCCACATCAGGCCATTGCCGAGGACCAACCCGGGCCCAAGGTATGGAAAACAACAACTCTAGCCTCCACATAAATTTAATCTCCTAATTGGTGAATGTTGTCAAAAGGCTGGAGGAAGCTCCCACGTCTCTTCCCCATACAAGGCTGCACTCAATATCAAGCTCTTTACCTGCCTCTTCGCTATATTCTTACTCAAGGTCCCAGTGACCAGGTCCCTTCTATAGAATGAATTCATTCGCTAGCGCTATACTTCTCCGCATATTTTTACAACTTCGCAATCCCATTTTCTTGCATCGTACTTCCCAAGTAATCGCTCCAAAATAGCCAAGCTCCAAAAACCAAAATGGCCAAGCAAAAATTTTGAAAGCGAGATTGATTGAGGTAAAGAGATGGCTTCCTCAACGCATTCCACTGAAGGTGAACTACTTTTAGTAGGATAAAGAAAGTTCAATGCAAGCTGACATCCAGCAAGGTTAACGACGCAATGACAAATTATAAGGGTGGAAGGTTATCGGTGTAAGTAACACAGCAATGTTTTTTAGCCGCAGTAGCCGAAATACACGTGGTAACGAGTTGGAGAACGACCATTTTCAAATGGCAAATGTAAAAAATTAACCTTTTAGATTGGACGCCGGGATGAACACCAAAGTGAGAATGACTCACAGGGACAATGAACATTCTGGACCAAACCCACGCGCCGAATGCCTTTCCGTTCGCGTGACAAAAAACAGCATTTACTGATTATGCGTGGCATTCCAGCACGTCCGAACACTGGTCTACACTCCGCCACGTGAGTTTCGTATAATTCCACAAGAGGAAGGGGAAGAATATGAACGAGAACAGGCGAAAACAAATTTCCGAAACGACGTAAATGCGTACTCATTGATCCCGCCCTCCGATAAACGTACGAATACTCCAGGTATTCCGCTAAATTATGCACTCAAATCTAAATATTTTCGACATAGTTTAAAGAAATCAAATTAAATTCAAATAACCATGGCAAAAATCAGCCGCAAAGAGGAAAAGCAGCCAAGAACTCAGAAAAAAATCACAGAGACCGTGAAATACAAACAGGCTTCGACGCTCCCAACATAAAATTTCCGCAACACTTTGCATGTTATCACAAGGAAACAGAGAAAACTAGAGGATAGTGATGAGAAACAAATAAGAGCAAAAAACAAGCAAATTGACTTACACCGATTTGGATAAGACTTTCGAGCTCGATCGTCTCTTGAATAGCAGATGAAGCACAAGTCTTCGTGCACAAAATGAACGATTCTCAATTCTTTCAGAATGAAATAGGACACCAAGAAACTGAAAATTCCATTAATGGAAGTATCACTTACAAACCTAAAACTGTGATCACTTTCGTGCTTCCCGTAGCCGGGCTACTCTGTGCAAATTATCCAATTAATCCTTCCATACTCAAGTGTATTTAATGACACATACTTTCAGGTGCCAATTGCCTACTCTGAAGCATGAAACCTAGCAGTACTACCGAATACTAGGTTCATGCTGCAGAAATCTGGACCGTAGATCATATAATGAGAGGGTTGGAAGAAGAATGGAGATAATGCAATGGACGGATTTGAAGACAATCCGGTAAGTGATTTGCATTATGTAGGTGAAGAGAAAGCTGCGAGAAGAGATAAGATTGAACCAGAGTAGATGGATGGTGTATCTAATGAGGGGCGAAGGTATGCTACAGGCCATGATGGAGGGGACGATGCAGGGCCACCAGGAAGGGAGGGAGGAGAAAATGGGCTTTACGAATGGAATGGAGGGAGGATGGACAAACGCTAACACTGGGAAATAAATCTAGTGACAAGGCATGCGGTTGTAAGAGGTTCGTAGGGGAAATTTGAGACCATCTAAAACAACGTTATTCGGAGGATTTAACTTAATAACCCACAATGAAAAAACATTACAAAGCAGTTCTTGCGGGCTGCCATTTCGTCCCAGAAACTTTCTACAGCCTGAGCTGTCACCGCAGATGATTCAGACATACCCGTCGAAGCGATTTTTTCAATCATTTCCACCGATGTCACCGCTGACGTGATCTTTCCCAAATGCTTTGACGATGACGGCGGCCACAGGGTGTGGAGACATAGTGGTTGCGCCGCAATATAAGCCGCGGCGTTCCGTCGATGGCGCGCCGGTCGTTCATTCGTGTCTCTCCGGGACCTTCTCCGCCAGCGAGAGACACGACTCCGACCGACCGAGGGCGCCCCCGCGGCGGCATCACCGCGAAACACACACGCACACTCCTCGAGAGAGAAAGAGCACCCACGCGACCTTTTTCACATCTCCACTCAATCACACTTCTCTTTTTCACTCCCAACTCGTTCCCCGAGCCCACGCTTTCAAGCTCATCTCTCCCTCTCGCTCTACCCTGGTCTTCCAAACATCATCCCCCGTGTATGGAAATTAATCTCTTTTTGCGCGAACTGGCGGGGATTGGCGAGAGGTGGGTGCGCTATGGAAAAAAAAGGTCCATTCTTTCCACCGTACTGCGTGTCAACATCCATGCTGCACCTGCTCCGCCTGAGTGGCAGAGTGTATATTAATACCCGAAGTCCCTTCCGTCATAATTATGGGAGTCACACTGGGCGCTTTCATTTTTTAAAAAGCTGAGTCCTCCTCCCCATCTCACTCGCTCTTCTGTGTTTTTTCAATTCTTGCTTTGTGGCATCTCGTTAACTTCCATCTGGTTTTTTTCCTTCCACGCCGCTTTTTTGTGGTCCCCTGCCACAAAAACGTTCGCTTTTCTCTCTCGAATGAGTTTTCACCGGGTTTTTTGAACATGCATACCTACGTAACTGGGGGGGGGATGTCTGCACTCGTCGGTTGTCATCGCGAAATACATATTTGGTATCCACGTTGTACACGTTAGCAAGTCGTTTGCCTCGTGATGGCATCCATATGGAGATCCGACATTCATCGCTTCTTCACTCCCAATTAATGTAGATGTGTATGAAATTCCGTTGTCGCGGATGTTATACCTCCTTTTCCTCCGTCACAAACATTGCTACACATCAATAACAAAGGTGTTGCATGCCAGATATTTCTTACTTTTAGTTTGAATTTTATCCAATAGTTCTTTAAATAATTAAGATATTTTTGTCAACGATCAAAACAAAGAAGTTCAAAATTTTCATTTTTTAAATACGAGGGAAAGTGCTCTGCAGCATAATGAAAGTTCGAATTATAATTATAGTTATGCTGAAAGTAACTAAAGAAATTAATATTTCATGCCGCTAAGATTAATGCTGTAATGATAAGTTAACGAAATCAATCAATCAGAGCAACCCGTAAGGTAGGTAATCAGTCATCAACTTTCATCGCCCCCAGCATATGCTGAATACATTAGGGTCCAAGGCTAACTTTTACCCAATGGGAGGCAAATGATAACTCATTGCAAACAGACCTCGTGAAGGAAAATAATTCATTATTGAAACGCAATATTTTCGTGTATTTGGAGAGAAAATTTCCTAAGATGGTAATTTAGATAGTCATAAGGATACTTACAAACTCAGCAACTCTAGAACGAGCAGTATTACATTGGAAATCGTATTCTAACCAGGAAGTGAACTTACCTAGAAAAAAAAGAAACAAAAAATTAGCAAAAAAGTTAATTGCACTCAAGGCACACAAATAAAGTTCAGAGTTCATTTTCATTTTTACCGCTAAACGGAATATTTACAATTTTCTACAAATTTGCGGTCATGGAAAAAAACATTTTCTGCCATGGAAGTCTACTTTGGCGCAAACGGAAGAAAGAAATTACCTGCCCTAAAAACTATAAAAAACGTCAATAATCCATTTCCCAGAGCTTTCCGCAGCGGAAATTTCAATACCAATGAACAGCATGCTCGCAGAAAGGTAAAATAAACGAGCACTCCGTGGCTGAGAGCACATTCCATGCAGATTGAAACGTATGGTGATATTCGGAAGAAATGATGATACCTGTACCAGAGGATGCATAAATTTTGAAGCTTTCAGCATAATGCCGCCCAGAGTTTTCCAGACAGCAATGGAAGCGAGGTTTAAGGGGCGTCGGGCGAGACCCACTAATCGCAGTTTACCCTCTCCCAACCTTTCACCTCCGTATGTTCATTCATTTTTTCTCCCTCTCTCTCTTTTATGGCACAACATCCTCATATTTTCGTTTCAATCGCAAAACAACAAAGAGAACGAGAGGGGAAATGGGAACCCTTCTTCATAAAATTGCAGCATAGCAACGGCGAGAGTGAAAGTAGATGGGTTAAAAGGAGTGGAGAATAAAGGGACGGGGAAAAGGAATACACGGCCACACACACCGCTTATTCCGCAATTAGTTTTAAAAAGACCCAGAAATTCGCCCATGACGAAAACAATTACTCCCCCTTCGCAATCACGTGAAATGGGCACTTAAAATCAGGAAAACCAATTAAGCCAAGAGTCTTGACTAGCTACAAATTTCAGAACCAATTTGCGGCGGGCGCCTCTTCCGTCTCATCCGAAGCAACGCGGTAATCGGGGAAAGAGCGTAGGGGAAGAAAGCAAGCGAATGGAAAAAGGATGCAGCAAATCGACAAAGGACAGATATCTTAGAACAGCGACAGAAGGAAAATACCAAATGTAGGGAGGGACTTTTTTTTTGGATTGTTGGATTGGAATTGGAATGGAAAATTGGAAAGTAATTGTAGAAGGAAAAAATGTGAATACTCCCTTGATTTGCGTAGGATATGGTTGCGAATATTGCAGTAAATCGAAGCGACGCAATTTGGAGTTCAGTGGCCATTTTGTCTGACGCATTCTCAAAGACAAAAGCCTAAGGTTAGGATTACCTTCTCGCTCCGCTCTCGAATCATACTCGCATTCGCAAGAATGATACCCAAAGATCTTGCAGTGCAATGTTTACAGGAAAAGTCTTCACCATTCATGAAAACAAATTTTAATTTCATTAACTTGTTCTTGAACACTGAAGCACTTCCTGGAAAACAAAAAAAAACTACAAAAATAGCACCAACAAACTCACATTTAAATACAAACAGCACTAGGTTATGCCTAATCTGAAAATTTCTCCGGTGGTGCTTTCATTTTTGGCGCTCAGCGTGTTACTTAAAATATCACTTGAAAATGATCCTGAATCCCAAGGAGAGCTGTCGATGTTGATATTTGGACAAAGTGTGCCTCCGAAAGGACGTATTTCGAGACAATTTACATGGAGGAGACGTGAGCTGAGGACCTACTGTGCATCGAAGGGGAAAGGCGAAGGAAAAAACGAGGAGGAATCGTGGGTCGAGAAACTACGAGGAGAGGAGAGACGCGGGGTTGAAAGAAAAGATGGGCGCAGGTTAAAGCGAGAGAAGTTCGTTGGGTCGGAGAGGGAAAGGAGTAGCAATAGACATCATTCAAACTGTCCCGGCCAAACGACGGAAGCCGCAGCAGCCTATCTCTTGGCCTCTCCCGATCCACCCACACACGCCCTTCCACCCTCCTTCGCATTCATCCTCCCTTCCCGGGCCTCGGACCTCCTCGAGCCCACCCTCAAACCCCTTTCCACCCGCTTCTCCTTGCAACGCCGCCGCTAGAGGGGGCTCCACCAAAAGCCGTTTCCTCCTCAGAGGTTGAGTAAGTGATCGGACGATGTACTCCGACGTTAAGGCATTACTGGCACAAATGTTTGCTTCCCTCTGTCCACATCCATCTCCGCGGGAACTAATTCATGAGAGAGAGAGAGAGAGAAGGGATTGCCGCCACACATCGCGCCTTCCTCTTCCCACCACGAAACCAGGAGAACCTTTGGAAAACATTATTGCCCCTCCACGCAACCCAAACCCAAAATATGTCCCAGCAAACAATTCCCTTTCGATTTCCCGAAGGGACGGGTCCCTGGGGTCTTTCACATTCGAAAGAACAAGTTCCGAAGGCCGATCTTTAACCGTACCCAAGTAGACAACGATTTGAGTAGATATTGATAAAAATCATTTCAAGGAGTAGTACACTTTACTTGAAATTATGTACGTGCATTCAACGAATAATGCAAGAAACTTAACCTCTACTGAGGCTACATTACAACATTTCCCCAAAGCAATCACAACGCACTGAAAAATTCTAATTTATCCCTTGAATTATTCGCGGAATCACTTTAACTCCGCCTGAAATCAGTCGCTTCATTAACGTTTCAAGGTGAGGTATTTATTTTTACTTCATCGGAAAATATCTATTTAAAAAATAAATCACGTCTTTCTTCTAATCTGAATTTTCTCAGAAGTACTTGGTTATGACAGATTTTCATAGAAATATCTCGTAGAATTGAATTAAGCATCATTATTATGAAGGGGAAGAGTGTAATATTTTGTATGATTGTTACCAAAAAGCGTACACCGAGTCTAGTCCCTGGGTGACAGCCTGTATGTTATAAACCATTGCAATGAAAGCACGCGATGATTCTGATTAGAAAAATTCAACATTAATATGCATTCAGACCCGTAAATTCGATCTGATAGACTGATTCGTTCAAAAGGACTTTCAATAAGAGAAATATAGAGTGACAATGACACTATATGAATGGCATCTACGAAACTACGAAACCTAATAGGTATTAATGAATGACTCACCCATGCCAACGCTCTTGGAGCTCTAACATGGAATCTCCTCAAAATTACTTTCTCGAGGTGTCAAAAGAATACAGAAGAAAACAACGACGCTTTTTACTCACCTATTAATCACTCGAAAGTTCCATCACTACGACACATTTTGGAAAATAAAAGACGTCTGAACAACTTTTTCGCATAGTAAACCCTGAAGAAGAAATCCTCCACTGACAATGAGTGGCAATAAAGTGGCCACAGGGCGTAATATGCAAAAGTAATGGGCAGCAAAAATCAGTTTTAATTTCAGTTAGCGCTTGCATCGCAATGTTAAAATTACACCACTTTCCATATTGCCACATCTTGATGGACGCAGATTGCGGTGATTCCCTGACATTTTAGACTCCCTTGGCAGTTACTTCCAGTCACGATTAGCCACAAGTCAAGAGGGAAGCACCTTTTCAAAAGTTTCGGGTCTGATCCGAAGAAGAAGATCGAGTGTTGGGTGAAGGCTGGCCAAGGACGTTGAACAAGATGGGAGGATGATTAAGCCAAGATATGTTCATTCCTCACACCATCTCCTTCGCTCTCACCCTCTCGGGCACGCAGGACCCACCTGCTGGTTCAAGTTTCCTCAAACGAGTCCATGACCTTAGTCCCCGAAGTCACACACCGACAACATCCCGTAACGGATCGCAACCTTCGAAGTCAAAACATCCTCCATAGGCATCATAATAAGATTGTTTACACTATCCGTAACTGTCAGGCCGTTGTCACGAATCACTGCGGAAAATACCAAAACGTTGCCGATAAGAGTCACGGATGTAATTGACGGTGACGACGCACACTCTTGAAAAAGCGTTGACGGTCGGACCATCTTCATGAATGTCCCTCGTGTCACGAACTCTTTTCGTAAAATGTCCGTCAGTGTCAGATCGATGATAGGGTTATCCGATGAGTGGAACGTTAATTTGAAAGTCTCTTTCTTCACCGCAAGTGCGCTTAGCAGAAAAAAAATGCGGAACACATCATTTGGGTTTTTACGGCCTCTGTAACAGTCTTAAAAGGAGCGTCTCAGGCGTCACCATCTTCTAGGAATATCTCTTCCTCAAAATATGTTGAATAATAGACTAGGAACAATTTCAGACTTGGTATACCTAGAAAACCAGAAAAGTTCCATTACCTATTTCCAAACTTCTTTCGTATATCAATAGTTGAAATACCACGCACTCAAAAAGCATTAAATAAGAAATGGCTACAAGCCAATTGATGCAAGAAAGATTTACATGAGCTGATACAGCATTAATAGTAACTAAAAATGGTATTAATGAAATGAAACCAAAATGCAGTATTAGGTCCATCAAACGTCATTTTTTTCGGGATGGAACGAGAACCGATCGACATTTTATGAGTATTTGGTGAGGCTCAGTTTCGACTACAATATTAAATAGTGATGTCACGAAAATCCATTCAAATGGAAGTTTCATGAAAATTTATCACTTCAAGTAAATATGATATAATTAGGAAAAGCAATGGCCAGGCGTTTATTTGCAATATAGGTACAAGGAAACCATTTCCAAAGATGATATTTCACTACTTCAGGTAAATATAAAGAGGTTAAGCACAGCAGTGTCAGAGCATTCAGTTGTTATCTACAAGGAAATGATTTCTACGGGGCCAAATTACATTGTCACACTATGTCATATGCTTCTTTAGCTCTACTATAGCTCGTTCAGTAATCACATTAGCAAAAGAGGAAACGCTGAAAACAATGCTGAGTCGAAAGAGAAATGACCCGCAACAAAAAAATATAGATTAATCCTTTTACCGCTCAACTTAGGGACGATGAAAAACACGCGACGTCCAAAATACGTTTCATTTATTAACGTACAATTAATGTAGTTACGCTATTCTCTGAAACTTAAAAAATTCCGCTGAATTTAAAAACTCTTACAGTTAAGGCATGGACTGGTTCTTCATATGGCTTCAATTTAATGCAAGGAGAGGACCGTCATCCATCAGAGACTGCAAATCTGGGAATATCTTCTAACTCAGCGCTTGCACTGCTCTATATTTTTCACAATATACCTAATAAACAGCTCGAATAATGCAGGAGACAAGCGCCCATTCAACCAAAGAGTATACGCAGGCATACGATCCTGAAATACCGGAAAAATGCACGGAAAATGGCACGGAGTGTTCCCAGCAAATAGCTCTTAGGGTGGGTAATTGCTCACACGGGCAGATAATAGACGGGCCCTAAAGATTTCATCTAGTATATGTTGGCTTAACTTTAGCACTACCCCAACTTTGTCTTTCAAATTAAGCTACCCTAGAAGATAAGGGGAGATAACTAACGTCAATTAACTGACGCCAAACGTACCTCTGAAATAACGAGATTAATTTCATTGAAAGCACTTGCATACGGTTGTTGAAATAGTCGCTAGAGGCAAGGATATAGTAGTAAAACTCAACCAATAGCGTTGTACACTCCATTGACCATTGTTATCCAAATGAGAAAATAATAGCCAAAAAGATTAAACTCAACTCAGATATTTTTTTTGCAAGACCCTTCACAGAACTAATGGCCAACCATAAGCCAAGTCCTCTGATACGATATTTCACATTGAGAAATGGCCGTTAGCTGTGAGGCTCCAATCAAACAATTTGAGAAAGTAAAATTCGAGCCTAAGGATATCGAGAAGACGTGGCATTCAGCAATTATGACGCCGGGCGACCGGCATCGACTTATTTTCAACGTGATGTCGTTGCTCTTAGCTTCATTTGTGAGGCGTATGCACCATATATTATCATTGACGATCATAATTATTAGTAATTATAATAGATACTTACGTTAACAGAGTTCAAACTTCCATTTCAAGATTTGATTTTTCAACTTCTGGCGTCAGATCTATTCCTCATTCTCCTCTAAGTTTGACCCTGGTTTTCTTAATGGCCAACTTCATTACCAATGGTGTCGCGGTGATACTAACATATACCTAAGAGGAGTCGTCCACAACCTGAAGCTTAAGTAAAATTTCATGTACCTCTCCTCACCAACCAAATACAAATGGTTACAAAAACATGGAAGTATTCTTGAAGAAAAAGAAAACACTTAGAGGTCAAATGAGTACTATATTTAGAATTTAGACACTCTGAGTGCATCATTTCGGAGTAGAACCACCAGTTACGGTCCGAAGAAGCTCGCATCCAGTGGATATTAAACAAGAGAGCCCATTCGTGAATCAAGAATGGAAGATCGGCTCTTTCTCACATTAGTTTCATCGATAACTTTCTCCAAAGAAGCTGTGAACCCTTAGAAGGACCAAGACAGCCCGAAGATGATTTTTCTCCAACCTTCACTGAGCTACCTGTGTCCTGAGGTCATGGCCATGAGCCTACCTTTTGTGAGCCTGGTATTATAGAATCTCTTCAAACGTTAAATCGGCGACAGAAACATACTTTTTGATTCCTCAAAGAAAAGACTAAAAAGGGAACTTCACACTGATATCGATGGGCACTAGTAAAGATTCGGACCGGTGGCGTGTGGCTAGAATAAGCGGTTTACGCCTTGACCACACGGATTCGACCCCCGGCCGCAGTGTTGGAGATGAAATACCCATCCTAACATGGGGGCTTTGAGAAGATCACTTCAAGGTGTAGTACACCATTCGTCGGATGGGACGTTCAAGACTAACCCTTAGGTGCCTTTCATTAAGACTAGGCAATTTCTCCTGCCTGGTTTCTCAACGCCCTTCCCCCATCCAATTTCAATCCTTTGATGACTTACCAATCCACCTGTATTCAGAGATGCAAATGCTATCAATTTTCGGTAGCCAACCCGAACAACCAGCATACGAGGGCGCTGAAACTGTATTTTCATTAAAGAACTGCGCATATGATGTAGTGGATCTCTAAAGAACGAACTTAGCCCAAGATAATATACCGACCATTCAGTTTTCCTTGTTTGTTGACGGATACTCTCATTGCATTTCATGCTGTTCATTTTTGGGATAAGTACTTCTAATGGAAAGTTTACGAATTAATTGTATCCTCCACCAGATCAAGAGGCGAAATATGCTATGGATTCATTTATTTTAATCCCAACAGAATGAGTAACAACTGTATATTCTGTAAACTCGGTGAATTCAGTCGTGACTTCGTTGAGATTCATTTTCAATGATGAAAACAGCATAAAATAATTTACCACATAATTATTTTGACGTCATTAGTTTCAACGTATAGGTGTCATATTTAGGTACCATGCTTGAAGTTCACAACTGACAATGATGCCATTTAATTGAAACTAAAGGCATCAAAATAAATATTTCTGTGGAAAAATACCTCGAGCTCTTTTCATTATTGAATTTATATATATTACTTTTTCGCTTCCATACAGAACATTATTTGCATAGGAAAAAGCACAAGCAGAAGTATCAATAGCAATGATGATTATTAAGGAAAGTAAAAGAAATGATAGATAGAATTAAACAAATTAATGCAATTGAAAGCGATTAAATATAGAAATTGAGGTCCACCGTCACTAAAATAATACTACGAAAGGCGAAGGTATGAGTACAGAGGTGTACATTGAGTTGAGTTGGCTAAGTAGAGAGTACACCATAAGGAGAAATCGGGAGACAGGATCTTTAACTGCCCTGAATCCTTAAACTTGATCGAAAATTCACCTGAATTCTGTCGGTTTAAAAAGGTTACAAATAATAACAGAGTAACACGTGGGATTCCCCGACCCCCCATTTACGGTTGACTTGATCGAGAAAAAGAAACTGACCAAGGCCCAGTAAATATCTCTAATTCTCGTTCGTTTGGGGAAATTCATTAGGGTCTCTCAATCACACGGGTCCCAAAGGCATTTCAAGCTCTGATCCACGACCTCAGGCGGAATGACGAGGGAGAAAAAGGAGGGTGTTTGAGGGGATCGACGTAGAACGGGTTAATTAAAGGCCAGGCGAGGTGAAAAATTCAGGGGCCAAAGGCGATGAGTATGGATGTATGGGTGGGGCCGCTTGCACGAAACGAGTGTAAACGAAGACTTCAGCAAAGGAAAGGAAAGTAAGAGAGATGGGAGAGATAGCAGACAGCGGTGTGCGAAACATTGTAGGAGTATGGCTAGGTGATATTCGACTTTTGTTATCGTATTAGGGAAGTAATTTCGCACCGATAAATAAACGTTGCGTAGAATATTCCATGGATCACCTGTCATAAGATATCAGGTATATTACATTATCGTACATTCCACAAAAAACGCAATCATGTCACAACTGAGATACTGCTGAGTATCGAATGGCAATCCCAAGTGGGAGGTATAAATCTGAATTTGTTCGCTTTATTACATGTTAGATCCAATCCATCACCTCTGCTAATTCATAGAATTGGATTTAGCTTAAGAAAACATTACCAATCTTTCAAACCGCTTTAATTACGTATATAATATGGTATTGTAAGGAAATCGTGAACTTAATCACTTTTATAATTGCATTCAGTACGTAATATTGTGCATCGTCTGATATCACTAGGCCATGTATCATACTATCCGGTTACGATTATTATAATGCTGCATGCCATATCGAGTTTTGTAGCTTGTATACCGCAACACAGCACAGTCCTATGCTGGAGAGGAAAGAAAGGAGTGAGTGATGGGGATGTGGATCAATAAAGGGACGCTCACAATAACCGATTACTGAAGGGAGCAGCGGGGGTGCCGGAAAGGCAAGAGGAGAAAGTCCGCTTCCGAAGGAGGAACTGGGAAGTTCGGAGAGGTGGATTAAAACGGAAAGGAGGGGTCCCATTCGTTCCTCGCGGGGGATAGGGGTGGGCCGTATTACGTCGCTAGAGACGTCTTTTTCATTCCACATTTCATTTCCTTTGAAAAAAATATTTTAAGCTGAAGAAGATTTTACCGTGCGTTATTTTTGCTTGAAGTATCTGAAACAGGATTAGATAAAATTAAATCAGCACATAACGCACGGTTTGTTTACCAATGGAGAGTATTATTTATCATCACCCCCCTCCCATTATATCCCCACCCACCCTCATCTATCAGGGGGAGCACCATTACCTCTTTCGCGGGCGCAGGCCACCCGCGGAGACTTTAATCCCCATCCGAGAGTTTGTGTCGCACGGAGAAAATGAAGGAGAAAAGGGACGCGAACAGATTCCTCGGGGAAGATACGGAGACGAAGGAGAATGCGAAAGTAAAGGAGGGAGCGGTAAGTGGGGCAAGTCAGTGGGAGGGTGGATGATTGATGTGGGAAGGGGAGAGAGGGAAAGAGAGAGAGAGAGAGAAAGGGAAAACGGAGGGAGGGAGGGAAGTCACCACCCGCGGAAGAACTTTATCGCGGAAGGAATTAATGTCACGGGGGCCGCCGTTGGATTAAACCCTCCCATCCCCCCGCTCGAGGAGCCAAACAGATTAAAGGAATACAAACGAACGAGAGGGTGGAGCAGGAACAAGAGAAATTGCCCGCGCCATCGGTTACCGTGAGGTCGCGCGATTCTATGGTGGCTCATGAAAACCCTTCTAAGAGTTCCCATAGTCGTACATTGCCACAGTAAATCAGCGGGCCGCGACTGAGGTTACACATAAAGAGCCAAATCTAGAACATTTGCTAATTTAATTGACTTATACTGACAGGTATATACATACGTACCCTTAGTATACGTCACATCATCCTCCATTTCATCGAAAAAGTGAAATCTCTTCTAAAGGACCCTAATGGTCGAAAAATATCCTCTCGGAAATCGGGTCAATAACATGTCGCAGTTAATTTAATGGATTTTTACACATTTATTCTCCTGGCATTCCGAGGAGACGGCATTACTGAACTCTAATAATGCTGAAGTGGGTAAATAGTTCTGTGGTATATTCAATTAATCATATATAATTTAAAATATTTTAGACTATCTAAAGCTAGAACAATAAGCCACTAATAAAAGAGTGACTAAGGAAATTAACGAGAGAAATACCGAAAAACCTGGAGTGATGACTGACGAAATTCCATGAACGCTGATGGACATAAACTCCTATAAAGGTCGAATCGCCTTAAGTTAGGACAATGTGTCACTCTAAAATGACAGCTGATGGAAGCATTAAATTTTTAAATAAGGAAAAGGCTAAAAAGGCATTCATGGCGTAATATAAAGGCCGGAGGAGATGGGGTTGAAGCATAAGAAATGGATGGTAAATCCCACCCTTGGATTCATTATGCAACCTAAAAGGATAGGGTGATTAATGCTCATAATGGATAGAGTGATTATTGGGGATATCACATTCCTTCCCTCCTCCACTGCGACATCTGACCATCCAACCACGGCTCACCCTTACTAGTTAAGCGAGAGTCGAGAAGATGTATCGGGGTAGAGAGGTTGGTATGTAAAATATGAGAAAGAAGTGGGGTGCGGAATGAATAACAACTTCTAAAGGGGAACACAACTAGTAAACAGGATCAAAATGTATTCATCATATTGAGTACAGGGTACCCAAATCAAAATGTACATGCGTTCCCGCAAACATGAATAACTGTTCCTTAAAAGTGTATGCACAATTTAAATTCTATGTGGTCCAGGTCGTGTCAAAATATGCTTGATATCACCGAGCAAAACCAGTACTATGCTGTACATACATGCCATTCGGAAGGTTCAAATGATATCAACTCATTTTTTCCATAAAATAAATGACTAATTGCGAAAGAGTAGGATGAATCTGCTGAACTTAGTAGGATATGGAGTCGAGTGGACTTATTGGCAGTGAAACCGCTCAGTGAAGTAAGACATACATCGTAGTGATCTCAAAAGCCGGTTAATATTGAACAATACATATTGTACTCAAAAATTCTTGTTTTCCTGGATATTTAAGAACACAATATTCAAACAAAAGTTCTCTAAAAAATGACACGTTCTCAATACCCAAAGAAGCGCGTAAAAAGGAGTAAGACCAGAGGGTAAGCAGGCTCTTGAGTAGAAAATTTCTGCCGCGCAGACGCAATTTTTTAGGAGGATAAGATTCCAGATGGCGGATAGGAGCGGGGAAGGAGAAGAGGAGGTCACTTTACGCATCGGTAGCACTTCAGCAGTTCCGCAAACAAAAGAAAGAGAGAGCAGTGGTTGAATCGTAGTGTTAGTACCAACCTACGATTCCGAAGTCCGCTAAACCACGTTCACTAATGGGCGACAGAAAAAATATCAAGAGGTAGAAGGTATTTGAGGAGTGATTTAAGGGGGGGAAACATGAAGACAATCCGTAAAGATAATGAGGGTAGGCAATCGTGGTATTCAACGATGATCAGAGAAAAGAAAAAGGAAAGAAGGAAGGGATCTAATCTGCAAAGTAATAGTATAAGAGTCCTAGCATATTAATAGTATGTGCATAGACAGTTCAGCAATGTTTCCTCAATTATGGAGAGTTTTCGCGAGATTTTCCTCCTTTTAACCGTGCGGTTCGATTTTTGCTGAGGCGACTGACAACTGAGATAAACCGCGAAATGAAAGACGGGATTTAAGGGGGGGAAACATGAAGACAATCCGTAAAGATAATGAGGGTAGGCAATCGTGGTATTCAACGATGATTATAGAAAAGAAAAAGGAAAGAAGGAAGGGATCTAATCTGCAAAGTAATAGTATACGAGTCCTAGCATATTAATGGTATGTGCATAGACAGTTCAGCAATCAGTTTCCTCAATTATGGAGAGTTTTCGCGAGATTTTCCTCCTTTTAACCGTGTTGGTTCGATTTTTGCTGAGGCGACTGACAACTGAGATAAACCGCGAAATGAAAGACGAGTAGACCAGCTGGTAGGATAAGGTTTACTTTTAGAATGGAGGCAGGGTGCAGGGAAACTCGGCGTCCGCATAACCTCACTGTTTTTGAAAAAGGCTAAGTCATCCAAAGGTTAACGATGATTTCGACAACGAGTTTTGGTGGACGGATTACTGTACTCGGAAGTGTCCTCGACAACGTACCCTTGAAAAGGAAATCCAGCATCATTCATTTTCATGATGACAAATCCTTCACATGATTTCAGCCTCCTTCTTCCCATACCATGGCTAACACAATGAACATTTGTAATAATGAAAAATAATTGTAAGTCCCTTTCCACAGAAATTTTATTTAGGCACAATAAGTTTTAACGCAAAGGCGTCATTTTCAGGTTCGCGAGGATTACCTATTTACGCTGAAACTAGTAGTTCCTAAATAGAATTACTGAGGAAAAATACCTTAAGTTCTTTATTATAATTTAAAATGAATTTTCACGAAATAACACCTGAAACGACAGACTTCCAGGTTTTATTTTACCTCTACACCCAGCGTACTTTTAAAAATCTTCTTCACCCCACGAGATAGGGCAATTGCGAAATCTAGAACCGAGCAACGATGTGGTGCGTGACTCAAGTGGCCTGCCTTTGACGTGAAATCTGATTTTAGGAAAGCGGGAGAGACCTTCCTTTACGAGAGTTAACACAAAGGAAAACGTCACCGCTGGATGAAAATTACTAGATAAGATATTTAAAACCGCCCCGTCGCCGGAATTCTGAGAACTTACATTACAAAACAGGCAGCACATTATGAGCTGACACTTATTTCACGCCGGAAATACCGTGAACACCAGATATTCTACAGTTACGCTGAGAGCGTAGTAAGAGCCAAAAGATTGGACGCAGCAGAAAAAATGTAAGAATATACTAAAATCCTCTCACGCCTTGGTTTGAGATCGTCATACGAAAGCACGTCAATTCAATGTGTTTAGTTTGTGTGCTCATTCATTCAAAACGACACTGCAAATTTCAAGTGGCGTTGCTGTAAAGCAGCTAACATCTTCGGGGGCTGTCCTCTTGTGGCTAGCTTTTGCCTTGTGCTTTTTATTAGCACCCTTGCGGTTTTTCTAGTCCAAGAGCTTTGTTATGTTATTCCCTTCTCGGGACGTTCGTGTTTGTCAGTAACTATTCCTTTGGGAACTGAACGACACAGCACATCTGACACATAAGGGCTAATTATAAATTAAATTCGAGGCAGCGAGTCCAGAGAACCAAGAATAGAATGACCAAAGGGGTGCAGAAATATATGGGAACGGAGTAGAGATTAAGGGGCGTTAAGCAAAATGAGTCAAAATGAGGAACTAAAAAATTCCAGCAACAAATGGCAAAAAGTGGCAGTGAAAAAAATCAATTATGATAACGATAGAAATTCAAACAGATCAAATTCAATACTTACGAAATTTAATTTATATCTTGACCGATAGCTCAAAAGAATTAAACTATTCAAGATTTCGCTAATTTATAGTCTAAGAGAACTGAGAATCAGCCAAATAAACCGACAAAAAACCTATAGTAACTTTGGTCCTTATTGATTTCTTAGAACTATACTCCTCTAGTATACTATGCCAATCGCAAAATCCCTCATGAAAATGCAGAGAAAGTTAGCCAAGCCAACAGAGACAGCTGTCTTTGTTTCAAGCTAATTATTCACAGAAAAAAACGCTCTGATGAGAAATTCCAACAGCCATTGAGTTCCAACAGACTTGAGAAAGAGGCGACATAAATAGAAAACGATTGTATTATAGCTAAAGGACTCCTGGGGGCAAGGTGTAATGTTTTCGTGGGGATGGAATGAAGAAAAATACCGTTAAAAATTACCATACTCCGTTTGTCTGGACGCTGTGCATGCAAGGCGATAAATGCCAGGAAATTATATGAACTATGCTATGATTAATTCCACGCGTATGTATTAATTTGGCATAAATTTATGATTCCAGGCGTAAAACAGCTACTGAAGAAATTGAGAATTCATTAAAATCTTCGGCCTTAATCAAGAAGAAATGAACCGTATACATAAAAGGAGCAAGGTTTTTCTTTCGCGGGAGAGGCTGGTGCTTACGCGACCTTCAAGGTCATGACTTTAATCGCAACAACGACAGAGCACAGTGACATTATCTAAATGGTGGCATTCACAGCATTTAT
This sequence comes from Ceriagrion tenellum, assembly GCA_963169105.1. Classification (NCBI taxonomy): domain Eukaryota; kingdom Metazoa; phylum Arthropoda; class Insecta; order Odonata; family Coenagrionidae; genus Ceriagrion; species Ceriagrion tenellum. The sequence goes on from OY720632.1 coordinate 65,799,815, forward strand.
CTCGCTCTTCGAGAGAAAGAATGGAAATCGACCTTGTGAAACGAGGATGACGAAGCAAAATGAAGGCACGGCATAAGAGTCGCTTTGCACCATCGTTCCTATGAAATCGGGTCCCTTAATCACTACGGACGACGTCACAACCACTGAGATCCCGTCGCCCGCAGAGCACACGCAAGCGTTGGCACGCAAAAACCCTGCTGTCGACCGACAAAGTGGCCAAATATTTGAAGGAGAGTTGGCGGAACAGCGGTCGGCTCTTAACTAGGCTCTCACCAGAAGATACGAGTTTTGTTCCCACGAAGAGCACCAAGCATTGAATACCATATACGATGGAAAGATCACTTTCCCAGCTGAATTCTTTTTTTTAACCTCCACAAAATAAAGGCGCGCCAATTATAAATCAAAGGCTCAGAGAAACTGGACTGATAAGATGACAATTTTTATGAGCAGAATTAACGATTATTATCAACATCAATATTCCACCGAATAAGGTAGAATTTTCACCATATTCTCTATCCCACACAGCCTTCCTGTTTCACTTCATGTCGTCGTTTATGCATGGACCTTTTCTTTCTTTATCTTAACTCTTACAACAGTATGCCCTAAAGAAAGGTCTTAAGTATCTTTCCGCCTCTAATCACTTGTCTCATCTACGGATCCTCTATCAACTCTCTTTCTCCATCACATCCTACCAAGCATATCTTCGCCTGTCGTTCTTCAGAGAAAGTTCATCTTCAGTGGCGCAATCAACATATTCGGTTTCGGTAAAATCATAACAAGCAGAACACAATGAATATATTGTTTTCCGGAGTGGAAAGGTTAGCTTGTCAAACGATTACGTAGGAAGCTCAACGCCTTTTTAGAACAATAACCATTCGCAGATATTACTTCACGTTTCCCTTCTTTTCCAGAGATCCAAGTTCAACGCTGATTAGAAAACAGACATGTTGATCGAAGCTCATGGCCGAATTTAATTTTCTTCGGTACACAAAACGTTTGACTATGAGTGGCAACTTTTTCTCTCCCCACAGCGGAAAAATAATAAGCCTCCCCCTTATCTCATGCGGAGGAAATTTCACGCGTTCGGACACCGCTGCGGGCAGCCTCAGGGATTAGGCTGGAGGCGATACCTTACCACCTCACTGATCCACCCATCATCACCACCACTCCCTTCTCCCGCAAGCGCTAATGGCGTCGCCTATTTTTTTTAGCGGCAGAATAATAATGGAGTCGAGGAGACAGGCGCCTAAGTATTATTCCCTAACGAGAAGGAGGGTGAGGGAGGCGATTCTTAAGCGAATAAGCGGGAAGAAAAGAGCTGGCGAAGTTAATAAGGGGCGAAGACAGGCAGCCTGGGGAGGCGGCGAGCTTTGGAAGCGATCCATAAAAAACACTCCGGGTTAATGGAAGAGAAATAAAAAGTGATGAAAGCAGCAGTTCTCAGGGCTTAAGGAAAGGGGATGGGAGGAGCTAAAAACAACATTGGTTATGGAGAAAGAGAAAGATAGGTTGACAGGAAAGTAATGGCGGATGAGATGGATCGAGATCGGTGGAGACTGAGAGGTTGAGGAGGCGAAGAAGACGAGAAAGATTGGTCTACGCACAAACCCACACAATTCGCTGATTGGCCGAAGGCAATCCATCAAACTTCCTCTTTTTTCAACTCACATGAAAGCTTAGAGAGGGAGACAATGGAGCGTACATTGAAAACTTAACTGCCTATAGCATAAACAAGCATTACCTACTATGAGGACAAGTAAATTCAACTATACAAAAAGAGTCTAAAAAGAAACTAACAAATATTTCCTCAACATCATATTACGAGCTTGAGAATAGGAATAATAGAATATGGTATAATGAGAAGCAAAAGAGAACCTGATAATATCCATAATATCATTTATTTCAACTCATTTGGGCCCTAAGAGAAAGATAAATCGAGATGGAATTTAAAACAGCAAAATGATACTTTAAATGATGCTACTGTCGTGAGAATTGATTAAACACTTCACAGCATTCGAAAAAGGAGTACGAAACATTGAACTACTTTCCTCGATATTATAGAGTTAGCTCGAAAAAATTAGAGAAACTACAATAACACAAAGACTAATAATATTCTCTTGTGACAATAAAGATAAAGAGGGTATTATTGGTATACATGCACTTCATTCGGCATGCTATACATATTAATCCATTATAAAAATATCACATGGTAAGGTTACATACCGCCGTCAAATTCCACTGTCCGGTGTAGCTACCAGCTTCATTGACCAGCTCAGACATATGAAAGGACTACAGTAAAGGGAGGCTGTAAAAGGAATACTGAGGTAGATGGACAAAGGTGAAGTTCAAAAGAGAAGAAAGATTAGAAAGAAGTTTCCACAAGTACTTGAAGAGAGCCCAAACGACGCCGAGAGAGAGAGAGAGAGTGAGAGAGTGGTCGAGTAGAGAGAGAGAGCGGAAATGAACAAAGCAAATGAACAGAAGGAAAAGGGAAGTTCAAAGGACTATGTAAGTTGGAAGCCGCGGGTGAAGAAAGGATGAGGGCAAAACAATTCGACACAAGAAACAAAACGGCGATAGAGGATAAATGGTGGGAACGAAGGACGAAAGTTGGAGGGAGGGAGATGAGAAGAAATAAATAAGGACTAGGTGAGGGAAGAAAGCGAAAGTACGGATAAAAAAATGAAAAAAAAGTGTTGGAAATGGCGATAAAAATATGTGAGAAGGAGACGACAGTGTGTTCGTGCTGAAGGGTATGTAAATGCACAAGACGGGAGTATAAAATGTTCCCAAGATGGCCCTCCACGGAATTTATACGGGTCAATGCAGCGCGGGATAAAACACCATCCGTAACGCATCCCAAACCCATTCCTCTCACCTCCTCCCTCAAACCCATTTCCCCTTTCGTCTTTTTCCTCATCCTACAACATCCCATCGCTAGCCCTCTTTAGCTCCTCTCGTGGCCACGACCTCTGACCCCAAATGGCCGATTAGTACAGCTCGAACGGCACGGGAATTCCTCGTCCCTTCCTCACTTTTTTCCCTCGAAGTATTTAAAGACTGATCAAACATCGATAAAATTCGAAAGGAAACAGTGGCTTGAATCGACAAACGCCGCATGGGAGGGGCGAAAAATTCGCTGCAACACATCACCTAGAGTGCTCAGCACGCTCGAGTGAATGCAGCAATTTGGGCAGATGCTATTTTTTTCCTAGAATAAATTATGTAAAAGAAGGCTTGTGTTTTTTGTGGTGAAGAGGCTGGGAACCGATTGACCTCCGCCTGATTATAATTCTCAACCAGAATCCAAAAAACCAATTCAAACACGTAACTCACCGAAGGAAATAACTGTCGGCCACGTGATAAGATATTATCGTAAAATAGGAAGAACACAAGGCCATCGTGCCACGGATTCGGGTAACTGAGCATTGGGAAAAGACAGTTACGTAGAATTTTCAACATTCGGGACTAAATTGGTTCAAAAACTTTCCATTACAAAAATCAGTAGAATTAAATTAGCATGAGAAAATATTCTCATCACGACAATCAAGATGATATTTGTAGTTCATAAGTTTTGGAATTAATTCTCCACCGATGACAAAAAATTCAACTAAGGATTTAATTGAACAACATTATTTGCATGAATATTCAAAACCGGTAACGTTTGTACGATTTGGAAAACTTAGAGATAGTCATTTTCCAAAATTCTGCGACCTGTTAATAATTACAAATTCACATTTAAACATACATTTGAGACAAAAAGTGTTATAAAAAACTGCTAGAAATACAAGGCTAACCTGAGATATGCAGAGCAAGTTTCATTAATAGCTATGAGTACATATGATGATTATTTTGCAAAGATGTCAAGGTGTCTTCCCAACTTAGCCGAACTCCAATTTGCTGCGCCCATGAGCACAGAGCTATTTATTCACTCTAACGACATAGGTAGCGTGAGTGGAACTCATGACTTGATGACACCCATGCATTCACCAGCAATAACAGCCTGGCACTTCATAGAACCGGCACTCAAAAACTACATCCAACGCCTTAACCGTTTTGTGCTGAATCGTCCTAATCAAACTCAATGAAACGTGAGAACCCGATATTGCCTTTCACTTTACTCTTTCATTGCGGGTAATTCAACCGCAGGGGTATTCAAAGTCCCAGTGACGAGAATGAGAGGGAGGGAGACGATTCGAGAACGTCTTCCGTAGGGAGGAAAGCAAACAAAGAAGAGGGAAGAAGAATTGAATGAGATAAGGAAAGACGTTCGGTAAAGAACGAGGGAGGAAGGAATGAGAGCGGATGGGAGGAGGTTCGGGAGTTGCAGGTAGGTCTTGAGGAATCAGTCGCCTATTGTGAGCAATCGTAACACGAAGGAAGCGCCCGAAGGGATCGATCCAAGGACCCATGAAGGCTGAGAAGGAGGAGGGGGACGAGAGAGAGAGTAGGAAGACCGCGAAGTAGATGAAAAGGAGGAGGCCCAAAAAACCTCCCTGGGGCACTCTCTGCGTTGGGAACAGACGGCGGGGCGATGTTGATTGTAAAGGGGAGGAGGAGTAAGAGGGTGGCTGAAGCCTGAGGAAGATGGCGAGGGTCTCTCTCGCTCTCTCTCTCTGGGAAGAAGTTAAAGAGGCGGAGATGAGGAAGGAGAGGAATCGAACGTCGTAAGGCTCTAGAGCCTGGTGGGAAGGAGAGCTGGTAAGAAAAGTTTCCCTTTCTCTTCTTTCCTTCGCTCTCTCTCTCACACTCCCGACTTCCCTTTATTTCTTTTACCCCCGAGAGCGTCGGCCGATAGTGACAGATAATAAGGCTCTTACTTTTCCCATCGGTGAGAGAGAGAGAGAGAGAGAGAGAGAGGGAGAGAGAGAGAGAGAGAGAGAGAGAGAGGAGAGAGAGAGAGAGAGAGAGAGAGAGAGAGAGAGAGAGAGAGAGAGAGAGAGAGAGAGAGAGAGAGAGAGGGGGGGAAGGTGAAGGTGTTGGTGGGGACTAGTGGAAGGGAGCGGAAGTCGAGTCTCTAAAAAAGAAAAGATAGGAAGAGGGGGAGGGAGACGAAAAGCGAACAGGGTAAGACCTACAAATGGCGAGAACGTTCAGAGCGATTACCGATCAAAAGATCCCGAATAAAGAGCACACTTCACCATCTCACTTCGTGAGAGATATTTTTGGGAACCGAAACGGTTTTGTGGCGATATCTTGTCACGGATACATGGATCCACGATGGCGTCAATGATTTAAATTCATCAATACTCAAAGAGAGCGGCGCGTCAAAATAAAGAGTAACGGCACATAGGAATTCAAGCCAAATTGCTAAATTATAAAAACTAATCCTGTGCGAATTTGGATTTATGGTTTTGACACTCTTAAACCAATCAGGCTTAATTGAGGTGCACTGATAAAAGCATAAAATTTTTACTGACACGAATGATTCGAATCTAAAACAGTCAATACAAAATTTCAGAGAGGGTGTAAGGGGGTTTCATCTCCACAGCGATTGAATTACAATTAGTTAATTGAAAATTAATGAAAGAAGATTGTTATAGGTGAGACCACTGTGTATTAGAAATGAAATGTGCTGTTTTTTAGGTGAAAAATTATCGCCATTTTCACGGTTTTTTGCAGTCATTGGCTGAGCTGTTCAAAACCATATCTATTTATTACGAGGTAAGTCCTCAAAAAGCGTCATTATTATTATGAAAGTTTTGAATTTCATTATTAAGCACGCATTTTTGTAATTAATCTGATGAAAATGTTCAGTAATTAAGAGAATTTAATGCATCAAACACTAGCTGAAAACTAATGCAGGACTAATGGTGATTAAATGATGATTACGGTAGCGACTAAAGACTAATGGTGCAGAATAAAATGGTTGAAAACAGCAGATGGATCAGCATTCATTATAGACTATCCCGATTAGTTCCCAAGGCTACATAAAACTGATTTTTGTACCATCTCAGAGAGAACAACCAACGGTCCGAAAATACCCAAATTAAAAGCTTTACATGCACGTATTCAAAACTAATTCACAATTTTACGTTGTCACGGTTGAAGGGCCACCTAGCTATAGCAGACCAATTGAATTTTGATCCATTTCCCACGTACCTCCCACTTTTCTTATCTGATAGAGTGTAATTGAGAGGAGAACACTGGGGAGCGTGGAATAGGAAGGAAGAGGTTAGGAATTCTGGAGAAAATAAGAAGGGGGAAATGAAATGTTGAATTTGAGGGATCCAATGGCGGATCATCTATAGGAGGGAAAACGGAATGATGTGCTTTAAATTAGGACGTAAGGATAAGAACTGTCCAAAAACCTATCAATCAGCGGAGCGGAAACCCATATGAAATAATAATGCAACCACTGTGAACGAAAATCTTGGGCATGCTAATGGCAAATGAAAGCATGATTTAACTAACTAATCTTAAGAGATAAAACAATTTCAAAATCACTAAAAACAATAAATAAATATGTAGGCTACACACGTGGTTTAGTAACTGAAGGGTAGGACAGAGAGTCAAGCATTGCTATGCCTTCATTGAGAATTCTGCTTCTTGACTATACAACACCATACTCGAGGCGGAGCTTGAGCCAAAGACAAATAGCATACCGACTAATACACTGCAAATAAGTGAAGATGCAGAAACCACTAACATTTTAAATGCAGACAAAGGTGGTTCAGAACAATTGTACTACATTCTAATTAAAAATACAGATTCAGGCATGATGGGGTGGATCCGTGCCATAATGACAGAAAACCAAACACAGTACTTCAATTGTAAAATATTTGATTTCCACTAGTTTCGATCTTACAATACAATCTTCATTGAGCTCGGAGAAGTCGCGCGGTGAATTTTGTTCAACGTGCAATATAATATTTTGAATAGCAGATACTTAGCCTTGCGACAAAACCAACTTTCAGGCACGCAGATGAATTCTGAGATGGGACGATACAGAGAAATACAGTAGAAGAGGAGAGAGTGAGGCGAGGAGTAGAAGTGGGGGACGAGGTTAAAATGCGAGGCAACGCTGAGGTCAGCCAAAAATACACTCGTTTTCGCTTGAGCGCGAAGTATCACGAAGAAGGGAGCGGCGCATGCAAGTTGCCCCTCCGTCACCCTCCGATTGAAAATGGCAATCCATCACGTTGAACGAAATTTAGTGCGCGACTTCGCTGAGTGGGGGAAGAAGAGCATCAAGCTGACGCATGAAAGCGTTAGTGGGAGAATTAGTAGAACTGGAATCACAGATGCGCAATTCGCGGATTAATCCAATTAATTCGTATCAATTCGCAAACAGCACTGATAAACAAGGATATAATCAACATGTCAAATGAAGTCTTTAATTATTCACTGTTTTCCCACACCTCGAGCATACGTTTGACAAAGCATAACACCTCAAGTCCAGAAAAATTAGATCGCACATTATACCGAGGTGATTGACACACATGAGTAACTTCGGGGTGTTAAACTACTTCTGCATTTTCACCGCTTTATAAAGACTGCAGATCATCACATAAAAACGCCAATTGAGGGAAGAAAATTTACGGTTCGATAAACATCATTCGTGACGAAAGCTGTTCGCGATTCTGAAGATGCATATCAATGAGGAGCTCAGGTAACATCGATGTCGACCGATTTTTAAGGCTATCTAACATCTAAATTGAATAAACCCATTGTTACGACACATGAAAAAAACCTACCCGCCATTTACCCGCATGGTCAGATACCGATGAAATAAACAAGATGAACGGCAGCCGCCACCACAAGGCTGAGCAGCAAGCTATAATACCATTTGGAAGAATTTCGAGCAATTTGCGAATAAATGGAAATCGCCTGCCAGTGGCCTCATAACTCCTTAATACTGAGGGAACTACTTCTAAAGAAAACAAATCTTCTCGGCAGAGCGCTCACTCTAAAGGGCCCTTTGAAGCAGATGTGGATATCGTGATTACGATGTTTTCGCCAGGTCCAGTCGAGAAATTGCATCCAGAAAAGGGGCAGAGGGGGCGATGGCGAATGTTTAACCCTCGAGGCGGGAGTTGGTAAGAGACAGAAGACGCTTTTAAAAGGCGCCGACGTCTTCAAAGAGGAGAATGAGTAGGGGTGCAGCATCAAGGGCGAGATGGGATTGGGAATAAGGCGCCCGCGGGGTTAAGACGAGATTGATAAGCACGGCAGACGGAAATGGTGTTGTGGAAAAGGAGAGCGGACGGGAGAACCAAGTGCGAGAGCGAAGAGATATTTTTTCTCGAAGGGAAACGGAACTGACTCCAGTAATATTTTCCAATTTCGAACTTCCACCTGGTGGCAAAAAATCCTCTCATTCAAATGACCGATAGAAAATTAATTATCACACAAGGTAATAGAGTCAGCACTCTCGACGCATTAATCTGGAGGGGGCGACAGCGGGGCGATGGAGGCAGGATCTTTGCCGAACGGTACCATCTATACATGTCCTGGGATAAATAAATTAAATACTAGATGTTAAATAAATATTGAACTAGCTGACCCGTGCGAATATTTCGTACAGTATACAGCTTCTTTCTGTTTCTTCCTCTTCCTTCCTGTTCTTCTACCTGTTTCTTCTCATGGACAATTATATGTAATTTATGATTGTGTCAAAGATACATAACGTAAACGTAAACGGTAAACGGTCACACCGATTGTAAGTACAATGTAAGCAATCTAACTAAACAATGTGTTAATAGATGGCGCCTCCTAGTCATTTAAGCACGTAACCATAGCCAACATACTAGTTGATTATATTGTCAACAGGTGGCACTGTATCAGTTTTTTAACAAAAACTTTAATTTTTAAAATTTTAACAAAAACTTTACTTTTAAACCATTTGTCTAATTTTCGTCAATAGCAGGGAACATAAGCTTTAAAACGATATTTGAATTATTAATTTTGATGAAGAATTATGGGAGTTATGGCGTTGCGACAAAAAAAACCTTTGAGAAATAATATATATGATTAATTCTATTCTAACTATTTTATCCCCTCTCTCGCCGTTCCTCTGCTGAGACTCATCGGGTAGATTAACCAAGCGACCTCAACTTTCGAAATCAGACTACACACATTACATGCAGTCTACAATATCACAACGTCAATAAATCCATAAAGATAGTTTTCTGTTAGAAGTGGAACCAGTGTTTTGTCCAGCTTCAGCAAACTTAGCAAACTACACTCGGGCGCAAGCTTGAGTTTGTTTTTTTTGTGTGCATGGATATACATTGGTAAGTTGCAGAGGCAAATAGATAGATAAAAAGTTTTTCTATTACATAAGCGATAACCACGGTAAAAACAGAGAAAAATGTAGTGTAACAACTCCGATTTGAGATAAACTTGAAGAGATTACAAGGAAAATAGGTCACCAGTATTTTAAATCTTCTTATAGTTGCACCCGCGGTTCAGTTTCGACCAAGTAGTAATTCCTCGAATTATTGTATGAAGACGCTTTCGTCTCCTACCCCCTGATTCTGACTACGCACCCGACGCCAGGTTTTTCCAAAGGCCCACCGACAAGGAAGCTATATCCGAAGGGGATGGAAATCCGCGATTTCGGCGGCTGAGGAAGATGGATAGGTGGGGGAAGAGGAAGAGGGAGGAAGGGAAGGGATTGAGCGGCAAACGCAACCCGGCAGCTGCATAAGGAGGGCGGGGGATCACCTCCTGAGCCTTGCCCACAATTCCAGAGTCTCCGATGTCTCCAAGATCACCCCCTGCCCATTTTATCTCTTTCCCCGCTAAATGAAAAGATCCTTCTCAGCTCTCTACAGCACATGACGCTCTCCTTAACTCTCCCGCCCCCCCCCCATTTTACCCTCTGCAGCTCCTCACACCCCATCCGTATTTTTTATATCCCCTCCACACTGTCGAATAGCACTCCATCTTCATATCACTTAATCAAGAGAGCGAGCAGCATCCCCTGCCACACGCCTCTCCACTCCAATGCTTCCCACACTCCGGCGTGCTAAGATGCTAAGATTGGGCAAAGAGATACGTCCTTCCAAGAGCCCCTCGCAACCCTCCCTCCAACTTTTCAGGCACTCTTTATATATCTTACCCTTCCTATCTATGTATATTTCACTTCCCCAAGCTAGAGATACTACGATGTGTCCACTGCGATATTCGACAAGTTGAAGAAGTCTCCAGGAAATACTGCTGGCCCGAGTCATGAGATGTATCGCACAGCCCGGACGCCATTACTACGGTGTTCCAATTTAATGCGACACCATATGATACGAGGTGCACGGTGTCATAACGTGATCTACGATGAAAGGCAACATGCGACCAGTTACAGCCTTAAAGATTCACGAAAAGATGGAATTGTCGCACCGATCAGCTCTGGATACCCATTTCTCTGATTTTGTCATTGAAATCAGTTTAACAGACTAAAAGCGGGGTCAAAATAATATTCTTCGTGTCACATAATAGTCATTGGTTCTGTCACTTCTAGAGGCACAGAGCGGGGTCAAAGTAATATCATCCACGTCACAGAGTCACTCAACTGATATAAAGTTTTCATGAAATTATATCTAAAGTAAGATACCATACGATATGCGAAGAAAAAGTTATACCGCAATTCGCTATTGAAATCGAAAGATGAGTGTACTGATCTACCTGAGGCCCAACACCAATGTCCTTCCCCTGGGTGTTTATCATAGCCTTCCCTCTCGTCTATATCCCATTTCCACCCAGTCCTTCCTCCTCTACCCTCAGCCCTAGCAGTGGCTCAGCAAAACGGGGTAGTTAAATCTGGCGCATCCTGCGAATGAAGTTCTGAGATTCGATTTCCCCGAGAGGAGTGTTCGAGGAATATCCCCCTCTTCCCCATCCAACCCCCATTCCCTTTGATCCCGGTCCCATTTTTACGATCGGGATGACATATTCGCGGGGGAGGGCCGCCGCAAATGACTGCCACCGCCCCTTCGTATGGTCCCAGCGCAAGGCGTCTGATAACTGGCGAGGAGGAAGCGGAAAATTGAATTTCTTTCGCCGAAATCAGAATGTAATCTTTTCCCCCTCTAGCCCTAACCAATGCCGAAAAAAGAGATATTTCCGGGGATGGGGGACGAATGCGGAGTGGGGTAGGGGGAGGGAAGGAAACCTTGAAAATATTCCGCAGCCAAGAAGAAATTTGGCTGGCGTGTTTATTTTATATTTTCTGGAGAGAAAGGCTCGGATATTTCCGGAAAAATTTGGTTCGCCGTCTCACCACACTTTATGAAAGAGTAGTTATAAGAATTAGACACGTTTTGCCAGAGTATATCTGGCGAATTTCCAACAATGACTGACGACTGATTTATGTTGAAGTAGCCATTATGTATTAGCACTCAGACCCTGGAAAACATAGTACCCTTGTGCATATTGGGATCGGCTCTCAAAAGAGTCAAGTTTATCAAATGCGTAAGTAATGTGCAATGTCATGCGATGAATATCCAAGAGAAGAATAAGCATCCATACTTGTCTAGCGCATAATTCAATGGAGAAATCTAAGCCCTTGATCACATTTCGTAATTCTAGTAGTCACGTTTCTAATGAAGACTGAAAATGAGAATATTTCACCAACAACTTCTGTTTACTCATGAGGTATTATAATAATGTGTTCAGATAGGAATTTACCGGCATTCATTTCCTGCATTGGTTAATTATGCGCAAAAGCATCCGTATTCCCATTCGTAAATTAAGCCTACATCTTATAGAGGTCGCCGCTCGGTCCAATGTACTATCGATTTGCATGATGCGGAGAATCTGCTGACTTGGTCGGGCCAGGAAGCGAGAGACATGAATTTCACCGAAAAAAAGTCCAAAAGAGTCGAACGTTACCGGGCGAATTGGCCGGAATATCATGAGCAATGAACGGTCACGCCAAGGAATCCGTTGCCATGGAAATAAAACAAATTAGCTTCGTATATAAAGAAAACTCCGGATGCAGAAATAATGAATGGGACGCAGAAATATTTCTGTGAAAAATCTTGGAATTATCAAGGGAGTCATTGAGGTTAGCGTTTCTCCTAAGTGTCCAAAAGTGAAAGAAATATGAAACACCAGCACGAAAAGTCAAAAATAGTCCACAGCTCTACAAGCAAACGGAGATAAGCCACTTTCCAAATTTATATCCTTAGTAGCACAAACAAAAGCAAGCCCTTTTGTAAATAGTCGATACATATCGAAGCCTACCTCTTTTCCGCCCTTCCTTTCAATTTCTTCATATTTCAACTCATTAGAAAGTAAATTAGAACTACAAAAAGAGCAACTCCACCAGACATACGAAAACTGATAAAATGCACGCTCAAGCCGACTCCTTTGTTCCTCTCCAGTGACTGCTGCGTGGATGCATAGCTACTACATACCTTTAAAGGTTAAAACGATGCGAAAGCAGATGAGAAAGTAAATTCGGTGTGTCGTGGTAAATTGATGTACGGGTTGACTGAGCTCCCAGCAGGGATAAATTATCCATTAAATACCTAACAAAAACAGAGAGTAACGACTAAACACTTTTACGGCGCCACTGTGTGGAAAAACCGCGCAGTATTCATCACAGCCAGACAAGTAATGCAAATATTCTTCCAAGCTAAATGCAATGCCGCAGTTCTGCCTCCTTCAGATAGCCAAAGATAAATTAAGTCCAAATGAAGGCTTTTGTTTATCGTCTCGTTCTCTGGTTCACCTTCAGCCACAATTCCATAACCGACGGCGACAAAATCGACTTTCTATAATTGCTATATGGCTGAAACCGCCACGAGGAACGATGATAAAAATCATCAAGGTCAGCGAGAGCGCCGCGGTTCAAATGAACGCCCGTTACACGAGGAGAGAATCGGTAAATAGAGTCGATAGGAGGTGATAATGTATCGGTTGAATATTGATTCGATCGTATCGGTGAGACCATCTGAGAGGTAGAGAGGAAGGGAAAGAGGTGGAGAGGAGGTGATGCGGAGGCATGCAAACGAGATACTGCCCGCCAACCACCCGTCTCCCCTCCCCGCCGCGTAACAGGGGGCGAGGTAAAGGATAGCGGAGAGGAGGGGGAGGGCAGGAAACGAAGAGGAATTGGGCACAATACGGGGGAAGGGAACAGGAATCGCGAGAGAAATGGGGTGAGAGCAGGGTCAGGAGGAAGAAAGAAAGAGAAATAAAGAGAAAGAGAACCACGTTATTGAGAATAGTCACGCGATTACCAGGGAAACCGCGATGCGGATGTCCTATTCCCACGTCACTTCCAAATGCCCTCCCGACCATACCATACACACATACACACACGAAGGCAAAAGAGAAAAGGAGGGATTAATGGGATAGGCTTGAGGAAGGGGGTGGGGTCGGTTGGGTGAATGTGAGGTAGATGGAATGGGTATAGTCGCGGGACAGGTAGGAAAAGAAAAAGAAAACGTAAGGTCGGGTGCAAAAAACGTACGGGTAGGAGGGATGGAGCACGAAAACAGTGGGAGTATAGAAGAAGGGCCGTGGGGAAGGGAGATATAAGTAGACACGGAGATAGATGACTTTATCGAAGAAGAAACTGAGAACATCACGTCTCTCTCAGGCTCAATCCGTCCCGAAAAAAGAAATATCCAAGGGCTACCCTGAAAAAAGCGTGACGGACGATGAAGAGAAAAAACTTTTTGCAAGGACTCAGGGAAAATACTTCCCCAAAGTCTACTCAGTTTAGATGGCCGAATATAAATAAATGACACTCAATATTTAAGTCATACAAGACACTCGAAAGAATGCCGGATAAAAAGTAGCGCATCGGGTAAAATATGGTAAAAATGACGGTCATTATGGGGCTTTGATGAAAAAATATGGATAGATTACACGCAATAAAGCATCAGGATTGCACGATGAAGAAGAAATATTTGAATCATAAGTCGATTAAGACGAATAATGATAAGTACGAACGACATTTAAAGAAAGCAAATCCGAGGGAGACGGAAGAAAAACCCAGAGAGGGAGCAAATGAAAGGTTTCAAGTCGATAAAAATGAAATACAAGGTAAGGAAGAGAGAGGGGAATGCAATTGGGAGGACAAGAGTCATTCGCAGACTTATGCTTGCAACGGTGACTGTAGCAGCAGCGGCGAAACTTCTTCCAAACGACTTCATCGAGAATTAATGGCTCCCCGTTCGTGAGATGGCCGCCAGACACAGTTCCCATTATCACAGAGGTATGAGCAATAAAAAAGAGAGGTAAGGAAAAAAAACATAAACGCTTCCGTGCAAGCTTGTATGTGGCTGACAGTGAAGTTTTCTCATACGTTCCAAGAACATGTGTGGTAATATAGTCACGGTTGAAAAGTTTCAAGCATAAGATGAGCAGAATCAAGTTTCGGAGGAAGTCGGCAGAAAACCCGATATTATACCAGTTATTGTAAGAACTGAACAACCCGATGTTTTAAATTACAAAGAATACTGACCTCACGCTTTGATTATACGAATATCAACACCAAAGTATCATCGATAGCATTATCAAAAGATTACGACCAAAATCTATTAAAAAGACAATTGAAAGAAACATAACCCTCAAACTAATTTTCTCAAGATTAAAAATGAGGAAAAATCCCAAAACCAAAGCATGTCATTTCATATGTTGCAATGAAGCGACACTGTTAAATTTTATACCCTCTGCCCCGCTTATTCAATCCTAAAAAGCTCAAAGCGACTCCAATCACTGTGTGATTCGCTTGCAGCATCTCCAATACTTCGCGTCACATCTCTCAACGGTAACCACCACGTCATTTTATGAGGCACATTTTTGAATGCACAATGATTCACATCTAGGTCACGGTGAAAATACTCCACTGACTGGACACGAGTCAAAATTGGATGGGAAAGTTGAAGGAGCTGTAACGACACAATCTCCGCATAAGGGAAACTGCGATTCTCAATTCTGAACACGATTCTCTTATTATTGTCGATATAGAGATAGATCCTAAGCGTACTCAATGACATAAAATATGCAGCTACATTTTAAGGATTCAATGCAACGCCACACGTTATCGACAAAATTCAGGAATAATAGGCTTCAAAACTGTATTCATTCATAGAATCATTTTTATCATTGTCATCAAAAGTGATAAATCACAAAATTGAGAAATACCATGGATACAAAATTATTTACGACGTGGGCATTGCTTTTATTACAGCATCACCTTTAGTGATCTATCAAGTGATTATCAGGGATTCCTCAGTGATGTCTCGATCACACACGATATCGCCAGAATCTGCAGAATTTTTCATCAGAGGGAAGTGGCAGATGGTAGGTTATTACGGAGGACTAATATCTCCAGTTAATATTTGCAACTCATCAAGGAGCATACATCATCGCTAAAGGAAAAAGAAGACAAATATTAACAAAAGCGCATCCATACATTCCTCCACTGCTGCCATAAAAAAGTTAAATAGACACGTGTCGAATGCGCATTACACCTGACATCACATAAAAATCAAGATTTATTCGACCGCAATAGCAAATATGAACCAATATCATCGAAACTAAGAGGTTGGACACAAGAAGACCTAAATCCAACTTTAAACCTTTCATGATACCAAGCACTTACGTAAATTTTCACACCTCAAATTGCACACAGCATACTGCAACACTAGTGACTGACATTTCACATGACGACAAAGGCACATTAATTGCTTTGCCACCTTTGGTTAAGCATTTTACCACCCTTTGAAATTCTAAATGAAGGCGAGTGAGACTGCTTTGGCTATAACAGAGGGGATAAGTAGTGAATATATAACACCGATCAAAGAATGAAGCTATAAATATAGATATTATCAGTGTATTAAATTATCTATAGGCATATAAATATAAATCTATATGAGTACATTTTCCTATTAATAGGAAGGCTTGAGCAGAAAATAGATTAGGAAAATTGTCTCCAGCAATCTGATACAACCGTAACATCAGATTCCGAAAATATAGGATAAAAACTACAGTGTCCTAAGCAGTTAACTTAAAGAAACGCTCAAAAGGGTAAACATCCGGAACCATTGACCTTACAAAAAACCATCGAAGGACCTACCAATTATTTCAAAAAAATTAAACGGATGGCGTTCAGGCCAAAATACAGTGGCATTAGCAACATCTAAGAGTGATAAATACGCTAACTACACAGGTTATTAGTAAAAATTAAATCGCTCATCCCTGAAAATAGGACGACTTAGCTCTACACAATGCGTCATTTTAAAATGACTACAGCAACATTTGAAAATCTCGTACTGTTATCGCAGAACATTGTGATTACAAAAGGCTTTTCTCTTACTTCCAGTTGTGATTCGCACAGTGGTGGGACCGCTATGACACTCATTTCTCAATCATTTCAAAGCATTTTCAGAGGAAAATAGTCAAAATAATTATTTCATTAGTCGTGAGTTTGGCCCGAAAATTGTTTCCGCAATCGTCAAAAGTATATTCGAGTGAGCTTAGAAGGAGAGAGTGGGTTAGAAACTTCAAACGAGTAAAAGAAAGACGTGCAGGACCAAATGAGGAAGGGAGTGAAGGGATCTTTTCGGGGGGTAGAAAGTGGGTGTAGGAGGAGTCCACCGGGGCATCAATCATTCAGCAGTGACGATCGCCCGTCTCGGACACCTCATAAGGCCCTGACGGACGAATGAAGGGGGAGAGAGATTGAGAAGTGTTCCCATGGAGACCGAAGGGCGATGGCGACGTGCGTCAGTGGAATGAAAGAGAAGGGTGGAGAGGGAGGAGAATTGGGAGGCGGGGGCAGAAGGGGTTTAGACTGTTGGAGTGGGGTGGGAAGTCGATAAGACCAGCCATGATGGGAAATTCACGGGTGCACGAGTGACGGAGAAAACAGGTCGGCAGGGCGACGACGGGAATAAAAAAAGTACTGGTGCATAATATTGATCTTCGGAATGAATCCTTCTCCTCGCGGCGCATCAAAAGTTTGACCTATTTTGGCGGGAGAGTGAGTACATCTCCAAACTCGAAAAAACATTGCCGCGACGGTGAGAGTGACATATTTATTCACGAAAAAAAAAGCATTTCAGCAGCCTTATCTAAAGGTGGCGACAGCTTAGAGAACATGAGCATGATATCTACCCACGTACATTGACGATATCGCTGAGCCTTGAGCGGCTAATAATTTTACCATACGATATTTTCTAAATCATAAGTTTTCCTGCCGGATGAAGAAATTAATAAATATCATGAAAAGAAATTCCGTACGGCAGGCTTAATAATTCCAAATTGTCTCGTATTTACTCTCTCATTTAAAACTCAGGACGAATAAGCGCAAATAACTCCCACATATGACCAAAAAGTAAATCAAAACTTGAAAACGTACCAAAGCACTTTAATTTCCATAAAAATTATGATTAGGAACCCATCCCCATCAGGAACAATTAATGACAATAATACCATGAAAGATCCGGATAAAACGTTGCACGATGTCGTTCCCTCACAAAAGAAGTAACTCAGGCTCTGACTCGGATCACTAACACTTAGCTAACTGCGATGATGCTGAAGAAAATAAAACAATATATCCAGAGGACTAGATCCGGATAAAACGTTGCACGGTGTTGTTCCTTCACAAAAGAAGTAACTCAGGCTCCTACTCGGATCATTAAGATTTTGCTAACTGTGATGATGCTGAAGAAACTAAAACAATATATCCAGAGGACTATAATAAATGCGCATGTAATGCGCATATTTACCCTTAGTTTTCTCGCTTTTTCGATTCATCTTTAACATGAATGTGATATTATGAGTCAAAGTTATTGCGGGATTCAGGACCATGTGACCGGCTGTGCTGAACCAGGCCGAATAAAGGAGAGGGGCCCAGCCCTCTATTCTGAGCCTCATCCTCTGTCAAAACCATTCCTGAACTCCTCTTCTTTTTCCAGACAACGAGGGAGCTTTCTCAAGATTATGCGATACAAGCCGATGTGATCGTGAAAATATTTGTCTTCTTTAAGCCAACATGGAGATAGGCTGAGAGCGACGAAGGAGAAGAAAGGCATAAGCGGGTAGAAGACGAGTGAGCAGGCTGTAACAAAGGAAAAGTTTATTTACTTCCATTGAAGTGTCTTTCCTTCTAAAATACATATTAATAAACTTGGAAATGGCAATATACAAGTTTCCAAGGCCATCGTGCTAATCCTGAGTTTCTCCTAGTCGGTTACTAATTGTGCGGATATTAATTCAATTGCAAGCAAATCAATATACAAATAAATCATGAGCAGTTAATACAGACAAAATATGATAGGAAAACCCTCTGAAGAAATTTCCTAGCTATACATTAACCTTCCCAAGCTGAAACCGCCATGTAAGCCTACGTTGATATAGAAATAAACACAGACGTGAAATAAAAACAGAAGCTACGAAATAAAATAAAAACTTCTGAAAGGCCTCAGTAGAAAACGGGATCGGTCGAGGTAGAAGAAAAGGACTGAAGTGATAAGAATCGAAAGATGGCGAGGGAGGGTGAGCAATAATAGGAGGGAGATCAAGAGGGAGAGATTGATGAGGGAGAAACACGCGGGCGATGACTTGAGATGGGAAAACGAGGGAATGGAAAAGGGAGGAGAAGGTGAAGGAAGAAGAGGTCCAGATAAGCTGCAGGAGGAGGATGCAGCGATGGGAGGAATGGCAGAGGGGGAGATACAGGGAGAGGTAGAGAGAGGAAGGAGGCTGTGTACGCTGGGTGGGGGGAGTGGTGCCGAGACTCCCGGGAGGTTGGTGGGCAGAGGCGGCAGGAGGATCTGCCTGGGTCCGCAGGAGAGACAAGTAGAATAAAGTGAGCAATCGAGGAGTCTTATTGGGGCGATGGGGAAGGCGTTTATGTGGGGAATGGCGGAGCGTCCCCCACCGTCGCTGCCGTCGGGGAATGAGACGGTGTGGGCATTGGAAGCTGGAAAGGAGGAACACGACACCGGCGAGAGTGTGTGGGAGGAGGAGAGAGAGAAAGAGGAGCGGCCGTAGTAAAAACAGACGCAAACCAGGGGGTTACGAGCGATGGTCTACGGGGTGGATAAAGGAGGATGCGTCGCTCAGAGAGAGATTTAGAAAGACCGAGGGTATGACGGCGGTTTTAAGACACCATGATGCTGTCCGTTACGTCTCGCAATCCACTCTGCCATATACGCCAGTCACTGAACTGAAGACTCGTCAGTAAAGCCAGAGGGTGAATACGGCAGGAGGGCGTGGTGATGAAATGTCCAATAATTGAATCTTGCAGTACAGCTTATTCCATAAACGGATTCTTGCCATCAAAAATAACACTGGTGTTATAAAATTAAAGATACTGCCGTCATATCAAAGTACAAAATTAATACGGTAAAATATCATACTTTATTTTCTCTGTGACAACCATAACTATGACATACTATTAGAGACGTTCACATATAATCATCCGCGTGATGTTCACAAATTTAGAACACAAAAATGGAATAAAATAATACTTGAAGTTATTAAAGCTCACGATTGCGACAAGTATAAATGAAACAAAATATGCAAAGCCTCGTGAGGAAGAAGTATCAATATCGTGATAGTATCGCTAGCGGTGAACGATTAGAAACTCCACGACTTTAACCCGCATAAAAAGGATTAAATACATCCTAGTAGGACATCGACTATTCCTTGGAACAGCAAAAGACACTTTTGATCTTTCTGAGATAATGCTGGCCAGAAAAAAAGCCCGCTTTCTAAATCCAGCCGGTGTAATCTGAGGAGATGCAGGTACAGACTTTGTAGGCACGGAGAATGAAATCCTGCAATGACTCAAAGGGGACATGACAAATGACATACGGGTAGTGGAGGCTGCGGAAGGAATATACATCAATCTTTAGGAGATGTCTACTTATCCTCGACACGGGTTTGGGATAGCAGTAATCAACCCATTGATTATACTCGTTTCATTAGGGGACTATGCATACTCATTCAACTACTCACCTAGAAACCTTACGCGTTATTTATTACGAGGGAAAACTACTAAATAAACAGCTTGTTTACATTAATAATGATTGACAGCATTAAGAACACTTAAGGTTCAATTTCGGGCATTAAAGGCAGCGGTGGAAAATTGAGGTATGAGTGAAAATAAAATTCCAGAGGGCTTACAAATCCAGAGGGGGAAACATGGGCGGTTCGGGTCGATGAGGGTTCGTGGGAAGAGGACGTAACATTATACGACCGTCTACTTCATATGCCGGACGAAGTCATCGACTCATTTAGATTCCCAGCTAACGGAAAGGAAATGGACCAGAAGTCAGTAGTAACCAGCCGCCATCCACCCGTGACCTCTTCCTGACCCCATAATCTAACTACAAGGCTCACGTAACGGATTTTATTGGACCACAAATTCAGAAGTTCTCGGCGGGCTGGGAAGAAAACGACGACGGTGTCGCCACCGGCGGTCTTTCTATTAATCAAGCGGGGACGACCAGCAACGGAGGCAATGGGACGCGATCATTGTTAAATCGCGTGGCGCTATCCTTCTTCTACCAGTCACTCGTCTCTGCGCCCCCTTCAGTCGGAAATGAGGGAGAGGGTATCTGGGCATGAAATAAAGGAACGTCGGAAATAAATGCTCAAGTGTATCAGGCTGAAATTGGACCTTTGAGAATATAAACAATTCTTTTGGCAAAGATTGGACCACAAAGTGAGGACAACTCACTGCTTAAGGCCTCCATGAGATTAACAGTGGATGAAGACCCCTGGTTAGCTTAATTGATCACTCAGCACTCAGCGCGAAATCAAAAGGTTTGGTTCCGAATCCCAGTCCAGCCGAATAACGTTTCTGCAGTACACTTAGCAAAAGTTTACCAAAGATTGGACCAAAATAAAACTGCAACATTTTTTTATTACACAGCAGCGATAACTAAGGGACTTAATCAGTCAAATTCTCAGAAATTGAACAGGAATAACAGCAAAATTTTTATAAAAAATTAAAAAGAATAAAGTGTCCATAGTTAAAACCAAGCCACCCACATGTGTTATGGTTGAGCCATTATATTTTTCAAAACAGCGAAAGGTAATCACAAATTTAACTCGATGTTTGAAATACCAATAAATATCACTGCTTTCCATCCTTTCATCCTTTTGCACAAATATGTAGGTCTTGGTAAAAATAATGCGTACACGGCGGCAGCTGCAGAACCCCTGATAACGCTTGGTACTCACTTTAAAATTGGTATCAGTAGGTATTTGTCGCCCAGCTATTTCTCAGCCTTCAAGTCTTTACCTCGCTTCGTAGTTTACAAAGAAGGAATTTATGACTAAGAGTATAAACATTTCATACCAAGAACGGAAGCCTTTAACGTCAGCGAAATAAACTCCAGGCTTTCATAAAGCTTACGCAAGCATGCCACTTCATGGAACAGCAGAATCAACCACATTCAAGCTATGAATAATAGCATTTAAGTCTTCTTTTGAGAAAGTGGCATCATGTAAGATTTTAGAGCATGTAACGTTTATGAAAACTTGAATGATGGGAAATCGAGAAGGGTTAGGATGGTGCAATCTCAATATCAATTAAGGAAAACATGTTTAAAGGGAAAGTACAAAATTCAGGAATAGTTTATGCAAAAATATTAGTTTTTTAATTCTGTTACCAATTCAGATGTCCTAAGTTAGATTACTAATGTTATCCCCATTCAATCTTTCCCTTCCATTAAATCCATTTTCAGCATATCAGAGGTGAATGAATTCATATGAGGGTAAGCACTTAACAAAAACTCGATGACATGCCATCTTGGCCGACGAGTAAAGTGTCGCATGTAACGCCCGGCTGGGACGACAACTTTGAAAACTTTTCTAAAGAAATATTTCTGGTGAGACAAATAGAAATACTTAAGTCGGTTGCTTGCAAGTGTGTGAACATGAATGGCAAAAACACTTCCGGAAACTTTAACATCTCTGCACGATTACATAAGCGGTGCAATTAACCTGACAGCCAATGAAAAGGGAGAAAAAAGGATGGGTGAATGAAACGTGTTTCAAAATGAGGAATATCTCAAACGAAGAGGAAAAACGGAATATACAACAGGGACTCTCGCAGGTCGTCTGCCGAAAAATGGAATTTCTCAACTAGGAAAAATGTGACAGAGAGACTTGTGCTCCAAAGAGTAACACAGAATAAAAAGAATTTCAATCTTAAAATTTCACATTCCTCGTATTTGAACTTCCGTTTTGCACCGAAAAAACCATCAACATCGCCAAATATAAATATTATCCTGTATCAGAGAAGAAAATATCGAGCACTTGCACCGAGAAAAGAAGGAACAGACAGGATGGAACATTAAAAAGGAATGATTTTGTCTTGAACGTCTTTAGTACGTCGTGTAACCCTCACTGCTGCGCCTCTAACGTAGAGCAATAATGGAGAAAACATAACAGTGGACAACTGAAACCATGCGGGTGGATGGATGTGAGATCTTAAATCACTAACGGGACGAGACAACCCACTTCAAACATTAATATATCCTCACCATAAGGGAGGCTGAGAAAGAAATAAACTTAACAATCGAGAATAAAAACGATGACAGGTACAATTGCTTAAATACCGAACTTAACCAAGAGAAACCCCACCCTCGTAATACCGCTGACAGCTATGAGATAAATTTAATTTATTTCATCAATCCCACTTGGCATATATTTATTAGTAAAGAATAGAAGAAGAAAAGAACTTTAGAACAACATTAGACCAAAATCATCAATTAGTGAATACCGATGCTACTTCGCAAAAAATTTGCATGTATGTACATTTAAACGGGATGCAAAAGACCGAAAAGATTTATGACTCCACTTCTCCATCATTAAATGATAAGAAATTTTCACTCGATATGCTAGTAAAAGATGCTTTGAATAGATACCACTATAAACGATGCTTCGTTCTAGATAGCACATCAAACATTTGTAAATATACCTACAAGGCACAGTTCATAGGTTTTTGAACCTTTTTCTCCATTCGCCCTCACATCGGAGTAAAAATAAGTCTTAAGCATTTACATTTTTGTTAACAGAAAACAATGCCATAATAAAAACAAAAGAGAAGGAAGACGAATAGCTTTTTCACACGCCGCAAAGCAAATGACGAGTTGTCACGAACGCACACAGTTTAAGGGGTACAGAGAGTTCGACCGAAGTTAGACTTTGCTTGTCAGAGAACATATAGTTTTGTATAAAGAATTAGCGCAAATGGAAAGATCTAATAAAGAAAAGATTACGGTGGAACTGCGTGAGTAGTTAAAGCAAGACGAAAATAACATAAGAGAATATAAGCACCTATTGAAAGAACAATCTTCCGGAAGTACAATGACAAAATTGAATTGAATAGAGAATTCCGTTGAAAGAGAGAAGAGTGATAAAGTATCATCCTGAGTTGATACTGAATACAGCATTCATAGTATAATAGAAAAGTATGGTCATTTTCCCAACATGTTAGCCTCTCGTAAATTAGTACGCGTGATACAGAAAAAGGAAATGTTTTCAAGTATTCAAATAAAACTCTAAGGGAAACTAAAATATTTGAGTCAATTGAGACAACGTTATCCATGAAAAACAACAATTAATAAAGTGGCATCCCATGCGGAAAATATTATATTACATAAACCCTTGAAAAAGATGTTTCTCCGCATAAAAACTATGCTACATCTTTCAAAAAAGAGCACTAGTAAGTTTTGAATATTTGATTTATCAAACATACGGAAACAAAACTGGAAAGCAGTCGATTCACTTGATTATTTTAGACGGAAAAGCCTGTTTAAAAACTGGCAGGACCACAATACAATCAGAAAAATCTTTATGAAACCACAGTCTTCACCGCGATATCATAAAACTAACAGGGAACCGCAATACACCAACTCCTCGCATATGTCGGCCACTCCATAAATCGATCTGTCCCCACCGCCTGTTTTTATTTTATTAACATCTCAACTCGCAGCTCAGCTAGGAAAACCAATATGGAGCCCGGGCAAGTAGCTTATAACATCGGAAAATATCCCCTCTTTCTCTTGCTTCGCACACGAGCGCCCCGAGTCCGGCCGTCACCACACGGAATTCCTGAATTTCTCGAACCGCCCATCTTGTCGAAGTCGATGTCTAAACACGGACTCCCGAGAGAGCCCTATCGCGTAGGACGAGAAGAGTGGCGGGTGGGACAGCGTACATAGCAGGAGAAGGAGCCACGAAAGACCCCCGCCTTCCCTCCACAACCTTAGTCTCATCTTCCACCACTTCTCTTCCTCCTCCTCCACCATCCCATTGCCAGACCAAAGGAGCCTCCCCCCCCCCACAAAAACCTTCCCATGAGCACCTCAGAAGAGGGGAAAGATGTGGGGGGAGGGAAAAATGGGCTGGGGGAGAAGAGGAAGAGAAATCTCACCGATGGGGACGACGACGGAGGTGGTTTTCGGCTCCGGAAGAGCGACTTGCACGCCTCGGCACATTTCATCGGACCGCCGGAAAGATCCAAACACACACAGATGGGTACAGAAAGGGGAGATTGGGGAAGGAGGGAAGAGGTGTCGAATAGAACGCGACACTGGAGATCAGGAGGAGAATTCAAGGGGTGGACGCAGAGAGAAAGAAAAGGTGGAAAAGACACATCGGCAGAGTGGGAGGGAAGAAGGAAGGGCGGTCGAAGGGACGAATTTTCTGCGACCGAAAAGATGAAGGGGGGACGAGAAGACGGGGTGGATGCCATTGTGGGCAAAGGATCCTGTACAAGGTCTGCTTATCTTTCCCTGCATCGCATCCCAAACAGCAACGAAATCATATTTCAGGTCCCCGGGAGGTAAAATGTTCGAGTCAAAAACGTTCGGATGAGTCTTCACTTGATTTTTAGATTGATAACCATTATTTTTCAGCAGATCCTAAATTGCAGTTTTTAAAAATCATGTTCGCAGCTGCTTTTCGGCAAGTATATTCATTCACTCATGAGAAAGAAAGCCAAGGAGCAACAGAAATAATTAAACAGAAGTACACAAAGAAGATAGTAATTGCAAACTACTACGCCCATGATCACCAACCGTGGGTCATCGCTCACCACCTACAAGCTTCCATCAATCTTCGACGTTAGTCGACGAAATTAAGACAACTATGGTCACCAGATACGCCAGTTACCGATAGTACTGCGTTTCATCTTAACGAACATCAGCAAGTGGACCTAGAGAAATAGCGTACCCACTAGAAGAACAATAGCTTGAGCGGAAGAAAAAAATTTTAAAAAATTAGGGAAACTTTCTTCGATTTTCTAATGAAAAATCTCTGTATTTCAATAAGGACTTCATCGAGCTATATGAATTACCAAGCACAAGGAGTTAATCGGATGGTAAATAAGATTAAATCAATAAAAAATTTCGCAAAACGTATCAAGCTGGATTTCTTTTCACTGAATAGGATTAGCATTAAGGATACAAGCCGGCACACTTCCTGTTTTTGACAGAAATAGGTGAGAAATCGTGAGCTATGAACAGGTGGAAGTAATTTAATGATAAATCATATTGGCATAGCAGGGATTTTGTTTCCTTAAATTTTTTTCTCAATTTGCATGAAAAATATCCCGTTTGAACTAGATAGCACGCGATATTGACTTCTTAGGGCCACTCGCCTTCGGCACGCAAAGGTAAAATACTCAAATACTTTGTTTTAGAAGATATTTTTGTATTTATCAAGCCTCCAACATAAAAATCTTCTCCACAGAGGTTATTTTTTCCCTTGAGTATTTCAAGAAATAAAACAACATTGTTATTACAATTGCTTAGATATTGCTACGTAGTCTATTGTATAAATTATAGTCTATGAACCTAATGGCATTAAGAGAACAATAAAATACTGAAAAAGAAAAATAAAATACGAAAGAAGATATGATATAAATGACAGTTGAACATATAAATATAAGAATTCATTGTTTTATTAATTACATTCCATAAAGTACGATCATGTAGAGCAACAAATATTTACGCTGTTCTTCGGCGAGTGGCATATGATAAGTATATGTAAAATAATACAAACCATGCGAAGCAACAGCATGATAAACGATCTCAAACTTAATACTTGAAGTAGTAAATCACTAGCTAAGTTGCATCCTTGAAATATACACCCATATAAAGTGCGGCACAGATCCTTGAGAAGACGTCATCCAAAGTCGAGGAAGCACGGCTGCTTAATGGGTCGTTTAAACTCGGGCTAGAAGAGCGCCAAACGAATTAATTTAGGGCTGTGACATCTGCGAAGACAATCCGACGCCACGAATAGCGCGATGCGAGGGAGGGAGATGGAAAACGTAAAACAAAAGCGACGGACGTAGAAATAACAAGGCTGAGGGGAGTAGAAGCCTTAGAAAAGGAAGGAATGGGAAGAATAGAGGTGAACGGACTCTAATGTTGGTGGAAACGAAAGTGGAAGAGTTTGGAGAATGAGAGAGAGGTGGAGAGAGAGAGAAAGAGATAACAAGTTACGTCGTTCCTACGAGGGAGACGTAAAGAAGTGAAAGGGATGGATCGAAAGCTGGTAGAAGGTGCACACCGTTGTGGTGTTGCGAATGCGTAGCACGGGACAGTCGTCAGGATACAACTTACACACTGAAAGGTGTTGATTGGAACAACCTGTCCACTCGTCGAAGATACCTACCCACCGCTTCGCCCCTCATTCGCAGAGGAATATGTCTAGTCCGATAGTCTGCACAGAAAATTGTTTTCGAGAATGATATAAATTGCTTTAATCGCTAAAAAATATCAACCATGACGGAGGAAAA
The DNA here is from genome assembly GCA_963169105.1 of Ceriagrion tenellum. Classification (NCBI taxonomy): domain Eukaryota; kingdom Metazoa; phylum Arthropoda; class Insecta; order Odonata; family Coenagrionidae; genus Ceriagrion; species Ceriagrion tenellum. Next base: position 65,826,543 of record OY720632.1, read on the forward strand.
TGGTGCCTACGTCATTCTCATACACCTCTGTTTCTCATGAATAAATTTCTTCAAAAATGGCGCCTTCGATAAACAAGTATAAATAACTTCTGTTACTCTCATTTCGAATCAAAAAAAGAAATGACGGTAGTTTAAGTTAAAATCTAGGATGATCCGGGTAACTTCTCAAGATTTGACATCTATCTATTAGTCGTTCATAATTCCTACCTACATGGATGATGAGTGGATATGGAAACACATACAATCAACTTAATCTACTGTTGTTTATATCAAATGTATATTACTTTCAAAAATATCGTTACACCCTCCAGCCCCATTTTACGAGCTTGATTGAATGGGGCCGGGTTGGAAAAATCTTGTAGTTGGCACACAGGGCTGGCTGCGGCCTCTCGGACACGCGGACACGCGGACGAGGACGGGCGGCCCCCGTAGAAGAGGGGGAGGGGACAAAGGCGTGGGATAGTGCAAAGGTAGATTGTAGTGCCGGAGCCACGGTTTGAGGGCCAGGTATCGTGGACAGCGATAGAGGTTTGAACGCTGGACGGGGGAGGAAAATATTCATAGCCTTTGCGCGATGGGCACTTCTTTTTAGTTCATGATAAGGTTCAGAGTTCGACCCTAAGCGAAGGGGATTGAGTGTAGTCATTTCAAATCGGACCTTTCAACACCATTTCTAATGACAAGGACTTTTGCGAAGAAGTAATCTCGCCTCAGGCCTTTACCATGGTTCAAGTATCGAATTTCGTGCCCAGCTTCGGCCGTGGAGACTTTAGAAAATGGGTTCATAAAATACGACACGACAACGTGGATTCTTTCCCAAAACCTAAGAATTCTCAAAGGGGAAGGAGAAGTTATATTCCTCAGCCGTCAAATCAGTGGTGTGCCTTAATTAATGAGGAATTTTTTTAATACAATTGTATAAACATGAGGTCAGGATTGGTGTGGTGGCTTGAGCTCTTACATTCTATTTAGATGGACCGCGTTCAAATCCCGTCGCGATGCAAGAGGGCATGTTTTAAGTGAAATCGCGATTCCTAATTAGGATGCCTTGGGTACTTAAACAGTCCGTGGGAAGGGGCATAAAACTATGGGCCCTCTGGCGCTTTCCGCAAACAGTAGGCAAATGCCGACGTCACTCCATTTTCATTCTACAATCCAAATAATAATAAGTATACCTACTTATTCCCTTGTCCTTCACGATGCAAATGACCTATCCATCGTCCGTCTCACCATACCTCAATAATATGCATGCATAAATACTAGGGCTAAAAACTGCGAGATGAATTTCTCACGAAATCGAGCCAAGCAAGTCCAAGAGAGCCTTCCGCTGAAGAAAATGTATTTCAAGTTTCTAGTCATTCGTTTTCCTCGGCCTCCCTCACTCCTATCATCTAAAAGACTAATTGATTCCAGAAATCTATTTTCCAGTATCATAGGATTTATGAATCCGCCCGCAACCAGAAGACCTCCATAACTCGAGGCGAGTGATTTTCTGGGCAGCAGCTCATTCAGCAAACTGCATGCAGTCTCGCACTTAGAACATAACATTTCCGTTCGCTGCAAACCTTAACGAGCGGTAACCCTCACCTTTTAGCTCAACCTTCGGTATGTTGAGTGGTCAGCTTATTTCCCTATATTAGCATATGTTTTCAAGACACACAAATATCACTCATGACATTTATCGCTAAAAGTCCTCCACGCGGTTAAATTCCCTCTTCGTTCAAAGCCCAGCGATACGTAAAATGTGAGATAAGAAATCTGGGTGAGCGAGGTAGTTTCCCATGTATCCTCTGATGCAAATACAGAGAAAAGCCCACAGTAAATAAATATGATAATGATATTTCTCCCGCCGAGAGAATATCCTTCCAAAGCAACGGTAAGACTAAAAATTGATAGAAAAGAACACATTCTCGAGCGCTTTGAAAATATTCTCGATAGGCACAACCAAAACACATTTGAGAAGAGAAATTCATAAGCAAGAAATAAGTACTGCAGAACTAGTAACATTTAATAATGAAGGTTTGCAAGGTAACATTTTACTATAGTATAAAAAAATTGCAATTCTAGCATGAGATGATTCTATGGACATAGGGTTTTAAATCATAGAAAGCAGTTATAATATTTTCCGCAGCCCAAACTTATGCCCCTCTCCGTAATCTCAAACGAACGATTTGATGATGCAAAGTAAATTTCTTTTCCAAATATTCCACAGGAAGTTTTAAGCATATGACTTCTAGAAATTAATGGATGGCTGTTACTCGTCGGTATCACACTTAAATTAAAACACATCGATTAGCTAAGGAACATTTAAGGAAAATTCAACCGGATTTGAACTCATAGGTATCATCAGGTTCATCAGTAGTAGTAGTCCCAACTTTAGTTTAACGTACTTCGATTCATACGGAATCAATCAATACCATAATTTGTCCCTAAGTCGTCATAATTATTAGACACATACCAGTAAAACTGGTACGTTAATTAATGCAAAACACAAACATCAATCTGAATCTAAGAGAGTTTGAAATAATAGTCTTATGTATTATAGCGGATTTTATCATTCGTTCCAAGTAAGGCCTGAACAACAAGCGAATCGCCGTAGGAGATACTACCTTACTTATTTCTTTCTCTCTCAACCAACATCCTCTGTTTTCTTAACCTCAACTAGTATCCCACTCTTCGTATCCCAAACTACAAACGACCTCACTACCTGCCCTCCCCTATCTCCTTCACCCCATAGGCTCCATAACATCTCCCCCTTCCCTTCTTGTACCTAAAATTTTGCTTTGGAGGGACCCCCAAGCATTGTGAGACGCCACCATAGCAATTGGTTGGTGTCCCAGGATGGGAGCGACGGTGTGGGCGGCTTAATTAAAAATTCCTGAGCTTTCGAGGGATGGTCTTGCTCCCCTCGCCCCAACGTGGAAGCGCCGCTGCCTCCCTTTCCACCACACTTGCCCCAAGGCACTTTTTCGAGCCTGCCTTCTCCCGACACAGGCCAACCGATTTAAACAAATCCACATAACATTCTACGAGGGAACACGCGAAGGCGTTGCACTAAAGAAATAAGCTTCACTTAGCCAGTTCCACACACGTCAATTACCTAAGTCACGAGTTTGAATCTCAATGTTACGAATGGGTCTAGTCAGAGTACTAGCCGTGACGTTGTATTAATATTAAAATTAAGAATGACCTCGCACCGGAGATAACAAGAACCCCCTTCGATTCGATCCCCTAAGGTTGTTGCGTTGTTACCGTGGTATATCTTTCAAATTGAGATGACAGTGCAGCTAGGAATGACCTCTTTTGCAGTGGTCTCTTTAACAGTAAGTCATCAGGAAAATTAGAAAAAAATCAGATGCGCCGAATTCTATTCAGCTAAAACCAACACGTTATCAGCCGTTTCTGGTTGTAGAAATTGCGTTATTTCTCAGTTTCGCAGCTAAATATAAGGCAAAAATCGTAAATTATGATCGCTTACATTTCTATATGATTTATAAATGTGTATATAAATTTCTATATGATTTCTATATGAAAATAAAAATTTCTATATGATTACAATATAATAATGAGAAATTATTCGTAATTCAACAGCATTTAGAGGGTAAACTAGAAGTCAAATGAATCTGCAAACTTCTTCCTTCCGCGCAGAGTTTTGCACAAAGATCTGCTTTTTCCTCCTCAGTAGCGCATCATAGTTTTTTCCGCTATAAAAACGACATTCCCTACTTCGAGATCGTTCTAACGATGGCAAAGTAGAACATAAGGCCGAAATAGGGACCACTTCTGTCGGCTCAAGGCTCGCATGAGAACATGACTGGCCCAACGACCGGTGACGTGACAACCTCACTTTCTTAGAGCTGAGTGAATTCTAGGAGACAGTGTTCATTCTGCTTGAAGGAGGATGTTCCGTCATGCATTCCAAAAGAAGTTGCTATGTCTTCTTTCAATCCTCTAACCCCTTCATAACCTTCCTCTTTCAACGCCATTCATCTCGTCTATCACGTTTCTCTCATTTTCCTTCACCATTTAACATCCTTGCATCCTTTCATCCGTCCACCTAGACACTCTGACGCCCGAGAATTCCACACCGTCACCGAAGCCCTACGATACTCTCATCCAGCTCGGTGCCCCGTGTGCCCAGCCATGACAGAGAGCACACACGCATTCAGTGCTCATTTTCCATCCCCCGGGTGCGGCCCGAACATTCCTGCCTTTCTGTGCCGCACCCAACCCCGAAGCGTCTCGAGAGAGTGCCTCCTCCATCGGCGAGGGTGGGAGCGGTTTAGGGTGTCAAGGAACCTCTCCCACCGACCGACAAAGGGTTTGGCTGAACGTCGGGGCAGAAGATGACACATAAAGGGTGTTTGTGCGCGCCACGCTCAGGTTGTGAGGAAGCGTCTCAAAAACGTTTATCCGCCATGCGTCGGGCTTGCGGCTGCAATTCAAGGGACGAAAATATTCGCATCGCCAACTCGTGTTTCATCGTTCCCCCTTCCGCTTTTACGGAGGTAGCGGTTGGCATATGAGCGAGCAATATTACAGGTGTTGAGTACGTGTGGCTCCGGGAGAGGAGACAATGGGCACCAACGTAATATTCTTTCCTGAGGAACTGCAGTCTCTCAGGAGCCAAATTTCTCCACTATCACAAATCATGTCTTGAAACTGGGCAAGCGACTATTCAGAACATGCAATCTATTCTCGGGGTAATTCAAGAATATTTACTTCTCCTCTATTATCCACTCTTTATTCAGTTCTTCTCGTCGAAAGAAAATTTATATCTAACTACAGAAATGAATGATGCTGAAAAAAATATTGACATTTTGGCAGGTCAGGATAATGAGTATTGCCAACACTCAGCATTAATTTTCATGGAAAATGAGTATTACGCTTGATTGCGTGACGAAAACATTTTGCGACGATTTCACCATCAGAAAAACTAAAATCTATATTTTGGAGGCAAGGAAAAATCCGGAGCAGCTCTTCGATGTTAACCATTTAGGAAATTTGGGTTTTGGAAATTGGCCTTGAATTAGATGAAATGAATAGACACTAAGTGAAAAAATCCTCCTATACGGTGGAATTCGAATACGCTGATTTCGACATGCTGATTAAACAGGACTGATATATTTCTTGCCGAAAATATAAGTAAAAACATTACATGAGTATGACAAGTAAAAAGAAAATCATTACCACATTGGACACACTGCGCTGATGTCCACATAAAAACTTGATTAAAGAAGGAAACCTAACTGTTCGACAAATACGCCACTGATCCTCAATAAGTTGTATTTATTTAGAGCGGCAGCAAATGAATAGATCCCTAAAATTGACATAAATCACCCGTCGTCTACATATTCGCTTTGACACTTTTGTTAAGTCGCCGTTTTTACTACTTTTTCATGAATGCCCTCTGAAGGCCAAATAACCAATCTCTTCACTTCCTTTGAAATCGAAAACTCTAAGCACCATTACATACTACGATTTACGAAGACCTTACGATAGACAGAGTCGGAGTGCGAGCCACGTAAATCCCTCTGATCACAAGCACCTCCACTAAGCCGTCACCGAATTTTGGAGTCCAGAATTTTCCGGGTGAAATATTGCATGGAAGCACAAATTTTAACTTACACGCAAGTGAACGGAATGCGCAGAAAAGGGCAGCTTACTAGTTCAACAGCAGGTATTTTTAAGCCAAAACCCTAATTCCAACCAGCACTTCTTTCGTCACCTCACCTCCTCTTCTTTACCATATCCTCTCTCACGCTAAACAACATAGCCACGCATGCTTATACATTCATATCTCAACACCGCTCCTTCTCCCTCGCTTGCGGTTGGTTCGTTTTTAAAAATCGCCTTCCATTTTTTTTCATCCGAGATAAACCCCCACACGAGCCAGAAGCCTTTTAGGAGCCCAAAGGTAGGGACGTAAGGTAACGTTGTTTACTGAAATGAAGCCTTAGGTTTTGTCTAATGAAAGGTCTTGACTTTGCGGTAACGCTTCGTCCAGTAGTGTGAGATTCTAATACCCTCCAAAAAACGAAAGCAGAACCAGGGTGAGGGAGAAAATTTTCAACCGCTAAAATTATGGCGTGATTATGGCAAGATTAGCGTGTACTTATATGAGAAAGGATATGGACTCAGATACATATCAGGTTAATCAACTTTTTATCCTCACTCCTTTTCTACTAAGGCTTCCTTTTTTACAATTTCGAGACTCTTGTCACTTCCTATCAGTCACCTCACCCTCCCCCTTCCTTGTGTCTTTTTTGTCATCGAGCAATATCATTCTGCATGATAGGATTCCTGGGAAGACAATGATAAAATACCCCGTACCTCGGATACCAGAGGCAAGTAATAAATATGGGCAGGGACATAAAGTAAACCACGAATGTACGACAGTCATGAAAAGTCGCATAAAGGGAGGCGAGAGTAAGAGCATAGTGGCGCACCAGAAGCAGCAACACCATTACGCATCGCATTTCGAGAAAGAACAAAAACAAAATATGAACAAAGATGGGAATGATCCACTCTGTTCAGTATTTGGCGTCTACTTAAATGACACAATACAAATTCTCCCGTTTCTGTTCAAATTTTCGTTATCTATCGGCTAGGGTAGGTTTTTAGGGATCATCGTTAGCCGTCTATTACGACTGCAAGTGATTAAGCCAATGATAGGGTTATGAATAGTTCCTGTCATAAATTATCATTTTTTGAGTCATCTTATACGATTTCTACTCATAACTCCTCTAAAAGTATTCAATATCGATCAAAATGGTTCACAGCGTTCAATTGGCTACTGAGAATAATAATTTAGAGGGCATAAATGTTGGTTCAGCTACAGAGGATTTAACCATATTTTGGCGAACGATCCACCTGAATAATTCGAATAACAAAGGGCGTAGTATGCTTACGGGAGTAAATTCAAGTATTACTCGTTAATTTTTTCTTTTACTGCTGACGGCCTCTCGCATTGAATTAAAATTATTCAAGTTTTTCGGCATACTTCAAGTAAGAAGAGGTAAAGGCCGAGAAACATTCTAATAATTTAAAAAATAATAAGTTTTAATTATTTTAACATTTTGGCGTAAGAAATATTTAAGTTATTAGTAATTAATATTAAGTTATTAGAGAAATGAGAGTATTTCAGGCAAATAGTAAAGCCCACTAATTCACCTGGAACAGCACAAAGGATAATTGCGACCTCACAGGCATAGCCTTCGCCAAAACCATCACATCCATGGGCAGGTTTACTCACCTGAAAAGAAAGAAAGAAAATATTATAAAAGCTTGGTCAAATTAAGGCAAAAAAGTTTCTACTTGAAACTTAAACAGCAAAGGGAAAAGTAGCACAAATTAGGCACAGATACTCGACACGTTACATAACAATCTGGGCTTCAATTTTTGGGGCAACACTCAAGAGGATCTTTGCAACACATTTGGTTTATAAGATTAAAAGGAGCAGCTGAAAAGAAGACAAATTTCGTAAAAATTTTTACACTTTAAGACCCGAAAAATTGAGAGGTCATTAGGCATAGTAATATCAGGGGAAAAAATCAGATGAGGAGGCGAAAGCAATTTCTAACACACGATTTTATATAATTATCGTATTCACACCATTATTTTACTGCTTATAGTATAAAAGTTAAGGAACGACCTGGAAATAGTTAATTGCATTTATTTTTAAGATAAAAAGTGAAATAAATAAAATCAACGTTTGGTGAGTTCACTTTGTGGAAGTTGTTCATCTTTAAAATGAAACCTTTTATTTTTTCCACCAATATATTAAAAAGTACAATTCGATCGGTTTCGGCCTTTTCAGGCCATTATCAAGATCACAGAGTAAAATATCACTAAACAGCACAGTTTATATAGAAACCTCAAGGAGAGGGAGGTGGTTAAAAGAAGGGGGGATGAGATGTGAGTAAGTTTTGAGGAGGTGAATGGGCAAAACTGCAGGGAAAGGAACAAACAGGTGGTGACGCCAGGCTCAAGGACTACGGGGATGGAGGTGGGGGTGCTGGCACAGAGATCAAGGGTGAGGAGGTTGAAGGGATTATGCCATTGAGTAGTTTATCACCATGCACATTGTAATATGACAAAATTTCAAAATTTTCCAGGAAGTCCAACTTCCCCCCTCGTCACAAACGAGTAAGAGCTTAGGGGTAAAAATGGATCTATGACCCTCATCAATAACTAAAAAAACTAAGTGGTTTCATTTTAAAGTTAAATAAAGTTGAGGTCACTAGTAAATTAAAATTTAAACTAAAAATTCTAAATTTAAAACCGAAAAAAGACAATTTAACATGATACTCAAGTCGCTGAGTATTAAAAATCCGCTTAAACGGGCCTGAAATATTTTCCCTCGGTAATGTCCCACTCGACATGAGAAACTAACGAGAGCGATGTTCTCATAAATAGCACGATCCACACATTAAGTGAGCCTGCAGCAAGTCAAATGCCTCGGAAAACATTCGAACAGCTTTCGGCAGAATAAAAATACGAGAATCAATCCCTCGGAATTATAGTAACATCAAACGTTACTACATTGCTGTGGTTAATGGACATACACTTGATATTTAACATCTGGAGTGATATCGCTCCGAAAGCTCAGGAATATACACTCGCTTCAGTGTCACCAAAACAGGCTTTAAATTCAAATGGAAAAAAACTTAAAGATAACATTACACAGCTTGTGCTCACCATTCTATAACTATGATAAACCTGCCACACGTGCAGCAAGGAAATGCGATCGGGTGCCCCGGATACCAGCACCCACACGGTTACGAAGGGTCATTAACTGCCCCTTTTTTACGCTCTCACCTCCTACTCCTTCATCAGTTACAAGAATAAAGACGACGAAACCATGAATAATTCCATACACCCCATTTTTGGACTCACGGGATACAATTTACTTGTAGGTAAAATTACGAATGACGCATGAAGCTAGCGATAGCAATATTGAAATGAGAAATCGGAGAGACCAAACAATTACGGAAAAAAGAAAGAGATAAGCGGAATCACAACGGTTGATAAAAATGGAAGAAAAGAAGACGAAGGAAATACGCACAAAGAGCATGAAAATAAAGATCGGGAGAAAGAGATAAAGGAGGAATGAAAAGTTTCCTGGTAGAGAGTCAAACAGTCTGAGGAAAAGAAGATGAAAAGGAGCCGCGGACTCAAGGGATGAAGGTTGAAGAAGAAGAAAACCCAGAGGGCAGGAATGCTATGAGAAGGATGGCGAAAAAGGAGGAGAGAAAGATTACGCTGGCCTGGGGTACAAAGAGAGGGTGAAAAAGTTCATCAGCTGCCTCCGGGTGCAAGAAACGCTCGGCTGTGCGGTTAGGGCAGATTGTGGGGCACTAAGAACGGAGGAAATGGGAGGAACAAAGAATGCCGCAGTAGATGGGTGAGAAGGGAGAGGCAAAGAAATGAAAAATGAAAGACAGGAGGAGAATATGGGAATGAGTAATAGCGTGGACACAAACAGCGAGAAGGGAAAAAATACGTACCCATAGCAAGAAAACAACCTTCTTTGGTATATATTATACTTGGTATATATTTGGTATGTATACATTACGTACTGATTCTGACGCACTGTCACTATTCTTTTGCCGCCTTGTACGAATGACCACGGAAAGATCGGTGAGCAACGGAAAATAGGCATGAATGAGTGACCTTAAATTAATAATCTGGGAAAAGGACAAAATATACAGCGTCGTCTACCTTTATAGCACTGTAGTAAGATAATAATATATAAGCTAAACGTAGAGATGATTGAAGAACACTCGAAAAAAAATATTAAGCATAAGGCCATGAGAAAATTTTTCACACCCGGAAAACGACACAGAAGGATAAGTAGAGTGTTATGAATCGATCTGGAGTGCGCATGAATTATCTTGACGGCCTCGACGAAGGGCGGCCGCAGGCGTATTTCGATCTCAACACCAAATTAGGGCAATAGATAGGTGAGAGATATCAGTGATTAAGACTTCAAGTGCCGACATGGGATTCAAAGAGAATGGCAGAGCGACAACCGATACTTCCACATTATTTCATCATTTAAACACTCTTTCAGAGGCCCGCAGTAAAGGCGGAGAGAGCAGATAAGATAATGATAGTGGAGGCACTACATGGGGTGTGCGGGTAGCTTTGAAAACAATGAGTGATACCAACTTGTTTACGAAGGAAACATTTTCCTCAGTCCACGGTTCTCAAAAACAGTGAGGAGATATACGAGTTTTCTGTCACGTAAACTTAGATACTGCTACTCTCGTCCCTGAGAAATACTGCAGAGCAATTGAATATTTGAATCAGAGGGAACAGCAGTCCCTTTGAAAAAGGCAATTTTAAATAGGGAATCGTGAGAAGGAAAACGTCACATAAATTGGTGCTGAGCAATTAACGTAATGGAAAATCTGTCAATTATCTCACTAAGCATAATTATAATAACTAAATATGCCGCGGTGAGCCCAAAATAAGTATAGCTCATCAGCTTTTCAACTATTAAAGATATTTCTTCTTGCCTATGAACGCATATTACTTTCTAGATTATCTTTTTATAAATAGCCATAAGGTGATACTAACGGGATGCAAGATGGCTATAATAATTCGTCCGAGATACTTGTGTCCTCACTGCAGTGTTATGAAAAAAACAAACACATTATCTTTAAACCAGGGGCATCATTGAAAATATTCCCACATAAATACTCAAATTGCGCTCATAGAAGCATTATTTCATAGGATTAATACATCTCCAGTAAGCTTCTCCTTCCATCACGCTGCGAAAAAGAAATCGGCCTTCATCCTCCTTCATCATCCGTTCCTATAACTATTTCAGCGAGCTATGTAATTCTGCCTTTCTGTCTTAGAAACGACTGAGTCTTTCAGGAGTGAGCTTATCCAAGGGTCAAAATGTAGAAAATCATCCCAACATTACGATTGACTCCGGAACCACAATATGAAGAAATCAACACGACTAATTACAGCTGCCAGTAACGCTTTCCAGGCAAAGAGAAAAAAATCTAATGGAGTATGAAGCCGTGATTTACAAGTGAACAGGAAGCAACGAGCCCAAACTGCAATAGGCTGAAAAAAAGTATTCAAGGATGACATGGAAGATAAAGCAATGAAAGGACACCACCGAAAGACGAAAAAACAAAAGTGTTCGTGGGGGAGGGTTGGGAGGTAGGACGGATGTAAGCGATAGTGGGAATTAGAGCAGGCGTCTCGCGGCTGCTTCTAATGATGACGTCAAGCGCGGGGATGTTTGTTTCTTCGAGGCAGAGGAGCCGCAGCATCACGAAGGGGAGGACGAGGAGATGAGGAGGAGAGGAGGGACGGGCGGGAGAACATGGAGAGGAGAGGAGGAGATGATGATGATGGAGGGCAGGAGACGCGTGCACATGCATAGGGAGAGGCGAGAGACGAAGGAGTGGCAGGACGCGGGAGGAATGAGAAATGAATCAGTTAGAAATGGCTGGAAGGAGACGAGAGATCGCCGGTGGCAGCGATCATGTAGACGTGGGAGTGAGAGCCGAGCGCTAAGTGCGACGATGCAGTCTGGAAGCGAGAGGAGTGCGCCACGCGATGTGTGTTGTGACATTTCGAGATGCCCTTCCGAGTCCCAAGATGACTCTGTCGTCAACGGCCCATTTCCCCCACGTCCTTTGGCAGCAGAAGGGAATGGGCATATTTTGACCAAAGACCAAGATCATTGGAGGCCAAGTACAAGCTCGCCAGGGGTCGGAGTGGCGAAAGTGGCCAGAGTCGTGGCTTTCCACGCGGAAGGTTAGAGTTCTTTGGAAGAAAGAGGTGCTAATTTTTACCTGTGCAGCAATCCGACTACCACTCGGGTGTTTAGAGGAGATCACTTCCAAAATTATCCATATGTCGCGACAATAAAAGTAAAAAAATATTTGCAGCAGCATAGGGATGACTATAATTAATTCAAGCTAAGTGTTATGTCCGCCAGATGAGACTTAAAACCGAGAAGCCATCTTTCGTTAAGAGCAGGCCTACATTGGAGGCAGTCTTCTCTCCTTCCTCCAATTTCGATCACAATCCGGATAACTTCCCCAGCTGAGGCACCAATATGTAAGGTAAAGAATTGAAATACATGTAAAAATATCCGATATCGTAGAAGAGGCGTCAGAGGTACCGCTAACGGCAAACATGCTCCATGAAACGAAAGCCAATGATCCGACTGGAATAAAATGCAAATTTCCTCGAACAGTTCGACTAAAAAAATCCAATAGTACTATTAAATTACTCAGAAACTTATATTTTACAATTATGACACTCTCACATCGACGATTTAATGTTTCTCGTTTCTTCCCCACTGCTCAGTAAAATTTCAAATTTAAACACCTCAGATACTAATAAGTTATCCCTGTACCCGCTTTAAGATTGCATAGCAATTAAAGCGATCAGAGAAGCAGAGTGCCTTTACCTAAGTAACTACACACTTGTTTTGAGAGCTGCGATAAAAATCTCATGCCTACTGCTTTCGCGGACATACTCGACGGCGTAATAAAATCAGTGCGTGATAAAAGGCATGATAAAGAATGCGAGCGGGGCCAGAGGTGGTGAATAGACCGTAATCTCACGGCTACTTACGTCACTTCTCATTCAGTCACCCACCATTCTGCATATCTAATGTTGTACCCCGAAGAGTCGGTATAACCTGCACGCCCTACGGGAAATTGAGCTATAATTCATTTAAAGTGTCTTCACCCCTGAATTGAATGACCAGCAATTCATTACCCTGTACAGATTGTTGTTTCCCGCAGTATCTCAACTATTGTGAAGAGGTAGCATGGGTTGTGTTGAAGTGCCATTGCTCAAGAAGGCTAAATATATTTGATTGCAATAGAAAGAGGATTACTTAAGCAATGTTGCGGGAAACCAACCTTTGAGCTACTAACAGAACAAAGAAATAAAGGAAGGTGAGAAGACCCTTCACCAATTTAGAAAAACGGACTTAATTCCATCACTGATTAAAATAAAAAAAGTTGGAAACACCATCTACGGAGACTGAAGGTACAAGAGAAAGATTATTTTTAAAGCATTCGGTATCGTCAGTGGCTTAGCACCAAAAAGGGCAATAGTATTCCTGAATTCATATGCCTTGACTGTCCACCAACATCCCGCTTTGATGCATATACATAATTTAAGGAGCGTTCAATGATTAGAAAATAATATAAGTTCATGTGCATACGTTGACAATTAATGTAGAGTAAAAGAATGATAAAAAGAAGTAAACAAGAACTTATGGCAAATAAGATTAAAGCTTTAGTTTCACGCTAATGACATTCAACACTCCTTTCACATTACTACGCTGTTGAAAGTAATTATCACAGATGCAACTTGATTAAATAATAAACAGGCTAAGTAAACCAAACGGGATGATAAAGCTTGGAACTATCTCACCAGTAAATGCAAAAGGTCAAGGTTTCGAGTCACGCCTTTGGAGGTTGCGTAAACTCTGTGGATACGAAAGGAAGTTAGGAAAATCGTAGACCCACGCAACAAGTCAGACGCCTTGAAACCCTCTTCCATTGCATTCCTCTCTGTCATTTAGAATACTATCTACTCTTAGTGACTTAACAAACTCCTTACGAGAGGAACTCGGCGATAAAATTTTCGTAAAACATTTGAAGATATATTCCATTCGTACTTCACGATTAGCGATTTCAGATGCATGATGGTGACAAAAAATAAGAGTTAGAACTGAAGAAGATAAGGTATACAGGGTACCAACCGGGATTGACTCTATGACCCTCATGTTCAAAAGGAAGTCATACCGCCGAGCTGATTTCAAAATTAAAGACATGTTTTACAGTATCAGTGCGGGTAATCCATCGACGACTTTTTTATTGTTATCAGTGATGGAAAGAAGTCAGTTTTTCCAATTTGCGAAGAACTTATGACCTTCCTTTATTTCTTTATTCCGGCAGTAGCTCGAAGTTTGGTGGCCGGCAGCATTCCTTGAGTGATCTCCTATCCATTGCATACCATACAACCAAATACATTCCATTATCGATAACTTTGAGAACAAATTTATAAGTAATATATATGGGGCAAATGGAGGACTTGATGATTTGGAAAGAGAACATTTTTAGTAGAGATCAATAAGTAATTGAAAAATATGAAAAGGAGAGGGGAGTGCTACAAGCTATGTCCACATGCTAAGAAAAAAATAATGGCAATATAGCAACCGCCGTAAAAAGTAACGATCTCGGCGGGTAAATCCTTCCTCCAAACTACCTAGGCTCAAGCCATCGCCTTCTCATGCCTAAGATACTTTCAACCAGAGACAGACTTTTACAGAATAAGAGCAATAAGTCGTCACTTAAAGGTTATCAAATCTTTGTGTATGTTCATGAAGTATCGCTGAAAAAACATCAATGATAGTAAAAGGAGCAGAGACCTGAGTGACAGTACAACAATGATTCATTCTTCACCTAATGTTCGCTCTTCGAAATTCGAGAGTACGAAAGTGAGAGTTCAAGAGACATATCCCACTAGCAAAAGATATTACCTCAGGGTATTGAAATATTTCAACTAAGAAGCAGGGATAAAATTTCATTCTGCTAGAGAGATACGACGCAAGCGTTTGTCTTAAAAGGAATAGCAGCACCATATTTCAGAGAAACTAGACAAGACGAGACTTATTAAGGTCACTAGTACATGAAAGGGAGACAATGAATTGCTAACCAGTACGGAAAGCAAAAACAAGATAAATTAGTGACGGCATTGAATTGAACTTCCTCTAGCTAAATCGTCAAATCAAGGTCCGGCGGAATACAATTTGCTGAATACCGACAAGTAACAGCGCAGTGCGAGAGCAGCTGCAGTACATTCAACGAAATGGTAGACGAATATACACCGCAATTAGTTATAAACTCTGAATCCTTGAGTGGGGTATCAGAAGAAAATATAACACCCTCGTCCTTCTAAAAACATATGAAAGAAATGCGATATATGCTCCAAAATATCCAATCTGGAGGCCGAACAATTGATTCTTCTTTAGCTTTCCTTGGGTACAAACAATCGGGATAAGTAAAAGCAACCATGCTTAAGGATGTGAACAGACACGCAGCCATTAGGTTTCTCCGTATATCCCTCATTACAGTACGACTAATCCACCAGGCATGTGACACTTGAAACCTTATGACTAGAAAATCAACGGAAAAAATCGCCAATTTGCTGCATTTAGTGAAAAGTATGCCAAGAGCACACATATTGAATAAATACCTCTCAAGTACACAATCATTTTCTTGGAAATAGTCCATAATGCAGGAGAAGTAAGAAAGTCACGTATAATTTACTCCCTCACTACATTCATAATGTAGTGGGTAGTAGTAGTAGGCAGGTTCAACCAGGCAATTCTTAGGTTACCGTATTAATTCCCCACTAAGCATGATGCATAGCGTTGTGATTTAGTACTTATTTCGATAACAATGTTATTATCGGGGGCCAATGATTCTCGGTTAAACATCATAAATTCAGATTCCAATCATCCTAATAAATTGATTCAAGCCTTTATAATTATAACCCAATCATTTTGCGGCTGATACGACAGATTTCGCAAGCGGATATTATGGAATTAATAGGGGGTTGAGCGGCATTAATACACCGTATTGGATTTGGATTACTGTCAAAGGAACTCGTACGAGAATTCACCGTGATGTCAGCCAACGCAAGTGGCTTGCTCAAGCACCCCAAAACCGAGAGAGGAACGAAGGAAAATTAATAAGGACGAAACTTGAGGGAGAAAGAAAATGTGGCAGTCACTAGAGAAATGAGCGGGGAGAATAAAGAGGGATGGATGGGTGGGATTGAAGATTCCGGGAGGAGCTTTCGCCTATTTTAGGATCAAGGCAGCTCGTTCTGCTCTCGCAACATCTTGAGAGGACCAATTAAAGCTCATGAAAGGAAGAACGACGCTATGATGGATGGTGGAACGGGAAAGACGCTCTCGAACTCTCCCTCCGTTCATGGAGTAAAACGGCGGGAGGCGAGATGCTATAGCGCATATAAGGATGGGAAAAGGAGATCAGTCAAACCTATCAGCCGATAATTGATGAGAAAAAGGTGAAGAGGAGAGGGAGAGAAGAACAACTCGTGCAGTGACATCCTCTTCCACCAGCGGCATCTTTATTTCTTCCGGTCGGAAGGAGGAGGTCAAAAGAACTCCCAAGTTTGAAACACATTTTTTAAATCTTGAAATTTATTCTTCTCCACGCTTATACTCACAGCCGTTTATTAATTACAGCCGAGCTCTTCCAATTTACTCCATTACATTTCCTCTTCAAGATTTTAACTTCAACTAGATAAAATATCCGGTCCAAGTTATCGCAAGTTTCGAGTAATATAGGTATATTTTGTTATAAGATAAAACGTGTCCCCCAACTCCGACAAGCTGAAGTTTTCTTAGTTTCTAGGCTACTCTCGCAAAATATCGTGCATCATATTAGATGGCATCGACCACATATGCCGTCAGAACTCGTGTTTCTCACTTGGGGAGGCACAAAAGGAAAATACATACACAACATGGACCGGGAGATTAATCGCATCAGCCTTGCTAGCATTATCGGATAAAGATACCTAAAAAACCAAAGCCGATTATAGAAGGCCAGGAAGATAAACATTTTTATCTTTGACCAACGATCATTTGGCTCCAATTGTGAAAGACACGATCCATCATCACATTTTCCGTCTTCAGTCCACAGGCACATCAAAATCCAGTAATCCGAAAAATGCAGCTAAATACCCACGACATATGTCATCAAAATACGTAAAAAGCGTTCAGAAATTTGACAACCGTTGGGCCAAAAAAAAAACAGAAAAAATATCGAGAACACTTCTTGTACCGCCAACACAACATATAAGGATGCAGCAAACTGTGCAATCAAATCTAAATTTAGTAAACTTTAGTTGTACCTCAATACAGCACCATTCGTTAAGAATAAAACGAAATAATGGATGTAACTGATAGCAGAATAACGTTCGATCAGCATCGTCATCCAAATTTTCAATAAGACGTCCACATAATAATATTTCATCGGCATCAAACTAAATGTAATTAAACGATAACAAAGGAGGCTGGTATATATAATGATAATAGAGAGGAGCGAGCTCTCAAAGGCAATTGGAGATAAAAATGAAAAGGCGGAAGGCTTGGTAGTGCTCCTAGCCATGTGAATAAAAGTCGTCAAAAGAAGGTCGTCGAAAGAGGATAACAGCCAATGGGAAATCGTTAAGATCCAGAGTCTTCAGAAAGGGTCTCCATGACGACCGAATTGAAAGGAACAAATGAAAAAAGAAACAGAAAGATTCAAAGAAGGAGAGAGGGGAGCTTTATAAGGAAAAGGAAATAGGTATCAGAGGGGAAAGAGGAGGATGGGACGGAAATGGAAACATCATGTTCCAAGAGGTAAAAGTTCCTGTTTCCAAAATGGCGGAACTTCCTACCCCGGAAATAACCAGAGCAAAAAAGAAGAGTATTTATAACTGTTATGTCATCGATACCACGCAATAACCATTCCACAATATCCTCCGGCATTTTGAAGAGTAATATTATCAGAGCATCTACATGCATCCACTAAAGAAAACATTCCAATCGCTTCGGCTGTCAAAACATCGCGTTACGAAGCAATAACAACACGAGGTCGAATTTCATACCAAGGATACGCAGTAATATCAAAAACATGTTGCAAGACGATAACCATGGACTTCAACTATTTCATAATTGATTTCACTTTTTGTTGGTAACCGATCTCCGAATTTTACACCACCTCGTGCGAGTTACTTAGGATAGGAAAAAATGTATTCCAATTATGCTGAGTTTTTTATCCAAAAAATATATCAGTGTCCGTATTGCTAAAAATTCTAGACTATATTTTTCCGGAGTGATAGCGTAAAAGCTTCAGTGATCTGTTTCTTAAAATAGGACTTCATATGAAAAATAAAACAGAAAATCTGTCTAATTGTACTCCTTCGTACAAAAACACTACCATCATGGAGAAACTACATGCATATGAAAGCGACTTTAGTTATCATCGTAGGTCTAATTACCAATTTTAAAAGAAGCCATGCAAAAAAGCACAATCCCAATGCAGTTTTCACTATCATATTAATTACGCTTCGTGGTGCATTCTCTATTTGTTAGAAAGAGCACGTCAAATGCGCCTCTTTTTCTCAGGCAACAAAAAAGTCCTTCCATAAAAACAGGGTAATTATTCATTTATATTTCCGAAATTCGATAGCTAAAATTGAAACTAAGACTCCCGAATTGGAGACTATCGCTTTCAGCAATAGGGCTCAGCAGACATGCGCACTTTTCCCGGGGAGTTAATACAAGCTTTAGATAAAGTAAGAGTTTTTAAAGTGCCAAACGTGAAATTCCACGACGTACTGATCTTCGCAGTGATGCATCGCAGTTCACGAGGTCAAAATCTATTTCAAGTACATAGGTGTCTGCCTGACAGAGAAGAATGGTAAGCACAACGGGACTAACCGCAAAATGTGCAAGGCGATACAATTGCTTTAACAGAGCCACCCGAAATGAGATGCATAACTATGAGATTTTCACAATAAAAAATATCCAAGTCCAAGTGAAAGGGTTATACGAAAGTACCCTATCGGAGAAGCTGTCCAACAACGCACTTCCGGACGAAAAAATGCGGACGAGTATGACGTTCGGAAGAGCATGCCACTCGCTCTTCGAAGCCTTTGTTCAACTCCCAGACCTTACGCGTGGACGCGAGCAGGACCGTAAGGCGCCTCACTGGACCCGACACAATACCACCACCTCTCAGGAACGGAAGAGATATGGAGGAGGGGCTGGATGGAGGGAGACGAGAGGAGGGGAAAGAGGTTGTGACGCTTGTGGAACGGAAAAGGGAAAAGGAATTAGGGGAGGGACCGGGAGGCTGGGGAGTGGGAGAAGGCGATCTCGGAACGGAGGCATAGGGAGAGAGAAAACGAAAGAGGGGATAAAAATGGTCAAGATTTGCATTCAAATTTCCCACGAGTGCCGGAGCCTAAACCAGTAGGGGGAGGACGGTGGAAAAACTCCGAAACTTAGCCCTCACACATTCCCATCATCCCCTATCTTTCACCCACCCACCCCTGAAAAACCTCCCCACACCCACAGGCAACATTCGTCGTTCACCCCTCCCAGCGCACGGGGCTTAGTATCCCCAACAACCCACCACTTGCCGACGGGAGAGGGTGAAGAAGGGGACGAACGGGGAGGACGAGTGGAGAAAGAAGAATGGGACCAGGAGGGGGAGAATGGGGAGGAAATTGAGGAAAAGAGGGAAAGGAATTACATTTGCAGAATCGGATGAGAGGAGGGCATGGGGACAGGGTTGGTGGAAGGGTGGGTTTTTTCGGACCTCAAATGCGGATGGAGGATGAATTGGTGATCTGGGAAAAAGCAATAGGATCGCTTGGGATTCGAATCATGCGAGGAAGACAAGGGGAGAGAGAAAAATAAAACGACAAAAAAACACGCAGCATGTTGAAAACGAGGTAGAGAGGGAGCATGTGCTGACGGATGGAGTGAGGAAGCGAAGACTCTCACCCGGTGGAGAGGAAAAACCAAGCTATTAAACATTACCTGCGGTGGGATCACGGTTCCTTCTTTTACGTGGCTGCTGTGATTATTTAAAACGGAAAGCACTCTAAAATGGCATTACTCACTGCTACCGTCCAAAAAATGCACTATATTAATAAAATCAGGAGTTATAAAGTAACATCAAATCTGAAGAATATCGATCGCGTATTCGCTCTTACGAGCGATATTGAAAAATAGCGATAACGCAAGTGCATGCGTAAGGGAGAACCGTGATCTCGCCCCTGATTCATAACGTTTAAGTAGAGACCGAGAATGTCAATACCATCGGCTGATTTTGTGGGGGTGAGAATGAAGGGAAAAATTATTTCCATAAATTGCTTAAAAATAGCCAATA
This sequence comes from Ceriagrion tenellum, assembly GCA_963169105.1. Taxonomy (NCBI): domain Eukaryota; kingdom Metazoa; phylum Arthropoda; class Insecta; order Odonata; family Coenagrionidae; genus Ceriagrion; species Ceriagrion tenellum. Next base: position 65,846,522 of record OY720632.1, read on the forward strand.
GGTAAAGTCGGCGGGGTGCAGTAAATTCACTCTAGAGCTCACCAATGTTTTCGGTGCCTATTAAATGTTGGCCGGAATTGTAAACCAAGCCCTCTGTTTCGTAGTAAAGAAACACAGAACACGTTACACAAATGGGTCATTTTCGCGCTTTTAATACCACAAATTACAAAGCAATTTTGAAAGTGTTAGGCTTCAAGTCGGTGCTCAAGTGACTGGAGTAAGTAATTCAATTTTCAAGATATTATGCATTAAATTCGGTTGACGCCTTCCAGTTTTGAAACAGACTGAGGTAGCGAAAGAACCACCGAAACTTTTGGGAAAGGTGGCGAAAACACACGTGCGACAGTCATGATCGGGAAGAGTATACGTTACGAGCAGACTTGTTTTCGGACGCTGTGTTTCGGGTGACGCACTTGCCTGGCATGGACGACAAAATTTCATCAGTCGAGGATGTCCAGTCAGCCGAGGGGATTTAAATATCGTAGCCCTCTGCATACATTTCAGAACCCCTCCTGCCTAAGTGGATGTGTGAGGGTACCTGTTGGTCTCAACATCGCCGGAGGTAAACACGCTTAACTTGATCCAAATCCGTTCACAATACCATTCGAAACTTTAAAAAATACACTGGATGCTTCCATTTTGCTAGGCTTTCAAAGACGTATTCTAGGAATGCAAATTTATATATTCTTCGTCCTTAAGTTTGTAAAATGTTGTTTGCCTTCGTTCTTAAATCTATCACTCACTGTTGTACTTACGCGATGCAACTTTTCCACTCATGGGTATAAACTGTACAGATAAATAAACATACACGTAATGGGCTCACCCGAATAATATCGCATTGTCAGCTTCTCTGAGACGCACCAACATACTATGGCCACTGATGGATATTTGAATAAAATGTCCAGTTTCATACTAGGCAACACTTCTCAGACAGCTTATTCTGTTTTCAAACATTCAGGTTATTCGTCAGAGATGAATCATTTAGGTTTTCATTAATTCTCAATAGATTTTATATATTTTTAATTCCATACCTCCTTACAATTCGGCTACGACATCAAAAGCATGCATGGAATTGGTTTTTTTTACCACGAATGCCAACAGCCAACACCACCTATATAGAGGCCTAGGTTTAAGACGTCACAGAAAGAGGTAATCTACAGATCTAGTCTGTCGACGACGAGACGGTGTATTTACTGAGCAGGAAAGGTCTGCAATTACGAACTGTTGAGTGTATTTAAAATTACTTTTATTAATTCACAACGATGTTCCAATTAATATTCGAACTTAAACACCAAAAATCATCGTATTAGAAGTTCAAAAGTTTTTCAACCGTTTCAGTTTTCGAGAGCAGTCTGGTTTTCAACTGTGCATACTAAGGTGAGATTTTTTTACGTGCATTCTTAAACCATTATCATTCTCTAAAAAAGATCATGAATCAAATAAAAGGAAAATGACTCACGATAATGAAAAAAGTTCATTAAGTTTTTTACCATTATAAATAGTTTTACATTGATTTTCACGGTATGAATGTCATAATTTTTTGCAAAAAGAGCTATTAAATCAACAGTGTTTACAATCTCCTTTTCTGGTAAGATGAAGTAATGCTCATATCAACTTAATTTTTACAAAAAATTTTCAACATAATATTTGTATATAAGACTAAACAATCACGTTCATCACTTCCTCTGCGGCGTGATTATCGCTGCAATATTCCCAGTAAATTCATTCCCCTGAGAGTATACCGTCCGGCGTTAGTTTTGCGGCAACTTGCCTATAATTTCCAGGCTGCATGCACTCTCTCTCAAAGGCAGGACTAACGGGTTTTTTGACAGTAACAAAATTGTGTACCTCAGTGTTAATGACAACCAACTAGGATCAGTCCCTGCCGAATTGAAACTGCAATTTCTTTAAGACAGCATGGGCACAGAATCCTTCAATATATGATATAACAGGCAAATTTGCTTCAGAATTTGTAAAATTTTCATCAGTAAAAGTACTTTTCCGATTTAATTTGAGTGAGGTGGTGATATCAAACTTTAATTCATCCCTTTGAGAATGAATATCAATCTATTTGGAATTTTGTAATAGGTTTTCGTGCCCGCGTTGTCATTAATATTCAACTGTGTCCTCAATTATGCGACATCGACGGAGAATTTTATGGAATTATGGCATTTTTATCTATTGGTCAATTCATTTACATCTACATACCCGGTCGTAGTTCATATACAATGAAACTAGCTTAACACCTGGCTTCAAATCTGTTCACCACGTGTATTTCTATAGAATTATGCAAAGCATGGAAGAAGATAACCCGGCAACACTGACCTACTAGTACGCTAAAGTATACGAACTAGTATACATTTCTTTCTTCGTTACTTGAGTAACGCTTTAGTCAACGTTTAAATGAGACATCTACATTATATTCGTTAATTTAACTCACTCGAGAAAAAATGAATGACACGAAATGTCATCGAGGAATTGCTCGGATCCCCTTCTTCTTCAGTTCTCATCTCGAGGAAAACATAATAGATGTTTTCCTCGAGATTCCTTAGGTCCACCGTCGTACTCTCGGTACTTTGGCACACAACACTTATCAGGCGAGTTATGGTGCTTCTGACGATCATAAATATATAAAAGAGGAAACTATTCCTCTTCCTTAGTGTTTAAATCTCCGCAAAACGCACAATTATTCGCAAACAAAGGCATAAACACAAAAAGTTGCCCTTGGCAGCCGTCGGTCTGGCTGGCCTTTTTCTTAATACGTCATCAGCAACTGGTAACGTTGCGCTCAGGCCTGTGTCACAGCCTGCTAGAATACACTATTCTGGATGGCTCTGCCTTTATCTACATCTACGTAATACCCTGCGAGCCACCACTAGGGTGTGTGGCAGGGGGTGAAGATCACCAAACATGCACTATTGCCATGCAAGTAGGATATTTAAAATTTAAGGGAGATATGCTAGATAATAGGGTCACATGCAGCAAGATGGTTAGTATCTACATAATAAGAAAGAGAATATTGGTTGTTATTACATGCATCATACACTACAGACTACTCTAACTATATTTCACCAACCCTTTGCTACGCTGCCAATTGTTCTCTCTTATGGTACGCGGGAAAAATGACATTTTAAATCTATCGGTACGACAATCTATCCCTCAAATCTTGTTAATCTGATCAAACCTAGCACAATACGCAGGGGTTCTTAATATATGTTCTTTATGTAGTGTATTATGTTCTTATGCAGTGTGATATATGTTCTTTATGTAGTGTATTATGCTTAATATATGTTCTTTATGTAGGTGGTGTTGCCACAGCAGACCTTACATAGAATGACGGAGGATTTCGCAAATAGAACAACAAGAAATGTTAATACGTATGTTGTAACAACGAAACTGGGTGTTTTAAATGAAAATTTAAAATATAAATCAGACGACATCATCAACTAATATGGCTTTCAGAGATTCAAATTATTAAAAGACTTTTCTGCCACTTATATATCCACAAACAGGACTAGATTTCACAGGGATAAAGAGAGGGAGGGAACTACTTAAAAAATCACCACATGGACCGAAGCAGTAATCTGGCGAACCAGACAGTAAACGAATACCTTCCACTACTGCGAGAATTGATTACAGGAACGAGGGGAGACCCATACCCAATGATTCATTACGATGCATGCTCCCAACATGACTATGCTCCGGGATATCCGAAAACAAAGGAAAGGCGAAAGTATGCGACCGAACGTCGGAGTGAAGGAATGGAGTGGGCGACTGGGTCGTCGGATAGCGAGTAGCGACAGAGGTGATCCCCTTGTTTGGGTCTCCAAGGAAGGGCGCATTAACCTCAGGAGGCCGTTGACAGAAGAGGGAGCAAGAGAAGTCGTCGGGCCCGCTCGCCTCCGCATCTTCCCAAGAGTCAACAACAAGGCCTCGGCGACAATCGACGCGTTGACGGGGCCCTCGCGTGGGCCGTCGAAATCCCCCGACGAGAGAAACAGGACACCTTTCTGCGCGACAGAAGGACGACCAACGTAGACGGTCCATCGGAGGTGGGGCTATTAGAGAGAAAAGGAAAGAGGGGGAACGGAGGAGGAGAACACTCATCGAGCAATTAAGAAAAATAAAACCACTCTCAGTAAAACACAAGGGGGGAGACGAAGGCGTAAAGCGGAGGGGGGGGGGGAGGAGGAGTATAACAGGGAGAGCTGTAGAGCGAGAAACAAAAGAACTGCGAAATGCGAAACGGCACTACTCCCCCTCTCTCCCCAACTCACGCAGAGTACCCGCATTCATCGAGGCACGCGCACGCAACTAGTCGCCCGTTCACCCGTCGCGATGGTCGTCTCTTGAAAACGTGTCCAACGACCGCCACTTACCTCCTCCTTCCCCTCTTTCGCCGCATTTCCCATTTAAACAAAACGCTTCACGATTACTGATGAATAGCTTCGAAGCCTCGAAAGTACGGTGCTGGGTGAGGTGGCAAGGCGCCAGATAATTTGGCGGACACCTGATGCAAATTACACCACTCAACTTCCGGTACTCCCTTCGGTATTCCACCAGCAGATTAGCATGTTTACAATCAGTCATACCTTATTTCCCAAGCGGGATTATCTACTTTTCCATACAGAACTCTACTCCCTCCTTCAGTTATCTCCCCAAAAGTTCCTCGTATCATGAGACTTTCATCTTGTCCATCAAAATTCCCTTACTCTCATCTGACATAATCATCTTGACTCTCAAAAAATTCCAAATGTGGACAGATGCACAGGAATTGCAATTAATTCATCTGGAAAGAAATAGTATTTAGGATAAAATTGACGTACATTACAGCGTATCTTGAGGTAAACTGTCACTTTCCAGAGTAACACTGCAATCCAATTTCCTCCACGCTTACCGTCAGTCGTGAGTGAGCAGATAAGATCTTCCCCTTATACCTTGTCGTTACCACCTCTAATTTCCGAACCCAACTAAGGCAACCTTCTTGAAGAGTAATACAGAGATATAACCGCCTACTCAAGTCTCACTTCTTCCTCGTGAGTCTGGAAAGCGCCAACCAATCCCAAAAAATTCTCAGCACTCATCCAACAGCCCTCCCACTGCCGAGACACCATGCAAGGGCTTCTACCATAACACGGAAAGCGCGAAGGTCAAGATAATTAAGGAACGGGGTCCACAATCAGACGCGAAACGAAAAGGCTCGTCCCTTCAAGGGAGGAAGAGAGGGGGGAGATGGAGGAGTTGCGGGAGGGATGAGAGAGGGGAGAGAGATGCGGACCCGAGTAAGGGGTGGGAAAACGGGATGGAGAGAAATGAGATGCGCTCACTAGGCTGACGTCACACAACACCAGTGCTCGGGGGAGGGCGATATTTATGGTGCGGAAGGAAGTGGGCTGAGGGGGCCGCTAGGGCACGACGGGGGAAGGAATAAAGAATGCGTGAGTGGCAATTAAGATAAACACAGACGAGATACTGTCCAGATACGGAATGCAGATATCCCCTTAATGTATATCGAAACAACGATTTAAGGAGAGATAGTAGGGGTGAGGCGCAAAACATTTTCCGACGGCAAACCGGTAAGTGGTGGCTCCGCAAAGTATTCGTCTCACGTTCCACCTAACAAGAAGACGGCTGGAAGGATTCCAAAGGTTTGAAAGTTACACGAGGTATGACGCTTTCAACGCGTAATCACCTAAAATACCCTCGATATCAAGATGAAATGGAATTCTTCATTCACATGTTATTTCTTTCATCCAAGGGCGAAATATTTTTTACAGGACTCCAAAATATACACATTACGATTCAGAAGGCGGAGGAAAAGAACCCTCCATGTGATAACAAAAAAAGCAAGTTACGCCTCATGAGTAGCATTCCATCGCTACGTGGACTCGATGGAGAGCTGAGCGAACCGTCTGGAATGACAAAGAAATATTCGAAGTCTCTATGCGTTTCCTAGTTCGTGGAATATGGAGATCATTCGTTTAGCATCCATTAGCATATCAAAAAGAGACCTTTCGAGAATTCCGAAGAGTGAAAGCAACTTCTGATAACCTCTTTCGGAAATGCTTCGGTCTTTGAGAGCGACACAAGGTTGCACAAACTCCCTGTGGATAGTTTCACAATGGCGAATTAAAGGACGTAGGTTGGCTAATTTGAAATCCCCATTGAGAGACTTCATTGCGCATGAGAACGAATACCTAACGAAATAATCAAATGGTATTGTTTAAAGTCACTGAATTTCCTCAATCACGTTCCCCCACGCTACTCGAGATCTTCATTAACTCTGCGAAAACAATCATCGACCCGATAGCTTCACAGAACAGCACGCCGGCAGCTGACGCAAAGATTACAGGTTCGAATTCCTGCCCAAGTAAGGGCATTGCATCCAGGCATATTGAGCCTTACTTAGGTCAGTTATGCGAAACAACTCATGGAAAGGGAGAGAAAAAAATTTTGACGGCATTGCAGCAGTACTTTTGTAAGTGTTTGTAGCTTTAAATAACTAGCTAATCATTTCTACATTTGTTAACTTAATCAATAACAACCAAGAGCATATGACTGATACGCTCAGATTACTTGATAAGGACAGATATAGTTAAGCACGAAAAATTAAATGGATCGTAAAACAGAGATTCAATACCACCGCACATGACGAAGGTATAAAGGCAGGTTAAATCAGCCTACATATAGAAATATACCCGGAAGTGCAAGAAACGTAGTGAGTAACCAAACGGCCATGAGTAAAGAACTGGAAAGGCAGATTTCTGCGGAACAGGCGACTCAAAGGCGACTCACATTGCAAAAGGTTCTTCCAAGATCCGCTCAGGGCCTTGAGGCACCGGCTGATGGCACGTCCACCTGCACTCAAGTTGCCCTCCGAGTGACTCCTGGATAGCAGTCCAACCTTCGATCCCCTCTTATCCTTATCCTCCCTGTGCTCGGAAGCTTCGTCATCTATCTCGTCTCCATATAACACTTCTATCTCCTCCACCATTCCCACTAGATCTTCGTCGTCATCCTCCTGGAAGCTGTGGTAAGTCGACGACAGCGTCCTTTGCCTCCCGGGTGCCACCGAGATGCCGGTTACTGCCGCTCCCGCGGCCGCTGCAGCCGCGAGGGCAGCCCTTGAACGGTTGGGCCGCATTCTGGGCGAACGGAGGCGGAGGCCGGAGGCGAGAGGCGGTCGCCCTGGGGCCAAAGGCCCAAAGCACGCCATTGCAGTCCACGAATTGTCCCGGCACGCTATGTTACTTTCCCAAGAGCAAGATATTGAGTAGAAGGGCGTGAGCCGACGGTAGTTCAATGCATAAGGGACGCCTCATGAGTTCAATTTAGAAGAGATATTGGTGACACCTGCATGCACGCACGTTGAGCCACACGAGAAGCTCTAAGAGAGTTCAACACCGGAGACACTCGAGAGAGACACTGAGAAATCACGGAGTCCACGTATCCAATGCTTGCGGGAGTTCTTGAGCGAGATATTGTCGACACTCAGACAACGGTCACCGACGTCGTTAATGGGCTTATCCGGAGGCGACTCATAACCTTCCCGGGTGAACACAAGCAGCGCAGACTCGCACGCAAAAGATTAAGTGGAAGTTCCAGAGTCGGCGACGGTCAACCTTCAAGGAAACCCTCACGATAGATATCCGCGACACTGGTAGGGTCTATCAACTTTGACCTCTACGGAGTAATCTAAAACTGCGGTCATCGACGTCAAAAATAGGCTGGTCCGGAGGTGACGTTCGACGACAAACACGAAGATACACAGAGATACACTTAGAGAGGGGTCAACGACGGTTGGCACCGTCCGGACTGCGAGCTTCAGCGCCGGAGCCGTTCCTCTCACAATCTGCGGCCGTGCATAGTCTTCTGTTCCAGCCTCCCTCCGACCCCCACGGGCACTCCACTCCTCCCTCCACAAGCCCCACTCACTCTCGCTTCTCTCCTCCACGGCGAATGAGAGAACCCCCTACTCACGCCTCCCGAAAGAATTAAAGCTTCCTCCACACTCCCACTCCGAAAGGGAGGACGCCTCCGCGGATTCCCTCGCCCACGGTGCCCTCCACTTAACAGACCGCGCCTTCTCCCACCACCATCGTCCACGCGCCTCCTCCCCCCCTTACGCCCCTCTTCACGTTTTTCTTTTTAAAACATTTCACCCGGCTCCAGAATCGGGCGATGAGTGAGTGTTATCCGACGAGTCGCGTGCTTCGTCTCTCCGCCCCGAGGGTCCAACACCGCCACAACGCCGCCTTGTCCCTCCTCCTCCACACTTTCGATCATCCAACGTCCTCCTCCATGTATTGGGCTCATCGGCGCAACGCCCACCCCTTCAATCCTCTGGCGTCTTCTTAGGGTTCACCTCACCTCTTCCCTTCTTCCCAATCTTATCTTCCCCAGCCTCTTTCTCGGGTTGGGCTGCCCGCGGGGGAGTCTGGGCGCCGGGGCCTTCCGCAGGACGACCCGGGAGGAGGTGCGACTGTGACATCTGCTAGATGACCGCTGGGATGCTCGAGAACTGGGTGATCCTAGTGACCCCGGACCTCGACCAATAGAAGCTTGGTGGGGTAAAGAACCTCGTTGGATGACAGATGACAAAATAAACCGCCCGTGGCAAGGGTTTTAAAGCGGGTATCTTTTTAAAGAGAATTAACGTTACGGGGGAAGGGAGGGGAGACGGAGGTCGCTTCGTTCCTTTTTTCCGCAGCACCGATGGAGTAGGAACGCAGAGAAGAAGGAAGGTAGGGGAAGGTCGTCAAGGGCACTCGAGATCTGGTTTTCCAATGGCTAGTGGGTGCGTTGGAGCGCGCGCCGGCGAAGAAGGTGAGTGGGCGCCTATCCTTCCTTTTAATCCGTCCCACGGAAGTTTATCCCTCGTCACCTCTGGCACGGGTGATCGGTCAGAGTATCCTAGCGGGAGTTACGTCACTCCTCGCGCCCAACCATCGTATTTTTTTCAACTAGAAAGGGAAGGCGATGACGCCACGGGCGTTCACCGACAAATATGGGTGAATTATAGCTAAAAAAACGCGTATTAATGCTATACTTAACTATACATATTCCAGACCATATTTGAATTAAGGCCAAATTCCAGAAATGCCTGCACGCCTCACCGTAGGTGGACTGAATAGACGGAGGAAATATAGCAGTGGGTGTAGGTCCGCGGAGGAGAGAGCCTTTTTTATTTTGAGCAAACACGATTGATCAGAAAAATAAACATCCCGTCAAAGTCTCCGTCATTGAGCTTCTCCGTCAGGGGTTGCCGGCACCGAAGATAAATTTCGCGAAGTCTAAAGCTAATGCGGTTGACGTCAGACGTTGAAGTTTCTGCTGGTGAGGAGGTTCTTTTCGTAAGAACACGTAGCATTACATCATTAAGTTCGGGGAAATTTCAGGACGAAAAATGTCGATGAATCAATTCTTCGATCACCCTGAAAGCTTTCAAATCCTTATCTTTGGGTGGTTCCAAGCAACAATAATGCCCAAATATTTTCCATTCAAGTTCTTTTGCTCACAATACTCGCAACAATTCAACTCTTGTTCATTTTCAAAGGATATTTACGGCAGGAGCACACCGAGGGACCCCACAACAAGCAACCACACGCAGACGTTCTGAACTCAAAAACTAAGCACACTTCCAAACGAGACCACAAGGTTCCAGATGCAGCATGGAGGAAAATAAAGTCAGTGTGCGTGGGCCGCTTCGGAACAACAAATACACTGTCATCGGGGGAACGATATGCTAGGCAGATACCAACAACACGAACGCTGAAACCTACTCCAGGCGCACCAAAGCGTGAGCAGGAGTGAAGAAACTCTCTCCCTTCCAAGACGCACAAGAGTTAAAAATCGAGAGGGAGAGTTGAGCAGCGGTTAATGTCATCGCCGCTCGTCCATGAAGATGCACTGGTGAGAAGATCAAGAGGGGGATATGAGAAAAGTGAGTACAGGAGAGAAGAGGGGATAAACGGCGCCAGAGGTTCCCAACTTTCAAAAGATGAGGCATACGGCGAGACAACACAGCTTCCTCACAGAGATAAACTTCCTCTGTCAATTCCCCAGAGGACCCGGCTGGGTCGGTCGGCTGCGACGAATCGGCGAAATTTCCGTCTTCCAACCTCCCACCAGAGGAATCAAAACTTTGAGCACTCATAAGCGGAGAGAATGCTAGACAAACGCGAACATCGTAGGAGACAGTGCGATCCCATGACGAAAAGTGAGGAGGGTACGGGGATGGAAATGCGAAAATTTTCACTCCTCAGGGACGTCAGTAGGATGGAGAATAAACGCCAAAGAAACACAAAAGGCACACGCAGCGCGATAGCACACGCGCACACACAAACTCAGGCACACTAAACACCGACGGCTTGATGAGAGAGCGAGAAGTTTCACACGCACGCTGCGTTGGATTTGTGGGACGGGAAATGAAACAGATGACTGCCTGCCTCATCGAGCGTCGTCACCGCGGAGCGATCCTCCGAAAGGGTAGGCGCCTCTCCCACGCGGAGCAAGCGAATCACGCACGCGTCACGGGACGAGAGACCCCAAGGCGACCGACCAGCCCCGGTAGGCACATGGGGAGATGTGTGTGCACGAGAGGGGAGAGAGAAGGGTTTTGGTCGTCGGGAGACTTCAGGCTGCACGGAGAGGAAAGACCCCGGTGAGGAATGGGGTGGGGGAGGAGGAAGAATGGGGTACAAGGAGCAGTTGGAGGCGGAGAGGCGAGGAGATGGAGGGTAAGAAGGGGGCGGGATGAGGGGCGAGGGCAGCAAAACGGCTGCTCCTTGATATGGTTTGTGCGTGAGAGCGTGCCGTCGGGGCTGTGAGGAGCAGTCGTGAGCTTCGGACTGCCCCCGAGGTTTCATTCCTCTCCTCCACATATCCAGGCCCCCAGACCCAACCCAATCCCCCTCCCACTCCCTCCCTCACACGGCAACCTCTCCCTACGCCCACTTACCCCACCAATCCGCCTTCGCAAACCGCCCCCGGTCCTCCTCCTCCTCTCCAACATCTCGCTCATCCCACCTCCTCCTCCTTCCAACCTTTCCCCTTCATATATTTCTCCTACTCAGGTCACACTACCACCGAGCGTATCAATGTAAGCAATCAAAATGCAACGAAGAGTAGTTAAACTCTAGCGGATGTAACCCTCTATGAAGGCATGAGCAAAATGTCAAACTTTAAAACTTGCCTGGAATGGGGATCGAACTAAAACTTCGGATGAACTGGGTTTTAACCAAAGTCAAGGCGAATTATTCCTTCTCATCATCAATCACGCACATTAGGAAGATTTACACGGAGATTCACTCTTCATTTAAAGTCACTATCGTAGTCAGTTTTGTCCTCTCTACACATTTAGCAAAAAAATATCAAAAAGTAAGCAGTTAATTTTAAAATGCGATTAAAATTACGGAAATCTCTGAAATATTTTGAACTCATTATCATGTTTTCCCAAGTGAACGATGATCCCCTTCAGCACAAAATCAAATAAAAAACGTTACATTCTTTCGCATTTTATTTGCCTTATTCCCACATCGCTATTCATCCTATCCAGCTCCCCCTTTGCAAATCACGTGCTTGCTCTGATTGGATTACATGTGCCAAAAACTTCTGGTTACAGTGATAAAAGTCTATCTGCGTACACTCAGCGATATCTTCTCAAGATGGTCGGTACTTTAGTAGCGTGGACAGGACAGATCTCTCTCACTCTTTCCTCCCCCCTTTCCACCAAAGTCTTCCCCGACGACCCCACAACCGCCGCTTAAAGCGACAACAACCACCGCTCGTATGAGCGGCTATATTCACTTACTCACTTGAATACGATCAAGCCTAGGGGCAGATGTTTTGGCTCGCGGGGGAGTAGGATGGGGAGGAGAAAGGGGCGGTCGCAGATTTTGGAAGAGGGGGTGAGACGGTTAGTGTAGGAAGGGGTGTGGAAGAGAGGCGCCAGTCAACCAGCATTAGGAAAGGGCATAAGAGAGAGAGGGAAGTAGGGGAGCTAGAAACAAGACTTCGTATATACGCGTGTGACGCAGTCGGACGTGGGGGTTGGCGGGATTTGCATGTGTAGCGTTTGTGTGACCAAGCAGAGGGAGAGAGACGGGGACCTCGGCACTCAAAGGGAGATATGGGGAGGAGAGTGAAAAAAGAGAGGGTGTTAATGCAATGGGGGAGGGAATAAGAAGATAGGGTTTGACAAAAAACTCATACGCTTGAATAACGAGGAGGAGAAAAAGAACGGTTGGTCTGGTGACGCGAAACAGAGGAGAGTGCAAAAGAGAAAGTGAGAGGGTGACGACGACAAGATATGCGAAACGAGTTGGACTTCCATATGGAGACGAGTTAGCGGGAGAACAAAAGTATATAAATGACCGTAGATAAAATACAAGCCGATATTGGTTATTGCAGCCTAAAAATCACGCGGAATGTTGAATTTCTAATGAAAATGCTTGGGGAGGAATGATGTACAAATAAAATTCACGGAACGCATAAGTTATATAACGATTTTTAGATTAAAGCGGAGGATTATTTTATGCACATAAAAAACGCAATGCTCATAGAATATGGATGATTCTATGAAGGTCCTCCCATATAAAGCAGAAGCTAGTTGTACAAAATGATGTCATGGGGGTTTTATTCATTCGGCTTCAGAGGAAAATTTGAAGGCCAGATGTCAAAAAAGACGACGATGATGATGAGGGCCACAGTGATAAAAGCTCCATAAATTGGCCATATATGTAGAACTGGAGGGAATTTAATGCGTGCAATTACTGTTAGCCTTGAATGAAGGCAATGGCATTTCAACAGTCGAGGGGACAAATATATTTCAGAAAGGAGAGAGAGATTGTAAAAAAAAGGAAAATTGTAGGCAGGGGTGAGAATACCGAAAATCGGGGAAGGGGACATAAAAATGGAACCAAATTTATTGCCCGAGACATTTATACAAAGTTGAGTACAACCGAGCAATAAAAGAAATTATCTATTATTAAAATCACTTCACCGGCAACGGCGCAAACTTCATGACTACGTCGTACATTGGAGCACCCTTAGTCACGATTATTAATGGCAACGGAAGTTGGGAAGAAATTCCGACGAGTGGAATTACGGAAATGGAAGGTAAAAGTTTAGAGAAATTAAAGAAGGAAACCTGCGGGAAACACTGTAAAAAGGTGATATAAAACCAGGAAAAAATAAAAATACCATAAAGGACGATAAACACAAGGTAGGGAAGGTAAATGGGTTAGAGAGGTAACAGCAGGAGCAATAAATGAAGGATTCTGCGGAGGATTTTCATGGCGAGATGAAGAGAGGAGAGGACTCGTCAGTTGAAGGGGAGGAGGTTGCGATTTCAGACATGGAGGGGGTGAGGGAGGAAGGGGCCCGGACCAGTCGGAATAAGGACTTGGGGGAATAAATAAAGGGGTAATATGATACCGGAGTTGGATGATGAGGTCATTAGAGGGTACATACAAATGAGAAGACGAGGAAAGAGCTGCAGTAGGGGGACTGAAGACATAAGGGAGGAAACGTGGCAGGAAATCTGTCAGGAATAAAGAGCCGATAGAGGGGAAGGAAGGGAAGGACGAGAGGAGCCTGCTCGGATGAGGACGTTGAGGTGGAAAGAAAGCCCACGCCGGGTGGAGCGACAGCGTTCCGGTGAACATTCCTGCTTTCGCAAGAACCAATTTCAAGGAGGCCTGCAACCTAGGAGGTGAGCGCACGCGGGAGAGGCGGTTGTCTAGGCAAGGAATGGCAGTGAGGTTAGCTGAAGAGGGGGGTCGGGGGTTTTGTGAGTGTGAAGAGGCGTTTTACTGGCGAAAGGCAAGGAGACACGCGGACAGCGAGAGTGGGCCGCGACACGAGGAGTGAGTCAGGCGTGGGAAGAGACGAGAGGAAGGTATAAGTGGGGATTTAAATGCAAGGGGGGAAGCGGGGAGCCTCGAAAGGGGGAAACGCCGTGTCGACCCCAGGACTTGTCTAGGACTCGAGAGGGAATTAGAACGAAGGACTGGGTATTGCGAGGGACGAAAGTGGAAGAGAAAGCTTGAAAATTGCCCTTGGGTCGAAGTGGGGTGAAGGACTTGATCGGGTGACATTATACTTTTAAAGGGGATGGAGTTGATATGGTGAATTGCATAAGCTAGATAAATCAAAATAAGTCACAGATATGAGAATTGCTCAATGAATACAAATTAGGTCGGAAAAGATATAATACACAGGGTAATAGTCATGATCACAAAGTAAAAATTTATAATTCATTTCACAATACTTATCCATTATTTTTGAAGGACCGAATTCCGGGAAAAATCAGGACACTTTCGTGTTTAAAAAAACGCTAATCTACGGCAATATGATAGCATACGAGGAAGGGTAACAGTCATGGAAAAACGCATTACAGAAGTGAATATTGTTCAAGAAAAACTGTATGGTAGCGACGAATTAATAGCATTCGATTTTCAAGATAAATAAATAAAACAAAAATGACATGTATCTGAGATTAGATCAGGCTAACTAAGATTAACACACGTCCATTGGTGGCCTTATGTCTTCTAAACAACCAGTAACCAATGAACTCCTTGCAGTACCTACAGCAAAGGAATCACCAACTGCCACTTGTGCCATACATACATACGAGCCGGATTTTCCAGTTAGTTATGTTTGTGTTTTTTAAGCTATATTCTGATTGGCATTCACCGGCGCAGGTAGGAAAAATTATACGTGTACCAATACGCACAATTCAAATCCGACTGCTTTGGATTGATATAAGTAATACGTCAATGGAAAGAGTAATTATTACCAAATAAATAATCATTAAATGACAGCGATATCTCCCATATTTTGAGTTCTCTAGTTTATCTCTTGATGCTGATCAAAACACACGAATTTGTACAACTGCAGTCGTGCGAGTATCTGACCTCTTCACTCCAGCTTAGCTACCTGCCGCATAATTAGTCGGCCAGATTGCATAACTACCTCTATCGCTGAGAGAGACACGCCAACGCTGGAAAAGATCACGAACAGATAAGGATGGTAAAATGTTAGGAACGGCCATTTAACTTTAGGATGACATTTTCAGAGAGATAGGCATAAAATGCCAGCGGCAAAAGCGTGGGCTGTGGGGGACAGGAATTGCTAGACCACTGAACAGACAAATAATGCCAGAGGAGTGAAAAATATGACGTGACGGGTTTCTGAATGAAATATCTTTGAGCGAAAAACCGACAATCGGGTCGTTGGGGAGGTTTGATAACTGGCTTCCCATCGCGAGGATCAGTGCTCGATCCCGACACTGGTGAATATTTTTTGATCGACTCCTGATTTGTTCTTGAGATATATAAAGAGACCAGTTCGTGGGTAAGTACGCCGTCCATCGGATAGCACGTTGAGCGATATTTCTCTTGGTGCATTTCGTTAAAAGTAGGCTTATGACGAAGTCTGGTTTATGTCCAGCCTTCTTCCACTCCCCAAATGATTCTTTTTCTTGACAACCAATATCATAAAATGCGCATAACCTCCGTCGTTGGTAGCCTTTCTTTATATAATTAACCAACAAAAAAGTCACAATAAAATTTACACTTTACCCGTTGAAAGCAAAGCCGTTACATGTAACCGGTGCAATGAAATCAAGCCACTTCAACGCCTAGGTGGAGATATTTACGTGGAACAGAGCGCAGAGCTTCACTATACCCTTTCTCTTTTATTATAATACCGATACAATTCTTCTCAGCCTACCAACCTATCTTAAATGGCAGATATGAGGGCAGTTGTCGGCCGTCTCTCCGAAAATAATTACCAACCAGCGAACAGCTACGTGTCGATAGCAAGAGGATTGGTAGATGGTATTGAGAGGTGGGGGAGAAAACAGGCTGATGACACGCACAGGGGGGAGAAGAGGATAGTGGAAGCTAGGCGAGCCATAAGTCACGATACCGACTCAACCGTAGAATGCGTCACTCACAATCAGTCCGTGACGTTCCCATCAAATAAAGGGTCGTTCTCATTTCTCTTCCGCATGCCCCCGCGAAGAAGGCACGCACTCAGGAGAGGACGTCCCCACATAGTTCGGGGCTGGCCGGGGCGATTCCGTCGAGTCATGATGTGTCCAACTGACAGGGGAGAGGGAACGTGTGAAGGATGGATGAGGGGTGCAGGGAGAGAGGGCTAAGGTGAGAACACGAATCAAAGTTGGCAGGACTGGATACGAAGGATGAATTATCGAATACACCCCTTAAACGGAGCGAAACATTTCACCACCGGAAACCGTTTCGACTAAAGTCATGATTCAATACTTTGGGGTTTGTGGTACATTTTTTGAATGCTCATCGAAATATCACCTTGCCGACATTTTTCCCCACAGCGAAGAATTTATGCGTTAACTAGCTTCCTCATACGCCAAAACAGAATTTTTACCCTCATTTTCAAGGAGTATTCGCCACGCATACATTAGTTCACTCTATATGAAATCTAAATCCACATTTTGAGTCAATGCATTGACCAAATACTGCTTTTATTACGTGATTTATTTGACCACGTGAAAAAATACCTTAAATCTATAAAATTAGCTCGGTCTGTCTGTAACGCTGCTATGATCGCGCTCCTGTAAGAAACATGCTTCTTTCTTTTGCAAAATTCTATTCAAAATAATGTCGCACGATATTGGGTGAGGTACCAATATAACGAAAATTGAATAGAGGTTCATAATAGTCGAATGTTTATTCTCAGACGAATGAGCGCAAACTATAACAAAGCGAATCGATTTTTAGTAAAATTTTACCGTTTTCGATAAAGCGTTCCAATGACGACCATGCTGATTGTTGAAGTCGAGATCTCGTATGTTTCCATTCACTCTGAGGAAAATAAGGAATACATATACTGAGTCAGATTGAAAAGGCTCTTTCCAGGAGAGGATCTTTCATTTCAAACACAAGCTATAGCTTTCAGGAGATGAGAATACGATCTCCATTTTCACAAGTGCTCCCTAAGCTTTTGAATTTCACTGATGGGCTGAAATATCTACGTTTCGCTGACCAAATATATTTCACCTCATCATCATTCAACGTCCATTTCCACAAATATCCTCCTTTTCATAAGGCTGCTTTCAGCGTCAAAACACTATCTCCAGGTGGTTCCCTAAAATGAAATCCTGCCAGAAACTTTTACGGAAACGGGAACAGACTACCACTGTTGGTCCCGCACTCAAATCCAAGGCTCATAACTTTAGCACAGCCATCTATTTTATAGCTTGAAGAGACAGTAGTAAAAATACTCTTTGGACGACTAGATTATTATTTTATTTTTACTTTACCAAATGACAATAAATTGCTATCAACAGAAATACTCGGATTTATTGAGACGCTACACTCACCATGGACATAAAATCAGAAAAATTAAAAGATCCAACAAGGGGTTAGATTGAGAGAGAAAATAGGTCACAATTTTGGTTATGGTAATGACGTTTACGGAGGATGGATCGAGAGCATGATCTTTTAATCAGAGGCTCAGGGCAAGCGGATGACTGATAATTGCCCCAGGGTATTTATTTCCGAGTAACAATTCCATTTTAAAAAGAAACTGGGGAGCTTGTTGAAGGGGGAAACGATATTTGATTTTTGCCTTCAGGCGAACAAAACCCTCCCTTCTTCATTGTTTTCAGTCATAATAAGGGTTCATAACAATTGTTTATAATACTCAAAAGAACAGCTGCAAATAGACATGAAGTATATGGTACCAATAATTGATTTTTTTACATTTCTGTTTCTTCAATCAAACTAAGACTAATTAAATTAAGAGTGAATTTTGATTACACGAGCGGCAACTTATTTTTAAGAAAGAAAATATAATGCCATGAGATATTATGAAAGTACAAGGTGGTATATTGAGTATATTAGCCCATAATTAATGTACTAATGATAATTAGATGCATGAATAATGCCCACTTAATCTTTTTCTATTACGCACACGAAATAACCTAGTGTCCCAACCATTACTCTGAAAAAATAAAGCCTTGGGAAGAGGTTAAAGAAATTTTAAATATGGATTCATCGTGAAATTGGTCAGTAATAGGCACTACTGTTTTCCATCGTCAGTTGAAATAAAGCTTAGATAAAATTAACGTGATCGACGATTCCATTACCAAACATGGCCGATGCCTTTGGTGAAAGGGCAGACTTGAAAATACGTATCTACAATCATGAGATTTACTCCTTCTAAAACTTTCGACGTCGAAGGGCGGGAAAAAAGTATGGCCTTCTGCTGAACGACTCGAGTCTCAAATTTAATTAAAAATGTACAAAAATAATCCTCTGACTCCGGGAAAAAAACGCAGAAGATTCCACTGGCCGCTCCCGTGGAGCTCACAACGCGATCAATCCGTGGCTCACCGGCTTACCATTCCCAGCCCATGCGCCCACAGGAATTTTTCGGCGTTGAAAAAAAGGCGTGCCAACGGACGAACACAAGGGCCACGCTCAAAAAAGCCACGCGCTCATTCAAAACCATCCTTCCTAAAACATTCTCCACCCTTCTCCCTTTATAAACATGGAACGGCAACCTCCCTGAAACATCACCTATAACCCACGCCGCACATATGTATATTTCCCTCAAACATCCCCGGGCAAAAAAAAGGACTCCCCTTCCTACCCGAAGCCGCTTGCCGGCCCTGGCACGCCCGAGGTGATTCCTTAGAACTCCCCCGGCCTACCCTCCATCCCTCACCTTTCTATCCCCCGTTCGAAAAACAAACCCTGATCGGGTCTACTGGTTTCACCCACACCCCTGTACACTCCTTCCCCCTGCTACACCAGAGCACACACGGGGGGTGACCGCCCCTCAGTCCCCTCTTTCCGTCAACTTCCATTTTCGCATCCATCCACCGCCTCTTCCTCCCTCTCTTCTCTCCCTTCAGAACTCATAATGGCGCCTCTTCATCAGCAAAGGCAAGCCCCTCCGCCGGAGTTGCGTGCGCTGAAGCAGCACGCATGCCTCCTCTGAGGCGTGTGGCCATCGCTCTTTGTACTCTGTCAGCACCGTCAGTAATATATGGGAAAAAAAGAGTCAGGGTCCTCAAAGTAGAGACGTGTTTCGATGAAAATTACAGCTCTGTAAAGCCATCCGAGCTTCCATCAGTGTAATGGTATTTTTTCATTTCAGAAATTTCGTTACGAAGACTTTCAACAATGAAAGTAGAAGTGGAAGACTCGTGTTCTTAGGGGCTCCAACTCTAACGGTTTTACCGCGCCCTCTTACCTATGACCTCAATATCAAGACGAAAACAATTCCCAGGTGAGGCTACGACTTCGGTTGCTAAGTAACGGGCAACTTTAAGGAACTGAGCACTGTTTAAGACATCATCATCAATCAAAGGCACTAGAGCAAAAAACTATATCGTAATTCTTCAGAGGATAATTATATTTTAACATTCGGGTGCTATGATTTGGTACTATTTACTTTCAGCTTCATAACACAAGTATTTTCCACAGTAAATAAAATAATTTTACCATCATCCCCAGGAGCCAAAATTATTCACGTATGAGGTTGATAAATCACTACATGGGACTAAGCAATCTCGACACAACCGTAAAAATAATTGTGAAATACTGGCATGTAACTGATTGATAATTTACAGCAAAAAAACCCATTTGAGAAAGATCTAATATGACTTATCTATAATCGTCGTACACTAGCACTTCAAGGAATTTCTCATAGAATTATCAATCAAAAATGGAATTAAATATGAAATTTCAATCGCAGGCCTAATTAAAGTTTCCCGTGAAACTGACCTGAATGACTACCAGACTCCTACGGAAGGCTCTGAATAGACCACAAGGACTATTCCTAACTGAACGAGGCCAAAAAAATAACTACAAGAAAAAAGAGATAAAACAGGTATGCGAAAAGCTAATCTACCACGATGATACCAACTTTATAGGGCATTCATTCCCGGCATTTGAATGTATTTTTCTTACAGTCCTATTAGTATCCGATGACCCCCCACGATTCATTTCCCTTCCATCGCCTTCCTCCTCGAGGAAGGGAACAATGAGGAGGAGGAAGACGATCCGTCGTGAGGAGATGAGCCGACACCCACACCGAGATACAAACCTCGCCGTGTAATTGCCGCGCCCGTCCCCTCGCACCTGAGTTTCCTCTCCTCTCTCCCCCCCCCCTTAAACCGACAGCCGCACGACCATTCCACATCCAATCCGAATCCCTATTAAATTCTCCGAGCGTCTCCAATCGACGCGACGTGTCTCCATCGCTTGAATCGAGATACTCTTCCCGTCGTCCCTTCCCACCTTCCACCCACCCATCTCTCTCCGCCCACCTGGCACCTCTCCCGCCGCTGAGCTCACGCCAATGCCCTCCTCCCACAGGACACAAACTTTTCATTCATTCATTCATTCAAGCACCCAGCTCACCCTTTCCTCCTCCTTAACTTACGTTGCCTATTGATTAAAAAGTCGTTAGGACCATTGGACGAAGCGATAGGGTATTGACCGAGGATTTTGGGTTCACATTCGACCGATGCACTGAGGGAGCTCGAGCATTGCCTCACCAACGCAAGTACAGGTCGAAATTAAGGAAGAGGTAAGGGTCGGTGCGTTGGCCAGTGGAAGGGTCTTCCATCCCGTAGGCTCAGACTAGAATATCGGTAATGACGACTATTTAGGTTGAATACCGATCCTCACTTAAAGGTTACAGAGAGAGTAATTTCTAGGACTGCTATCCCTCGGTCGAAATGGATGCTGAACCGTTGACGCCCTTAGTTAAGAGTAAGTTGATGCCGACTTCAGTATACTCAACAATATCATCTCTTTCCTCTTATTGCCCATACCCTTATTGAATTCCAACCGCAATATTTCTGCTTAAAATGACCTCCACTACGTTTTTATAGCAACTATTATGGGAAATATTATAAATATATACTATGCAGCATATAGTAAAATATTGATTTCATAGTTTATGGCAACAGCAGTAAGTTTTGATAGTAATAGTTACCATCAAAACTATGGAGTGAAAACAGTGAAAATCGAGTTTGTAATCATGATCAAGTCACGCCAATGTCATATCCCGCGAAAAATACAAGAATTTCGCTACTCACAGCGTAAAATAAGGCACAGGACAAATGGGATAGGTAGTTGAAGATAGGTAACTGGCCACCTATTCCATTAAGTGCGCCTTCCACGCACATTAATGCTTAGGATATCCATCCGCCAAACCATCTAGTCAAACACTGATTGTTAATTTCGGGACGAAACCCAGTAGTGTGGACTTTAAAGGCTGTTTATAAGACATTATCTACTTTGTCACAAAACTTCTACTTCGTATGAGTGGCATAATTTCATTCTTCCACCAGGAATACTTTCTCAAAGTAATCTCCTCTTGCTCGTCCACCTATCATTCTCCCTTCTATCATTGATTTCCACATCTCATTGCCCGTCGATAACTTCTACATCCACACTCCTATTTCTTCGCATTTCCTCCCTTCACTAAGGGGTTTATTTTCCTTCCTCATCGCACGAATTCCCCACCGTCAATCCTCCCAGTGCCACCTGTCACCCCGATCACCCCAAACCGCATCCAAAAACCCCCTTCCTATTCTCCTCCGCCTCTCTCTCCCCCGCCCTTCTTCAATTCATCATCACTTCATGACAACACCTCATACGAGCGATGGTGGCGTCACTCCATGCACTTCACAAATCAGAAGAGACTACTCTGCTTCATCTTTTACCGCAAGCTTTCGTGCTTCTACCTTCCATTCCCATAACCTTTAGATCCAATTCCTTAACTTCTGACTTCATCGACCCCCGACTCTCCCATTCCACACCGCGTATTCACTGCAGCGATATTTAGTATCTTCGCTTGTGGCACAAAGGCGATTTCTGCCGCGCGTGTAATGCTATTGAGTCATGACTATGAGGAAAGGGAGGTAACTTTCTGGTCATCGATCAGAAAGAAACGGACAACTTCGAGAGCAACTGCGCGAAGGTTTGAAAGCAAAATTTTCCCGCCACTGAAACTTCCGGATTCCACTTTCTCTTGATACGTCCAAGAGAAAGATAAGAGCGGATGGAAAAAGCATGAAAACCATCATTCGGCGTGATTACAGGATATAAATGTATACTTCAAAGAGAATTTAATAGACTAAATCATTTCTGAACAATAGCACCCATAGGCAGCATCACTCATTTGCTTAGGGCATTCATTAAAATAGCAATCTATCAAAGTGGAAGGAAGACCATTGTTGATTGTTATCATCCTCTCAATAATAATTACATAGTAGATTGTTAAGAGTAATTGCACTTTTTTGAAGAATAACATGCTGCTTCGAATCAAAATTTCAGTGATAACAAATATGTGAGAATTCAGATTTTTGCACTCTGAAAATGTTCACATGATTATTATGTAGACTGTAGCTAATATTTTAAATACACTGGTGTGATTGTAATGTACTCAAGTACACAGCTATCGGATACAAAATTATTTACACGCGTCAGACCGACTTACTAACATATAGGTAGCATTGGCAGATGAGAATGCGAGCGTAACAACAGTTTTTTCGGGGAATGAGTTTCCTCCACCCTCAAACCCCATATGCAAAAGATGTTCGTAATTCCTACCTTATTAATGTAATATTTCATCCATTATTTATTTCCCACAATAACATAGCATGTCTATGCATCAAAAGAAATTGAAGCCGTAGGTATTCGTACCGGTTTGGTTACGCTCGGATGTCATACTTAATGACAAAGAATATGTGGAACTTAAAACTTAGAACGTCAAACATTCAAAGTAATCTAAGAGGTCTATAATAAGTGATATCCATTTGGGTGTGCACTGATATTGCAAGTATATCTGTATTTATTAAAATACTACGACCACCGAGGTATTGTGCAATCGAAGCCCCCTAAAGCTGAGCGGATAAGCTTTAGAAGGCATTGGTATAATGCACGATGTCTTGCTTTCCAACAACGGGGTAGGTCTCGATGATAATCCTGCAAATGCGGAAGTCTTCGTCGAAATCCAGAATTTCTCACGACGGGAAAATTATGCGGGATACTAAATAAATGCGACTGGTTGAGCTAGATAATATACCTAAATATCCGTCCATGCGCAATAATCTCAACACAAACAGAAGGCTGAAAAGGAGAAGAACAGAATACTGAGACCTCAGACCCCCCGCTTATCAGTTCTAAGAACTTCATCAAAAGTCAGCCACTTGGCTTGCAATTTGCAGAAAAATAAATAGGTAAGCATCCAGTCTGAACAACACCTCACCTAATGAATTTTATTTCTTAAAGCAACATTAAGCTTTCTGGCAGTGCAGGTGATTTGTTGCAGAACCAATACCGGAAGAGCGGGAGTTTGAAATTTCCAAAAAACTGGTGTTTGTGACTTAATTCTCATGTGAATTACGCAGCTTTCAGCAATAAGAATACACCAGGTGATTAACTGCGAGAATAAATTAAACCTTATCCAACTGTCAATAATAATTATGTCGTAATATATTTTCTTTGCGAATCAATAGTTGTCCAAAAGAACTGCCATGAATTCGGGTGAAGATTCGATAAGTGCAGTGCTCACTGAACTAGCCCCTACGACGAAGGCGAAGTGATCAGTTCCTGTCTTAGTGCCTCGGATGGTTTCTTCGAGATAACAGGTGCTAATGAAGTCACACAGTCCTTCCTTTCCTAGCAGAGCGAAATACTCACTAACTGTATTTTAATTCGGGGAAACTTTGGAATGTAAATGATTAGTCTACGCTTCGGTTAAAGCACTACCCCGTCTTTATTCCAGCAAAAGTAACAGATGCTACTCACTTAGGAATGAAAATCCGATATGAGCCTTCATAAGAATTATTGCCACAAGATTTTAAAATATTCTAGATATTATTTGGTCCCTCACTCACTTCTTAACGCACATTAACCTACAAAGAAGGCAGTCGGAAATTCACTGAATATTTACAAATAAATGCTCCTTAATGCTCATCTCCAAGGAAAAGCAATAAAGGTTTCTCAGCAGCATTATGTTAACTATTCCGCTGAGGTGCTAAAGAGAAATAATGCATAAATAATGAATTTAAACTACATAATCAATAGCCTCAACTGCAAAAAGACAATTTGATAGCGTGTTGCGAGATGGCATAGAGTAAGCAGTTAGAGTTAGGCTCACTATATGGTAGTGGGTAGTATGATAGACAATATAAGGTTTAAGTGCAGAGGAGGGAAGAAAATATGATAAATTATTATTGGTAGGGATATAGGAAATTGATTCGAACAGGTTGACAGG
Source organism: Ceriagrion tenellum (assembly GCA_963169105.1). NCBI lineage: Eukaryota > Metazoa > Arthropoda > Insecta > Odonata > Coenagrionidae > Ceriagrion > Ceriagrion tenellum. The sequence goes on from OY720632.1 coordinate 65,870,813, forward strand.
CTCTAAAGCTGTAAAAGCTAAGATAAAACCCAGGACCTCTCTTCTGGATTGGCTGGACTGTCCAATGAGTAGTCATCGACTTAGTAAGATTCCTGAAACGGTGAATTATTTGCATAGCATTTTTTTGCTTGAAAGCTTCACCAAAAATGGGATAAAAATATAATTCTTCGTGGCATGAACACGTGTATCGTATCACGTTCAAAGCGAAATATGAGTTGGAGCACAGACCGATGCACTCGTACACCGTCGCAACCTGGTCCGTAAACGTCTGTCGACCGCTAGACGCTTGAACTCGGGAACGGGCACAAATCTGATAATCTATCCCCTTTGATGGCATCACCTCGACGAATGGACACGAAATTGCGTCAATCCGATGTCATCACCGCAAGCTTGGGAACAAACGACCGCGAAAATGCCATCATGCCCGCCATTCATCGTGATTAAATGCATTTTACGGGAGAGCCCTCCGCTCTCTCGCGTGTTCTCGGCTCGCCCGCCCATTACCCGCGCAGAATGGCGGAGTAATTTCGGTGCCCGCGAGGTCGGGCGACCTCTTTGAAATTCACTCGCGACTCTCGTACGGAGAAATGGGCGAAAGCGGAAGGGATAGCAGCGTGTGTGTGTGCGAGGAGAGGGAGGGAGTGGGAAGGCTGCAAGTAGAGCAACGAAAGAGGGGGGGCGTGCCCCCCTTGACTCTCCCCCTCTGGTCGTCTTTATTATTTTTTTTAAGTCGGGGTGACGCCACTCCGCGAGGATACGAGCAATAGACCCCGCAAGCAACGAGAAAGGAAGGAAACTTTTGAAAAATTAAAAACGTATCTTCTTTTGGAGAGTGAGCCACGTTGACGAGGAGAGGATAGCAGCAAGCAAGAGAGGGAGAAATAAAAAGCGGAAATATATCTAAAAAACTCATGAATGAGAGAAGAAATTCTTCAGCGAGAGTTAATTCATTCCCAGGGAAGAGTCTCGAGAAGAGAAGCCGTCGACATTGTTTGTCCGCACGGAAATATTCTGAGGAATTCCATCTTCAAAACCCCCCCGTCTCGTCATCAACTCCATAAACTCCTCTCTCCCTCTCTTCCATTTCTCCCTACTCCGCCGGTCCTCCACCCTCGGTACACAGACAGACACACGCGTGTCCGCAGACGCCTTTCTTCTCCCGCTTCACCCTCCGGTCGCCCAGCCCTCAAACCCCAACGACCCACCGCCTTCATACTCCTTCCTTCTCTCTGTTTTTCTTTCCCCCCGCACTTACTTCCTCTCAGACTCCCTCCCTAAAATCACGTTTCCATTTATAACATTTTAGCATAGTATGATCGGCGGCGTAGATGAAATTTATTACGGCTGGGAACAGATCGGAATGTTAAGATTCAAAGTTGCAAATTGCATGTTTCCCGTTTTTATTTGTTTATTTAATAGTTGGAGCCTGTTTTTCATGAGTCATTGTCTCCCTCAACCATGCCTCCTAGGGTAGCATTACTACTTAGCGTAATAAAAATATTCTGTATACATATTTCCATCCCTGTTCTTAGCATTAAAAAGCCATCCCTTCTCTCCCTCTTTCCCATCTTTCTACCTTCTAATAATATGAAAACAGCAGCAAATAAGTAATAAATTAATTATATAAAAACACCAATAAAGAGGTAAACAACAATCCACAAATAAAAAATAATATGAAACGCAATAAGCCAACAAAGACCAAGGGCGATAGAGGAGAGCAGAATTAGGAGGAGGGAGAAGTGAGACTAATTCGGGATGAAAGGAATGGATTGGACTCAGAGACACATCACTTCTGAACATGTGGACGGGAGTCTTAAGATAAAAGAAGAAGAAAAAGTTTGGAAACAAAAAGACTTGCGATGGTTCAATGAAACAGCTTATTGAAACGTGTCATCAGTGAAGTAACGCGTTGAGATGAAAGAGAATGGTGTACCTACAGGTGATGGACAGGGCCTATTGACTAATTGAATTACTTACAAGTTGTATAGTGCACACCTTTACATCAAGTTTCCTTGTAGACTGCACATGATTTCCTTATGCCATTAATTACTGCTAAAATAACCAGAGCGGGATATTAGTGCGTTAAAACATACCTTTATCACTTTTCGTATCTCCTCTCCCTCTTCCCATTCCCTCTTAGCTATTTCTTCCCTTCTTCACGGCTGGCGTCCCAACGTCCCCAGGCCACACGGCCTTGTAGCGGCTCGCAGGGTAATATGCAGATGTAGTTTCTCCCTTTCATTCCTCCTCCCATTCGCTCCACTTTTCCCGACCCCGGCCCTCACCACGCCCCATCATACAAACTCTCTCCCCCGGCCGTAAAAAAAACATGCAGCGAGCTTACTGCTCGTCAAAGGCTCGCTGTTAAAGGCGTGCGCACACTACTACATCAAACGCCGCCAGCAGTTGCAAGAGTCTCCTCACTCTCGATGGATCCCCATCTACTCTCCTCACTTTTTTTTAAAACCCTCTCTCTTTCTCCCAGGCAAAGAGGTGTGCAGATGTGACGCGCCCTCGGTAAAACCCGCCGATGTGCGCTGTGAAAAAATTTCTTCTCACCTTTCACGACGGTAGTGATGTCTGTGAACTCGGAAAAAATTGAGCGAGGCGCGGAGGGAAGTGCACATGATGAGACTTAAGCTTCGATTCCACTAAGAGCTAATGCGCTCTCTCACTTTCTTTCTCTCTCTCGCTCTCACTCTCTCTCCAGAGAAGCAGCACCTCCCTTATGAGCATGCTGCGCAAATAAAAGTACTCAGACTTATAAAAAATCATAATTCCTACAGAAAGTAATGATTAGAAACAATAACTTGAGTATATGAGTTTCACAGCAAGAAAATTTCCTCGTTTGCTACCAAAGAATGGTCATATGGATCCTTAGATGTTTCGATAGATATCAGCGGTCTGAATTAACTCAACGACAGACACTGAAATTATTTTGTAAGTTAACTTTCAAGAATAATATTCCCAACTTCCGTAATTATACGAACCAACTTGAGGCTACTGTGATAATTTCAACAACAAAAATGAAAACCAGAAGAGAAGGATCCGGGTTTTAATCCTGGGTGTTGTGAAAATTTATGCAGCGTTGGGTTGACTTAAAAAATGAATGCAGATGAGTGCACAACTGAAGAGAAGAATTATGTATTTACCCTCCAAAATCGTCAGCATTATAAAAATGGAGGCGGGGTGAATAGATTTATAAGGTTCTCCAATTAAGGTTTCAAGAACGTCATCCGATAGCATAAAATTAACACATGTTAAATAATTGGTAGTATCAGGTGTAACTTTGTGGAACCTGTTAACATTATAATGATAACACTAAACTTTGTTATTCCACACATCTTTATTTTCTACGCCCCGGGTTTCGACGTTACCTGAAGATGACGTCGAGCGTCAAAACCCGGGTCGTAGAAAATAAAGATATGTGGAATAACAAAGTTAAGTGTAATCATTATAACATCTTAAATAGTTTCCCCATTCTAATCTGGTGGCTTACATATACATCCCATTTACAATCAATTCCACCTCTTCAAGCAATCCCTGAAAAGCCTACTCTGGAGCCGTACTCCCCGTCTGAACTCTCTGTGGCATTGTCATCAGCCTCCTCCTCTGCTTTCCGACTTCGACCCATTCTGGAATGTGAACGTCCATCCCACATCATATCCACCCTCTGCCTCCCCTAAGCACCTTTCAACCTCGCCTTCAACGCTATATCGGCTCTTCACTCAAAGCCACATCTCTTCATCTTCCATCACCAAATGCGCGCGCTTTTAATCCTAACAGGGAATTATAAATACACCTAACACCTTCCCACGCCACATAAAAATTAGCGGAGGTCCCTAAAAGGTAAGACTTAAAAAGCTTCCCTGTATACGTTCTCGAGGTAGAAAAATTTTAGCAGGGGTGGTTATAGGTTAATTTTCATAATATTAATAATGGCGCCTGAGATTTTTGAGGGCGAAAGTGACAGCAGTATTCACTAAAAATCTAAACCGTGACGGGCAAGGATGAATGACAGCTGCATTGAATGAACCGGATCACAAATGAACTCGGCAAGAGGTTTGCAAGCCTCACATACTGTAACCTCTACCAATGGATTTAATAAATCTAGTTGCCACACCTAAATCATGTCCAAATCTCAGCCATAAAAATGGATCAATACTTGGCTTCTAATAAAAATCTCCACTCAAAAACAACCGCTTTATTTCCGTTCTCATCGCATTGATGTGCCATAAATTTCCTCATATCCGTTTCGGCTTCATTAATTGAACATCGTAACGTCAAGAGGTCGTCGGACATTGCAGGCGCACGACGTTCGCGATTTACGAGTACCGCTGAAGACTGGAACGATACCGGAATCCATTAATCACTCAAGAGGGACTGAATTTGACCATTTAAGGTTTGTCCTAATTCAAAGCGCCTTCGTTCCCCATTCCACACGTCTTAACGTTCCCTTCCCCATTGCCCAAAAGCAACCCCCTTCTCAGCACCTCAAAAGCATCCCCCGTACCCTCCACTCCACTAACTCCTACCTTTCCCCTTTCTCTCACCATTTATTTTCCCGACTCCCCCCATTTTCTGTCTCTCTTTAACACACCCCGTATACCTTTGCCCTCTCTCTCCCTCCTCCCCACTCACCAGTGCGACACTCCCCCCCCCCATTCTGCCTCCATCTTCCCACCCGCCACCCACCCACCGCCCCCTTCCTGTTCTTACTTTAGGAACTCGCGCCGCGCTATAAGGGCTCTCTCCATGGGGGGGAGCCACGTGCGACCATCGTCGAGGAGGATGAGAAGGCGGAGAAACAGGGAGGGGTGGAGTGTCACGCCCCCTCTTCCACCCAATCCCCTTTCTCCATCCCTTTGAGTCGCTCGTGTGAGGCTGGGAGCCATGTGCACTGAAGAGAGGGTGAGGGTGCTTAAGGGGTGGGCTCAGGGGGATGGCGGAGGTTCAGTTGTAAAGGGGCCCCAAAACTTTGGTTTTTAATGATCTTCTTCCCATACCGTCTCACACATCCCATCGCAATCTGTAATTCGAAGAAAAAGTAAAATCTTCAAATCTAAGACGTATTGTACATGCGCGGTAGGTGCATATAATCCATATTCAAACGACATTTAACCAATAATTAAAGGCCAGAATAGCCCTAAAAATAGATCCGACGAAGAACTTTGCCGCAACCACATATTACGACGGCTAGATAAGCCAACTCCAGTGTATTTAGCTACAATCTAGCCTTACACGAACTCGTAGACCCTAGTCAATTACTCAAAGCAAACTTGATCTTTAGTACGGAAAGCAAATTTACAGCACCAAAAACACTAGAATTATGAAGAATAAGAAAGTTTATAATATCTGCTCAACATTCTAGCATGCTGAGAAATTCAACTAAAACCACTGTAGCATCAAAAAACGACAGGCTTCGAGATCGCGTTTCACCCGTCAAATCCGAGAACAAAATAACTGGGACTGATCGCTAGAGTAGGATTTGATTGCGACCATCGACGGAGTTCAATCACACTGCATTCATCGGCGCGAAAAGATAAGCAAGCCTATCAGCACCATTCAATTTCCATATCGATTGTCCCCTATTACGGTCGTTATACCCGCGTGCCTCGGCAACGCGCGCCTGGACGTGGGGAGGCGAGGGGAGGCGAAGGGAGGAGGACTGGGAGTCGGTCGAGGGGTGAGGCCTAACACGGGGATGGGAGGAGTCTGTGAGGGTGGGTGGGTGGGCGGGCGGAGTGGTGAGAGAGCCACGCGTGCCCGCTGCCACCACGCCGCCGCATTTACATCCGTGGGCGATGAAAGCATCTCACTAAAAAGCCGTCGTAACACCCCCACCATCCCCTCACAAAGATGCACGTGGTGTGGCGTCGCCCGGTGGTGTCTGGACTTCTCCATATACAGGGCCGTGCGCGCGTGCATATCCGTGAGCACACCCGAGCATAAGACTGCCGGAAGAGTCTTTCCTCCATGCGCCTCACTCAGCTCTGTCCCTCCCATCCAATCCATCTGTATACCTCTACCATGTCCCGGACTTCAACCCTCAAAGGAATGGTTTGTCCCCTTTTACGAGTTCTGCAGACATGACATGATGACAAAGAGAAGGTTTTATTGCGAATGATCAAGTTTGGTTTGTTGCTACCGATAATTATGTGCGTCTACGCTGGATCATAAAAATACCCTATGCCATGATAAAATACTTAAGTTGAGGTTTTGAAAAACTGGAATAAAACAATCAGATGGCAGCAACCAATATGACCGCTTTACGAGCAAATGCAGCGTCGTCATGGAGAGCTACTGGAATCATTAGCTATCTAAAGGTTACAATATGGTATAATGGAGAACTTAAAACTTATAGGCTGAAGATGTAGATGCATTGCAATTAATTTTAAGAAAAGCGACCAGAAAGTATAGGTGGACGGGAAAAACGAAGTACCCAGGGTGACAAGTACGACTGAGAAAAAATACGGTAGCACTTGGATTTATTTGGAATAAGGTATTACATGCAAGGTTCTGCCACACTCATTCCTTGCATTGATAATGCAGGCAGTGATGATGGGCAATCGTAAAAGAAATCATTGAAATTTCAGAGACAGGCCAAGACCAACACGGGAGGTGATAATGCGAGACACAAAGACCTTGCCTATGTCTCAGGCATAACATACCTAACACAGAAAATGCCTTAATATCGAAACGTGATGCTTTCACTTGGTAGAAAGATGTCATAATGAACAAGATAAATTGTGTGAATTCCACAATTTATTTAAAACTTACGACCGGTTTCGGCTGTCAAGCCATCTTCAGGTACAAAAACAAAAACTGTCTTCTCTGTGACTGAGCTAGGTTTCCAAAGCCAATTTTACATGGTTTATACAGTTTACGTTGTTTATACAGAGGGGTAAGGTGCAGTGAAGCGTCTCAAACAGCCTATCCTGTACAAATGTCAACCTCACCTTCACGAGTTGCAGCTAATGCCAGCTGCACGGTGCACCCTGTTACTCACAGACGAGGCTCTGGCGACCGAGTGTTTCCCGGAATAAGGGTACCCCCTCTATCAAGTGCCAACGGTCTCTCAATAGAGCGGATGAGCGGATAGAGATTATGGCACTCTTTTGTCCTAGGAGTGAGAAATTGCTCCTGAAGGCGGAAGAACCTTAGGGTCAACGGCATAAGAATGGAGAAGGCAACGGGAAACCACTCCATTAAAAATCAACTGTGATATCCCAAGAATCAATGGCACACCATGTCAGCATCTTTTGTAAAACATTCCGGAGTAATAGTCCCCCAATCGGATCTCCGGGTGGGGACTGTAAAAGATCAGGAAGATCAAAGAAGCGACTTAAAGTAGCAACATGGAATGTAAGAACACTTTTACGATGTGGAAAACTAGAAAACCTCAAATTAGAAATGGACAGATTAGAAATTGACGCTCTTGGAATATCTGAAATGCGATGGCCAGAACCAGGAGATTTCTGGTCAGGAGAGTACCGGATCATTTATACGAGTACAAATCAGGGCACTCCTGGAATCGGAGGTGTCGGAATAATTTTAAACAAGAAACTTGGAAATCTTGTAAAAGGTTATGTGCAATATAATTCTAGGATCGTACTGGTCAAACTTGAAACCAAACCATAGGATACTATAATAGAACAAGTCTACATGCCAACATTCACAGAAGAAGCTGAAGCGATAGAAATGATATATGAAGATATAAATAATGTAATAAAGTACGTAAAAGGTGAGGAGAACTTAATAATAATAAGAGACTGGAATGCAAGCGTAGGGGAAGAACAAGTTGATGGAATTGTAGGAAAGTTTGGACTAGGATGTAAGAATGACAGAGGCCGCAGGCTAATTGAATTTTGTGCGAAACACAATTTAGTCGTGACAAATACATTATTCAGCCATCATAAAAGAAGAAGATACACTTGGAGAGCTCCAGAAGACATCAGGAGACAACAGATTGACTACATTCTAGTTAAGTCACGTTTTAGGAATCAAATCATGGACTGCCGAAGCTACCCATCAGCAGATGTAGACAGTGATCACAATCTAGTCATGATGAAGTGTCTACTTAGGTTCAAACGATTAAAGAAAAAACTTAATAAGACATGGAATAGAGACAATCTAAAATCTGACGAAACAATGATAGCTTATGCACGGAGAACCACTGGCATAGCATAAAATATTATTCATGGATGCGCACATGAAGAATGGATACAGATTAAAAATGGCATACATAAAGCAGCTGAAGAATCTGTCGGTAAAGTTATATCTGCAAACAGGAAAGAATGGATATCGCCTGAAATAGTTTTTCTCATAGAGAAGAGAAGAATTTACAAGAATACCCTTGACGAGCAGAGTAGAACCAAATACAGAAAACTCAGGAATCAAATCAACAGAAAATCTAGGAAGGCCAAAGAAAATTACCTCAATAACATACGTAAAGAAGTACAAGAAAATATGAACAAAGGGAAAACAGACATAGCCTATAAAACAGCAAAACAACTTTTCAACAAACAAAACAAAAAATCTTTCGATACGATAGAGAACAGAGAAGGCAAAATGCTGTTTGGAGACGATGCACTTAAGAGATGGAAAGAATATATTGAGGAGCTTTACCAAGGATGACCACTATTAGATAATGTAATGAAATTAAGTGAAGAAATAGAAGAGAAAGAACTAGGAGAAGATATTTTACGGGAAGAACTTGAGAAGGCATTGCAAGATTTGCCAGATAGGAAAGCAGTAGGCTGTGATGACATTCCCTCTGAGCTGATTAAAAAAGCTGGTGACAAACTGAAAGCTTCTTTACTACAACTTATAAGGAAAATATACAAGACGGGTGAAGTTCCTGAAGACTTCCAAAAATATGTTATGATTCCTAAACCAAAGAAATCATCTGCTATGAATTGTGAGCAATATCGCACACTAAGTCTATTATCACATGCCTCAAAAATACTTATAAGGATAATCCTTAAACGAGTTGAAAGAAAGTTGGAAAATACTTAAAAAAGTGAGGACCAATTTGGATTTAGAAGAGGAGTGGGGACTAGAGAGGCAATACTCTCTTTAAGGCTTCTCATTGTAAAACAAATATCTAAAAATAAACAAACTTATGTTGCATTCGTTGATCTTGAGAAAGCATTTGATAATGCTGTATGGCCAAATATGTTTAGGATTTTGGAAAAAGTTGGGCTGAAATACAACGAAAGAAGAATAATATTTAAAGCATATCAAAATGAAACAGCCTTAATTAGAAATAAGAATAAATAAGATACAGCTATAACAAGGAAAGGAGTTAGACAAAGCTGTCCTCTATCACCAATAATTTTCAATGCATACATCCAAGAAGCAATCGATAAAGTAAGGGAAAATGTTGATGTAGGAATCAAAGTAAATGGGAAGAAAATAGATATGTTACGATATGCTGATGATATTGCCATAGTTGCAGAAAAGAAAGAAGATTTATAAATCATACTTAACGAGATGGAAAGAATTCTTAGAGACCAATATGGAATAAGGATAAATAAGCAAAAGACTAAAGTGATGGTATGCGGTGCTCAAGACTTCTGTGAACCTGTAAGGATAAGAATAAATGATGAAGAACTAGGACAAGTTACAGAATGCAGCTACTTCGGCGTAAGATAACAGAAGATGGAAGGAGTACACGAGAAATTGAAAATAGAATACAACTAGCAAAAATAGCTTTCAATGATAAAAAGACTCTACTGACTTGTAAAAATGTTAGTTTGGAAGTAAGAAAGAGGGTCATGAAAGCTTATGTTTGGAGTGTGGCCCTTTACGGGTGTGAAAGTTGGACTATCGGAAAACATGAAAAGAGCAGATTAGAGGCCCTAGAAATGTGGTGCTATCGAAGGATGCAGAAAATCAGCTGGCGAGACAGAATCACCAATGAGGAAGTGCTGAGAAGAGTACAAGAAAATAGAAGTCTCTGGAGATAGATACTGACAAGGAGACAAACTAATAGGTCACATTCTACGATGTAATGATTTCATAAAATTAATAGCTGAAGGTTTTATTGAGGGGACAAATCGTAGAGGACGTCCTAGATTAAGCTATATGAAGCAGATCATCAATGACTCTGGATGCGTCTCATACGGTGAAATGAAGAGGAAAGCTGAGCAAAGAGCAGAATGGCGTGCTATTGCCAACCAACCCATGGGTTGATGACCGAAGAAGAAGAAATACAGTTTTAAGCCTGACCACTGAGTATAAAAACTCATCACGATCCGGTTTCCAGGGTTCGATAGTTTCTTGTCGCAAAGCAAATGTTGGCAGTAGAAAGTAATTTGTGAAGGAAAGAAATTTCAGCAATAGTGCTTAACAACGTGACACACACAACTCGTGTTTCGATGCTTTAGTGTCATATTTGTACTTGATTATGCCAAATGGACGAAACCCGGGTCATGTGAGTCGTATTCTTAAGTGGTATCGTAAAAGTTTTATTTCTTTCACAGAATCTCTTTAATTCTGGAATAACACCAAATCACTAAGGAAAGCGCTTAATTCAAAGCTGAAAATGGATGACTTGGAAGAATTTTAGCGTTCGAAAAGTCAAAAAAATGAATAAATATTTTCATGCATATTATACGAAATTTAAGACGAGCATTTCAGCTTTAAATGTCAAAATCAGGATTGACCAAATAGTACAATGAATAGCATTCCTTGTGTTGATTTGCGATGCTGACACTCTTTCCTCCATTATCCTGGACGATAGTACTGGACTCTAATGAGTAATAAACTTTGAACGCAATTATTTCTACGAAGTACATGGCATCTGTGACTTCATTTTCTTATTACAAACCACCAGAGGATAAAGGGAACCGGAATACTACATTAAATTAGTGGAAGGAGTGAAAATAGGCTATAGATTCGAGAATTATTTCCTAAATTTTCACGTACAGAGAATTTATGGGCAAAAACCATGAAACTTGATTCCCCTCAATGGATTACGAAACATATTACGGGCTCAAACTGACAGAGGTCTACAGGCTAGCGAGCAGTAAATTTACAAGGGAATGAGGTTGTCCTACACTTGAGACAAGTAAACTGGAACAATATTGGTGAAGGAATAAACATACTCCCTCGAAAAGGAGGAAGAGTGCCAATGCATAGAACCCTACGCTGCTAGTGCGCCAGCAACGAAGTGACAGACGAGACTGCATTCACGTGGCGTGCGAGGAAATTACTACCCACAAGCATCATAAAGCGGCGATGTGCATTAAGTGGGTACGTGAGATACACTGAATGCAAAAAGTGCATCGCATACAAATTATCGTGTTTCCGTCGAACTTTCGAAACGCTTACCAGCATTATTAAAGCTTACACCGCGCCAAACTAATTGCCGTCATCAAAGATAATTTGGATACACTAGAAGGCTTTGCCGGCGGAAGTTGGCTGCACTCCACGCAAAAGTTCACCAATGATGTCGATGCGGTAGATCGCATCAAATGTTCAAACACTCGAGAAACTTGTAACGCTTGGATTCAGGAAATTGAAGCGGCTCTCCTTCATAAAGTTGCAAGTATAATACCTTCGCCACAGCCAGAAGACGCACCAAGAAATATTTCAATGAGAGAAAACTGAGGAACAGTGTAAAAAAAACTCCTTCAAGCCGCTCGGTATTAAGGGTTAAAATTTCTAAACCTCAAGAGTACAATAGAATACACTGCATTATTGCTACTCCAATGAGTCGAAAGTGATCATACATGAGATTCAAATTTCTTACATTTTTACCACCGCTCCAAAATAAAAAATTAAAGCAAAATCGGCTAGACTAATTAAATTAAAATTATTGGCTAGACTAATTAAACCTACATCCTGACATTTACGATACGTTCTTTTGTCATGGTGTTTCACCCTCAATCAACCGCGACCCCTCACGCAATATATACGCTTTAGAGCAAGATAAATCTTACCACTGAGGTTGTAAGGCTTAAGTGCCATTCGTGCAAGTAATATCCCTGACTGAACACGTACTAAGTCACCGCCACAAGTCGTTTCATTCATTCACTCAATAACTAATCATACACGAGAAGGAAAAAGCTGAATCACTGCAAAGACATCCAGATGAGCCGCACTAGCATCATGAGTAAATATGTAGCTATGGAGACCTTATTCGCCAATGCAATAACAGCTCACAGAAAACCACGACAAAAGAACCAAGTTCACTTGGCTAAACAATCAAAGGTAAAATGCTTCTTCAACAGAAACTAACAACGCGGTTAGATCAAAAAACGATTCTGAAGCGTGTTCAATTCAGAGGAAGCGCCAAACTTGAGCAATAAACTAATTAAATATAAATAATTATGGATACCGTTAACTGAAAGACAGATGACTACACCAAACTTCATTGGTTTGAAATATAATAAATTACATTTTTAACCAATTGAAATCATTACATCTTAGCTGGCTTCGAATGTATTTACCGAAGTAAGAGGACGTTTTCTGTATGTGCGTTTGCGCAGTTGGAAAATTTGTCTTCATATATCATGTGTAAATCAAAGGAGAGAATCAAAGAAAGCAAAAAAGGAGAAATTCGAAGGATACAGCGAATGAGGGTGGAAAGCGAAACAAAATTAAGATTAAGATAAACTAAGCAAATTTTGAATAGAGTGATGGATGGAATAAATGCTTAAGCAGCATTGAAGATTAAAGAGAATGATATGAATTTTAGACGGCCAGAAAGTAGCTAAAACACCCGATAAATTTAAGAGGAACTTTTAATTTTGAAAAAAAAATAGTTTTATGAGTGTAATGCTAATGATAGATATACGTCACTCTGGCCGGGGATAATTGGTGGGACAACCCAGAGACCTGCCATTTATGTAGTAGAAAGTGCTAAGATAGAATATGAAATTTTGAAGAAACGTCAGTTCGCACATCGACTAGCGCAAGCTGCATGCTGCGCGAGAACAGATCTTCGCGGGAGGAGGAAAGTAGAACAAGAAAACAGTGATGCAAGACAAGGAAATGACGAGAAAACAACACGTCATGGAGGGAAGGGAGAGAGAATTCCGAGGAGGCAGACTACGGAGAGTCGAGCAATGAGGGTACAAGGCCTGTGAGGAAGTGAGAGAGACAGAAAAGACTCACAAACGGATTATTCGGACGTCGGAGAAAGTGTGAGAGTGGGGGCGGGATTGGGGTGGCTGGGCGCTGAGGACGAGACCACTTCCTCCCCCGACCTCACCACAACCCCCCACCTCCCAACGCTCGCCCGACCAAAGTGACAGAATTAACAAAGGAAAGCTTGATTATCCATTCGAGTTGGGGGACAGCGAGGCACGAGCAATACAATCCGCAAAGACTGCAGCGCGCGGTTGAGACAAAGGGGAATGCGAGGGAGGAAATGAGTGGCGGAGGAAGAGGAGGAGGTAGAAGGAGGGAAGGTGTTTCGGGAGGAAGAAGAAGACGAATGAGTAAGGAGGGGAACGAGGAGAAGAGTGCAGCCGCTGGCAGATGAGTTAGCCTCCCACTTCCCCCAAGACACATCCACGGGTCTCTCTCTCGGGAATTTCCGTATCCAAAAAAGCTTTTGTTTTCAGGCTTTTAACCGTTTTATAAATCCGAGGTTGCTCGGTAGGACGGTGAACGGACCTAACGTATATTATGACCATTTTTTGCCAAATACTGATACTTTCATGTTTTCTGTTTTACCCTCCACTAACTTATTATTCGCAAACTTCATAGTTGCAATCGATTATGATAGCATTTCTTACTAATAACTATGCTTAAATTCAAAAGAAAATTCAAAGTGTCTACTAGGTGAGGGTGCTCTTAATACCTTCCTTGCCTTTTTCCAAATGAAAATATGCTATGTATTTTGAAAACTTCTTTTTCGACGCACAAGCTGAAACATTTACCAGTGGGATGAAATATGCAATGAAAAATTATTTGACTTAACTGGAAATAAAACCCAGACCTTCTGATTATCGATTAAGTTCTCCAGTTGTTCACAAAAAGAGTTACTTACATCATTTTTAGCATTTCGCACCAACCCGAAAGGTACAATATTTTGATAGAGCAGGCAATATCATGATAACATTTTTATTTGTGCCAAGAGTTGATATTAAAAAAGTAATCACGTGCACTTTCCCTTTCAATACATGGGAAATATACGTAGACAAGGAAACCTTGACGCCAACATGAATCGTTTACAGCAAATTATTCCCTCTTAAGAAAGTTTATCCATAGATTCAGGGTTTAAACTATTTTCAAGACACTATTTTGGACTTTCTACACTAATGCACAGAAGAAACGGAACATAGACAGATAGGTACCTGCGTTCGTGACTATAGTGGCGGAGCGTCATTAAAGGGTTCCTTTGCCACCACTTTCAGCTCATACAGCAATTAGCGTGGGCCAGTGGGATAAATTTATTTTAAGATAGAATGAAATGCAAGGGGTCAAGGAAATTACGTAAGAGTGGAATTAAGTCAGAGTCTGGAAGGTCTAGAGATCCACGGTGAGCCACAGGGATACAGCCTATGAGCGAAAAAATGAGCGAGAAAGAGACGCGGAGAAAAGAGCGAAAAGATGAGGAAGGTGGTGTCCATTCAGTTCCCCTCTCGGTAATGTCACCGACGCCATGTCCTTTGGGAGAGACGCGGAGAGAGTGAGACAGGGCTGTAGGAACGGATATTAGGAAGAGAAGGCCAGAAGGGAAGTTGGCAAGAAGGAGCAAACGAAGGGAGAGGGAAATAGGTCCAGATAAGCGCAGAACCTTAAATAGGTACCCAGGGGTCAGAGAATGATGATGGATGATAAGAGGGGACAAAAAATAAATGAGAAAGGAAGGTAGGAAAAGATGGAGAAATTATGGCTTGGAAACGGAATAACAGGAAGATGGATTGCGGATTTTAAAATGCATCAGCATTCTGATAACCTGATATCGTGCACCATTGCTTATTAGGGATTATAAATTACACAAATGTGGGGAGATAGGTCAGAAGATAGCATACATGGAAGTCAGCAGCATACGTGACTTACCTCGGTTTCCATTTTCCGAGAAACAACCTCATGCGAATAGGTACCAATATTTCGTAGCTAAAATAATTTCGGTCCTTATTATATAGAAAATTTAAGTTCGAGCGATTTACAAGAGGTTAACGTGGCCATCTCCACGGATGATGCATAGCCCTAATTTGTAAATGCCACCGCGAAAGATTTACGGGACCTCACGCTCAGAATTTTCGCACGAACATTGTGATAAGGAACTTCCCAAGTTTTTAAATTTTCACTGTCTCCGCGGATATGTGAAAAGAGAAGTATTTGAGCTTCAGTAAAATTGTACCTGAATATGAAAAGCAATATGTTATTTTATGTGATTTTGGATTCCAATGCAATAGTGTAACGCTATATTTGCCGAGAGCACAAGAGAGGCACACGCAGGGATGAATCCATTTCCCGACGTCCTTAAGAATGAAAGTTAATTAACAGAGCAAAGAATGCGTGACACCTGAGAATAAACTTATATAGAGGCACAGGGATAGTTTAAGGAGACTTATTGCATAGTCCTGCAGTCGTTTCTTCAGATCGCAATTGGAACTGCACCTTGAATTCAAAGTCGCAATTAGCTTTTGATAATTACTAGTAAAGGGTACGCTGGCACTCCTAAAGCTTCTATACGTTATTCAGATAGGCTAAAATAATTTCCAGCAGGTGATCACTTCCCTGAAAGCTCCACTTCAGTCTAAACTACGTGATTCTGGTAAGATTTTAGGATGAAAGGATTCAGAATTGACAAGGACGACGAAAAAATTTCACTAATTACCTCATTCCTATTCAACCATTTCGAACTAAATACTAAATAGCATATCGTGGGCCAGCTGCTTAATGAAAGAATCAATGACTTTATATGCATAATATAAATATTTCCTAACTGCAGTATGAAAAAAGGAATTCATCTTCTCCTAAAGATGCTGTAAAAAGCGAAACCGGTCGTAATGAATATTATCACAGTGGAAGTTGCTCATTTTTTCATACTGCGGTTATGTTCCTTTTCCACTCCTGCCTGGCCTGCCCATTCCTGCCAGTGGCTTCTGGCCCATTAGGCCTGAAATCTCTGAGTATTAGCATTTCATAATTTGTACGTTGAAATTCGCGAGGATAAATCCTGAAAGCAAAAATTGAAATAATTTACCCCAGCCTTTCATATGCTCAACACCTTAGCTGCTATCCCGTGATAGAAATGCTACTTGAGACCCCGAATTTCCACGGGAAAAGGTGAAATTGTTCTAGATAGCATCATGAAATGGAAACAAAATGAGCGAATAGTAACTAAGAAGCACTGGAAGAAAGAAAATTAGAAGACGAGGCAGTGGCGTGAGAAACTGATATTAAGGTCGGGAGAGAGATAAAGAGGGACTGAGTTTGGTGCAAGGGCCACTCGCTGGTAATGGCGGACGGCGAGCCGACGGAAGGTCGCAGTGGGTGCGACCAGACGCGCGTGCGGTGATCCTCGACCCACGGACGCCGGTTCCGTTCCCAATTATTGTACAGTGTACTTGTAGCATCGGTAACCGATGACCGCCACGCTCCTCTTGAGTCCACGGAGGAGACTAGCGTCGGGTCGACGACATTTCCTTCCGAAAAATAAGTGAGATCGTTCGTCCATTCACCAGAGTGGGCGGCTCGTGCGCCTTTTACTTAACAGCACTCCTTTTACTTCATCACCAAGTTTCCGAACCACGACATTAGACTAAAATAGTGAAATAAACACCGAATTCCACAGAATTCATCCATTGCATAGCATAAAGATTAATGTTATTTTCAAATCTCATCATATCTATAAAAGCATATTATGAACAATAAAGCCCATTAAATGGATAAAATGAACACAGGGATCAGAGCCTAAAACTAAAAATAAATACTTTTCAGTTTGGCATGCTACCGAAAAAGGTAAGTTTACAAGGAAGTGATTGAATATCATGCAGGTTTCTACAAGGGCATGGATTTATCTACCAATAACAAGCATGTATTCATCTTAGCGCATACCCTACCCTTCTTCATCTCGTGCATTGATTCTACTCTCTTTCTTTTCCTTCCCCGTTCACACAGCACTCTCCTTCTCTCACTGTCGGTCCTCATTACCTCTTCCAACATCCAACTGTGCCACCTCATCTCATCCAGAAGTTTTCTATCAACACCAGCCATACCAAGCATTTTCTCACTTGTCCTTCTTTCTGTCCACCACAGAGCATCAAATAAAGTAAACAAGTTTATCATATAAGACTAAACAAGGTAATAAGCGAGAATGTGGTTTTACGCCATACGCAAGGTCATCACGAAAAGGTTAAACATTTTGACAATTACCCAACAAGAAGGCCGATGCAGGAGTCGTATTCCAAGAGATAGAAGATCATCGCATCACAATACAAATTCAATCGCCTCTCCGCCGAATGAAAGGCCAATCGCAAAATTAAGTCGCACCTGAGTACCTTTGGTTAGCCATAGAAGTAATTATTAGACATCTTAAAAGTTAAAACATATGCTTTCTTTTTTCACTTGCTAAACTGCCGCCTATCATTAGGGGATTAAATTATTTCATCGCATCATTTTTTACGGACGGGCTGAGTTTTGGCAAAACAAGTCGACGCCATCAGCGCTAGCGTAAAAAAAAGGGCGGGAATGAATAGAGGGAGAACAGAGGAGGAGGAGAACAGATGCGCGTCGGGAGATTCAAGGGTGACGGTAAAAAAAATCCTTCCCCGATTCCTCGGAGAGGAAGGAACGGGGGGAAGGGGAGGGGAGAACGGAGAAAAAAATTGCGAAAACAAAAAGCTGCTTTGTGCACTCGCGAAGGACATGGCACAATGTGGAGGGTCTTGTGCGCGGCGGCAGCGGGCAGAGGGGGAAGAGGAAGGGGTTCGAAGAGAGAGTTTTGATGAATGAGAGTGGAAGAGGGACGACAGAACGAGATGGAGGAGAGTGAGAAGATCCAGAGAGATGAAGAGCGTGAAGGAAAAGAATGAGGTTCAAATGAGGAAAGAAGATATGATCTCATGAAACCAACACCACGCTGAAGGAGTCATCTAGGAGTAGCGCCTCAAAGATCGGACAACCGCGCGCATTCCTGGTGTCCTGCACCTCTGGAGCCTTCACAACGGGCATTGTTGTATCTTCTCTTAGATATAGTATGTTCCATTTAACAATTGCTTAGATATAACTTGCTAAATTGGATAATAAATTCCTGAATGAAAAATATCAAGATAAGAGTGAATGACACATTTGTTTGTAATTTGTACCAGAAACAAGTAATTTATTTGTTTCCATAACCTGGGACTCAATCAGCATTTGCATCCATTACCACCCATTCCAAAGCACATCCCTCTCTAAGTTTTTTCCGTGGACGCTAAGAACACGCATTTTAAAGGAAACCAAAAGACGTAGGTTTTTTAAGGATTTAATATTCGAAATTAGTTGCTTGAGTAAAAGTAAAGAGGAAACTTCCCAAGATCAGGGGAATTACAATCAGGACTTTCAATGGAATCATGCATTTGGTACACCAATCATGGTGACGATAAACGTGCAGTACTTGAAAGTAATCCAGCTAGCCGCCACTAATAAAAACAGTAGGTAAGTAGGTATTAGGACTCTATCCACTTTTCAATGATTACAAATTAAAATCTTGGGGCAATCGAACTAAGGAAATATGATGACATAACTGGGTAACTATTGGACCGATAAAACATGTTGCAAGCACATTTATTTTTCAAAAGCCCATTACCTAGGGCATCTGAACTAAGACCAGAACCAAAAGTAGCGACCAGTTAATATTTCCAGAGGCATTTTAAAACAACAGGCGCTCAAGAATGACAAAGCGGAGAAAAAATAATAAAGGAGTACATATACTTTGCCCAAACTCTGACTCTCTCGAAAAATGGCACATTTCTATGGCAATGTAATCCAATCGGTGGGATAAATGGATGAACAAAATAAAAAAGAACTATCTAAAAGCTGGGATGAATCTGAGCGGGAACAAGAAGTACATGGATAGAGTAGAAAAAGCAAGAAGGGAGAAGGATGGCGAATGGAAAGAGGATGGATTTTAAAGAGTCTGGAAGAGGCGAAGCTCCGCCGACGGAGAGAAAAAAAGAGGAGATGAAGAAGAAGACGGAAGGGGGGAAGAATGAGGAGACGAGGAACGGGAATGAAAAAGACGATCGACTGAGAGAGGTCGTGGTAGGAAAGGGGGACTCTTGTGATGTGTCGTGCGTATGGTGGGGCGGTGTCGACTGGGTTGGGCTGCTGCGGGGTGTGATGGCAGCGCGATCTCGAGGATGGCGATCGCTTGTGTGGATGTGTGAGAGGGAGTGTGTGATCATGGGAAAGGAACGCGGGAGAGGAAGAGGTGGCTGACAGAGAGGAGGAGGAGGAAGGAAGGGAAGGCAAATGAGGAGGGGAAGAGAAGATGAGGGAAAAGAGAAGATTCTGGGAGGGATTGGGGAGCGCCTTCGAGGAGACGATCTTCCTTTCCCTCTCTACCTCTTCATCCTATACCCTACGAGATATCGCAAAGGCGTGTGGTACGGGGACACCAGCCGCGAAGAAACAAGGAAAAAGGAATTGGAGAGGAAAAGGGCTAAAAGTGAAACAACTCCAATGAAGATGTGAAATATCTCAAATGAAAGGAATATTGCTCCAATCTATTTAACAGCAAAGCTCTCTCATTTTCTATCTTTCTATTCCACATCGATATCGAATTGAAGTATTGATATTCATCTTTCAGCAATATGGTGAGGCTAATCTCTAAAACATCCTCTTAACGTAACACTCTCTTTCATGATCAGGATAAATACGAGTTTTACAAGCATTAATTTACACGCCGTACGAAGTGAGGATAGTAAAAAGTAGTGACATATTTACAACATAATGAATTAAAGCAAAATATTAGCCATCCACAAAAGAAATGCTTACTATCATTCAAAGGATGAATTTCCAGTAACTGACCACAAAGTAATTTAGATGTCACGAAAGTCATGTGCCACAAATCACGCAGAGCCGCCAATGTGGTAAGGAACTCCAGTTTCACACAAGAAAGACAAAGCATAAATTTTCAGAGTTAACGAAATAATTTGGCTCTAGTACTTTGCCAAAAACTGACAGCAAGAAAACACCTGCACAGAAAACTGAGCGAGGAAATCAAGAGGGACTAACAGACAGGGGAAAACTAACAAAGACGCGGTGCCAAAGACGAGAGGCAAAAGACAAGAAGATGGAAGAGGAGAAGCAACCGAAGGGGAAACGGGAGCAGGAGAGAGGATATGGATATAAAGTAACGAAGGCGGCTGAGAGGTTGTTTGCGCAGCGATTGTGCGTGGGGAGACGGGAGGAGGATCGTGAGAGGCGGAATCGCTCGCTGCCTTCGCATAAGGAGGGAAACTGTTCAAGATGGCAATGAGGGGACAGAATACGAGAACAAATGGGGATGAAGAGGGAAGCGAAGACTAGTCGGCTCCTTGAGGAAGTCGTCGTGGTCGAAAGGAAAACAGCGGCGGGGGTTGAAACGCGGCGGGCAGTAGCAAGGGAGTCAAATTGGAGGACGGGTGAAAGGGAAGAATTTACGTGGGAAAGGGAATGATGCATGGATTGGAATTACAAAGATATGAAAATGAGAGTAGAGAAGCGAAGGATAGAAAATTATACCAGAGTGCCGCGACTTGAGATATTAACGCAGTGAGAACGTAAAAAAGAGAATATCAAGCGAATATTTTTTTTTAAAGACTTGAGTTTCTCGAATAACATTCATCCGTAATCGAAGATTAAATGAATGTATCAATCTAGATAGGCATTTAATATTTAATCTCAAAACCTTGCATGAATCCTTACATCAAGCTGAGTGACTTCAAGCTCAAAGCGTAAGAAAATGTAAAAAAGGCTCATAATCTGCATCAGAGCAAGTGGAAAGGATTGTTTATCATAAAGAAATCCAAATACCAAACAAAAGTAGCTCTTAAGGATGTAACAAACTGCCAGTCAAACATCAATTTACATTAATTAGTTTCTAAGTGAATGCTTTAAGATTTTAAAAGGAACGGCGAATTAGGGTCGAAATCGTGTCGTTTGTCTCAATAATATTGTACCCAATCAAGGATTCATCAGAGAGGGTACATTAGGGGTTTACTCAAAAGGGCTGAAATGACAAAAGCAAATAGGAGTGAATCAAAAACTCCCCTGAGTTTCTCATAAAAATCATGTTACTTTGACATTTTTCAATCAACTGCTTCAGCAATATGAAGCATTTACTTCAATACTTTATGCTAAAATTTATTAAGCAGGTATTTCAGGATTTTCTTCACGCCAGCAAAACGTTTAAACGTGTTAAATTAGGATGAAGAAAAAGGAATAATTCACTCCACCACAACACTAAACAAGAAATTTTTTAAATTTCACACAAAGTAATACTGAAATGTCCTCTTCCCTCATCAAA
This sequence comes from Ceriagrion tenellum, assembly GCA_963169105.1. Classification (NCBI taxonomy): domain Eukaryota; kingdom Metazoa; phylum Arthropoda; class Insecta; order Odonata; family Coenagrionidae; genus Ceriagrion; species Ceriagrion tenellum. Next base: position 65,892,276 of record OY720632.1, read on the forward strand.
AAGGAAATGAGGTCAATTTTAAAGGCACAACTTACAAAGAGTTATTCATTAAAGTTACAAAATATGACTGCTTTTGAGAGTCAAACACAATAATCATTTGGAGGGATAACGGTTATTTTATTAAGAACTTATAACTTTTCCTTACATCCATAGTACGGCGAACCTTGGGAGAATAAAAATTTACCGCACAAGAATTTAATAAATCGAATTCAACGTCATGTAGATGATTATAACAGCATATAGTTTATTTGAAACAAGAGTTAAAAAGACATGATCTTCCGATTTCCCAATTAATTTTATTTCACATTTAACAAAAGCTTAAGACGTGACGCAGAAGCATCACAGATTTCCTTGCGAAAAAATTGCTATGGCTAGGCCCTGTCAAAGATTCTCCAACCGTAACATTACTTCCTACAGAGATTTTAAATGGGCTGAAGTTCGAGAGCGAAGGTGGTTAATATTCGATACCTCATGACGGAGAGATATTCACTTTCCCTCCCGCGACGAATACGCATGCTTCCTGCCGAATGGCGTAAGTTAAAGCGACGGAAGATGCGGAGGAGATGGAAGGAAGGAAACCACGGGGGCTGAGGGGCTGCGGAGAAAGCAGAAGGGAGGGTGTGAGGAGGGCACAGAAGCGAAGGAGGAGATTTTTATGTCCCAGGGTGTAACCACACCCCCAACCAGACCCGCCATTTCCACGTTAAGACCGGCAGGATGGATGGATGGATGGCTCCAGAGGATGAACGGGGGCGGGCAAGAAAATTACTTTTCCGCACGCTGATTTGGAGATTTTCCGCGGATGGATAGTCGGTCGGAGGAGGAAGAAGTAAGAGAGGGAGGGAGAGGGGAAGAGTAAAGGAGGAGAGGATGGAATTAATTAAAGGAGCGGGACGGAGAGGAACAGAAAGTTTGCAACGGCCACAAAAGGCGAAGGGTTGAATGCGCTTCGTTATTTTTCGCGCAGGGAGAGGAAGAGAAATGGGTGGCGTCAGAAGGAAGCTGGATCTCGTCATGTCGCGAGGAGCGGAGAGGGATATATCTTCCTTCCTCTTCATCCTCGCTCCTTCACTCCCGCATCATCCTCATCTCCCCCCTCCGGCCTCTCTCCATCGAGCCTTCGGCGTGTGTCGTCTTCATCCCGCTATCCCTCGCGTGCTCTCCGCGCCGGGAGCGGGAGCGCTGTTTAGCCATTCATGGGGATAGGGGTTTGGAGGAAAAAGAAATTGAGAAGAGAAGGAGAGAAAATAGGGAGGTGACAAATAGGCTATTAGGGCAGAAAGCAAGAGAGGAGGCGGAGAAGGTGGAATATATGGGGAGTCAAATACCCCATTTTGGCCTTACTATGCCTACTTTTACCACTCATGACAAAGGTGCAAAGAGGCACATTTGGCCATTGCGCCTAATTACAGAACAATAATAACCGAATCGTTTTCCATATAAAAATAATATAACTACATACGTTCTACAAACATCTTTGTCTATTTTTGAGAACATAGCTGGCACAATAGAATAGACATAGCTCATATTACATACCCACTATTAAATTGTGAAAGTTATCTGAAATCATTAACTGCATCGTAACAAGGCTCTCTTGCATGGAATTTGCCATCAGTTTTACTAACCCAACTTTAAATAGATGAAAGGTCGTTCCGTAGGACTGAATTTCTAAGTATTTTTAACGTCATGATATAACTTTTAACTGCCGCCTAAAAAAGGAAATTTCGAATTGCAATCGGCCGACCACCAAGGAAAATTTGTAACCACATTAAAGTGGGAGGAAGAGGGTAGATAGTGATAGGAAGTTCGGGAGAAATAGAGGACGGATACGAAGGGAAATAGGAGCAAAGATATGAAAGATCAAGATAAGAAAGGAGGTACATTCGAGGCAAGGAGGAAGAAGTGATGGAAGAGGCGGGGGGCGAAGATTTTTGCCGCGAGTACGAGAGGGGAACTGACGGAGGGAGTCGCTCCACCTCCCGAGAAGAGGAGGAAAGAGAGAGAGATAGAGTGAGCTGGGAGGAGAGGGTCCTTGTTAATTCGATTCCGCGCTCATACACGCTGGTGCTCGTCTAAACGCTTTGGTACACCTTGGCGTAAGGAAACCCGTGTTCCACTCATATTCATATTCCCTCGCGCAGCCGCCGACCCACTGGTGCGTGTGATTATGAATTATTAATCTCATTTCCGGAGAGGCGAAGGAGTAAAGGGGAGGCGGGATTGTGTTCGCGGGATTTAGGAATAATAGGGTGGAAGTTGGGAATGGAAGTTATAAGGCACTCAAGAACTCCCAAGCATTTTTGAGTTTGAACGAGATTCTGCGCCAGAGGATAAAGCCTCCTTGCGCATCCAAAAGGCCTTGGAGGTAACGGCGACTTGAACGCGCAATATATTTTACGGCTGATAACAGAATTTACACGCCATCCTACTGGAAACATGGGAAAAAACGCACATGAAAATGCCTCAGGAACTTGCCTTGTTTTTCTAATAAATGAAGCGTTCAGACTTGAGTTAGATCCCTACCTGCAAAATAAGAATGTTGAATCACTGACCTTTTATACCTCAGCAAAAATTGTCCATGAAAACTTGTTCCATAAGGCGATTTAAATTTAAAAATAACAAGTATAAATGGAAAAATAATACATAAAAAAGTATTCACAGGTAAAATAAGACCAAAATACTGAAAATTTACAGTTAACTTAAAACGTTAAATTCCATTTTTCCTTTATTTTATATTCCAGCAGATTTAAATCTTTGCTGTCTTAATCAGGAGAACTCGATACGTAGAAGTGTTTCTTCAATTCCCAACATTTCGCTCAATTGAAGGAAAGGTAGGCATATAGGACGGAAACATAATCATGAAACAATCTAATTACTGTATTAATTAAAAAACCACAATTCCGGCCATAAGCTCAACAGAAAATGCATTCCTAGTTATCCAATTCAGTAATTAACCCAATTTCACGTGAAATTTACTTATACTGGAATTTAGGACCACTTTCCCTCTCCCGTAGTCGCCGGGTGTGTGAATGAATATACTCTTGTTGTCAAAAATATAGCTGATGCTGTGTTTGAGGGGATGTGAGGTAACCTATTTTTGATACTCGAAGTCTTATAGCAATAACAAAACGCTTTAGAGACAAGGCTAAGGTTACTTCACGAAAAATATCTACATATAATAACTAATGGCAAGAACAATCATTAATTGAAGGAAAAAACGGTACACTTATTCATTAAAAGTATAGAATAGATTCAGCTGACTAGATTTAATCATTAGAGTGCAGCTGGGCGAGAGAAACTTGACTCCGCGGATACGGAGTATTTTAAACCTTGCGCATAAAGGAATTACAGCGCTTGATATATATCTACGCCTGCCCGCGTTGCATACGAAGCGACGCTATGCGCTTGGGATAAAATCGTCTCCTTAAAAACTTAATCCTTTTTCCGTGAAAATAAAAAGATCCACGGCGTGACACCAGAAGGGCCCTCGGGCACGCCACTCGACGGTGCAATGCCCCAGTTTCGGCCTCCTTCCTTCTTCCGCGAAGGAAAAAGAAAAAATGCGCCGGGAATAAACTAAACGAGGGAGAAGGAAGATGAGGAGGCGGGAGGCACACATATCATCGCAGCCACCCGGTTCACTGTACTCATCCCACACACACTCACAATCAATTCACCTCGCAGACTCCAGACCATGTATTTGCATGTACGCCTCGTATGCCTGTACATAGTACTGCCACCCGTGCCCACACGTAGGAACCCGACACCCCCGTTTTCTTTCCAGCTGCCACCCAGTCACACCACGCTCCCCCGTGTAAAGTAAGAATTGTGCCATGGTTTTGCAGGAGAACATCAGTTTAAAAAAAAGTCCCAGTGCGATGTCATTTTCTCCTAATGCAAACAAATAACTTAAGGGCCATAATGGGTTCCCTTTCAAGCTCAGCAGTTATTGAAAACTGGTTAATTCACATAACCTAATTTTCGTGCTAATTCATAAATCTCAAAGGTTGATCTCATTAGCTTTAACTTTTCCACTACAGATAACGTGGAAACGCTTTTATTTTATATCGGCCACAAAAAAATAATAACTCTGCAATTATAGCATATACTTGCTACATCATTAAATCTGTGACAGTCTTTCTAAATGTAGATTTCTACTGCATGTACGGCTAGAAACACTGATAGACCGTAAAACTTGAGTCTAACAGAAAGCATTTGTGGGCAGAGAGCTCTCATTTCCATGAATAAAACATTTCCATATATATTATCGACTCAATTGCAGGCAACCTTCCAGGTGTTGTATTAGTACATACATTAAAAAATAATTAAATAATAAGACATTGTGTATCCCCAGTGGTGCCTTGATAAAATAATTTCTTATGAATTCGTTGCACTTGGTTGTATTTTTTCTCGAACGTAGGTGATACGCAAAAATTATAAATATCCATTTTCTAATTAAGCTTCTATGAGTTTTAATAAATCAGAACAATGGCAAAATGCCTCACCAATCAACGAATGAATAGTTAACCGAACTCTGCGCTACAGATACGATTTCTATTCCCGACCTCTTCTCCCACCAAAAGCATCCCACGCCGCCACGTCCCACCCGAGTCTGCGCGCACATCGAATGCAGATGTCACTGAGAGACAGAGGAGAAGGAGGAGGAAGGGGGGGGCGTGGTGTTTGTGAGTGCGAGAGAGAGGAACGAGAAAAGACGGAGGACACGAAAGCAGACGTCACGGGGGCGCAAAAAACACACACACACCCTGAACTCACCCTTCCCTCCTCACGCGGCATCTGAGCTCTCCTCGCGACAGACCCCGCTCCATCCCCCCTTCCGCCCCGTTTTAAGGATAACCCACACTCCGCTCCGTCTTACGTTCGTTTCTTTTCCTACTCCTCTACCCTTTTTCTCTCCCTCCTCTCTCCGTTCCCCTAAACCATCACCACTCCCACTAACCCCAAGTCCGCATCAACCTCGGCCTACTCAGCCATAAAAAGAACAAATCCTGCTACTCATTAAGCAGTTTCTAACATTACTTTTACATTTAGAACTCCCTGGACCATTTATATTTTAAATATCGAATAATTTCAAAGGCAATGCTTTCTCGCGAGTCACAAATGCATTGGACTAGTAAATTAATAAATTTCTTAGTTTGCTCTAGATATATACTGTTGTGTTTCTAAGTATTTTACACATTATTACGACAAATATTTAATATAGAATAATGGATTGATCGTTAATATATCTTTTTACTCTCTTTATAATACGACCAAAGTCTACTTCCTCACCCTGAGTTTATCTTCATCCAATTCAAGACGCCTGTTTTTTATTCAATTCTTCCTAGTGCACAAGGAAGTTCACATCCTAAAAGAAATGCCTCCACTATTTTTAAACTTCCATTAAATAGAAGTTTTTCCTTTTTTATGAAATACGTATGTTCGAATTGCCAAAGAAAAATTTGCATCGCCTTAGTATTTGATCCTTCTCTCCGTTTGGTTAAATATATAGGCCAGACTTGGTGAATTAAGTTTTATTCATATAGAGGATTTGCTGCGCTTCGATTCTATTTCGCTGGCTCACAAAGGAACTGGATGCAATTAGGAAGCTCTTAATAATTTAATCCCATTCCTTTACCAGCTAAATTGGATTATTGAGACGCAAGCAAATACTTCCAGTTTTGACACTCAACGTGTTTAAATTCGACGGCAAAGTCAGTATTTTCAATATGATCTCTTATTACTTCACATAGGCAAAAGACGTCAGCAATGACCAATGGCAAGAAATTTTCAGATGCCTTTTATAATTAATTTTAGAGGACCTGTTACTTCAAGCCATTTACATTTTCTTACGGCAAGCTCAGCAACTGTCACATGAACGAGACTATTTTATATTTATCGTTTTATAAAATTTACAACTAGGTGATATCGCCACTTCTATACTGCTCCATTTCATAAGCATTTATAAGCATATGCTCTCGTTAATTCTCCCTGAAAACAGCTTTCTAATGGCTCGAATTTTCTTGCAAGAGTTGGCATAAATATCACTTACAGGGCTATTAAATAAAAAAAGGACTGAACACGTGACCAACAGCGATATATTTAACGTGGTGTTCAATTTAAAGAGAATGACACCGATAGTAGTCTCCATTTTAACATTTCCCAAGCCAATGATGGTAACAAGACCACTGACTTCATTCCAATATATAAGAGGAATCATTTTAACCCATCTCTCCTCTTCTCATTAAATTAATTTTCCATCGAACTCACTGAGATATTATTACATATACTTCGGAAATTCATTTCAATACAAAGGATTTAAAAAATATTTTATGGAGGGGTCATTTATGGATTGCTCATCAATTATATCATAACCATTCGCTCAGGTTGCTCGCTAAATGATTGATCATGGCGCTGCACAGGCATTTTCACCTCAAATCTTAATATAAATTAAAGATAATATTGATTCTATCACATTCAATGGCAAAACGAGTGAATACAGATTAAATCCTCCTCATGTCTTTGTGCACAGGATTTTTCGCTCCAATACGCCACTCATATTTTTGAACAATTTGAACAAATTCATTTCATTGAGGACTGATTCAGACGTGTCCAGCTGGTTAAGGACGAGTTCTCGCCTTTGCTCACACTTATTATTGTATTAGCTTTTTTCTCACGCTTAAGCATCTGAAATGATCCTTAATTTTTACGCACCTCCCTGGGACCTAGTCAATCTCATCCCCTCATCCACTTATCTTCCACAGCATTTCCCTTCCTTGACCTCACAGACTGAATGGCCCAGGATCTCCTTTTCCCGGCCTCAGTCCCCAGCAATCTCCCCTTCTTCGACGCACTGAACTGCCTATTGAGGCGTTTGAGGATATGATTGCCGTTTGTCGCTATGACGTACAATTGAGACTCAGAGAGTGCACGTGGCGAGGAGGATTCGACAGCGAGCGTTTATCCCATTCTGTTCGTAGAGATGTCCACAAGGACGGTCAACTTTTATCTCCCACGTCGATTTCAGGAGGGTGGGGGAATAATACGGGAGGGCTAAAAATAACCACACGACTGGGAGTACTCGATAATATCCTCGTCACTCGCAAGTAAGAAATCTTCACCAAGCGCCAATATCCTCTCTGTGAAATGCATTGATGCGGAAACTCAAAAGAGCGAAAGCGAGTGCATGAAAATAAATTAAATAATTTTGAAAGACAAGACGATTCAACCATCCAAAACTAATTAAGAATAATATTTCAAACTACTAGCTGTGCAGAATAAATCCTGATATTAAGCCTTCAATTTCGTAAGCATAAGAGTTTTTAGTACTCCTATCAATTTAAACTCAATTTCTACATGTTAGGGCGATAATTTAATCAATAATCAACTTCTACAAGTAACGCACTTATTTTTAATATTACTTGTGTTACACTAAAAATTAACTCCAAGAGTGACAGCTGTTTTAAACTACATCGGTAGAAAGTCATCATGAAGTTAGAGGAAATGAAAACATAGATCACATATTCTTAGCCATTATATTAAATACGGACAAGACTAGATCCTTATAATCCCATTAATATCCAGCAAATAAGTAGCAATGGAATGACCAATGTAGCATGAGATAAAGATGGTAAGCCTTGGAAACCGAAAAAATGATTAGACTAGAACACTGAAGGTATTAAAAACTACCGTTGACTTTTTTCGTTGAGCAACGGATATTTAAATATACCCACACTCACAATATCTCTGAGGTGAATGAATGAACTATCTCCATTCTGCCGCAGGAGACAAGGGGCGGACTCAGCCAGCCAAGTAAGCAGGTACGACCCCAGACTTACCAAGAGGTGAGGACGTATTGAAAGAGAGAAAATGTTAGGGAGAGCAGCAGGCTATGGGGTCACATCCGCGATAATTGCGAATCACTAACGTCACGAGGTCAATGAAGGCATTGTGATTGGGAAATTGGTTGCGAGAGGTTGAGGAAAAAATGAGAGATGCATAAAATGGGGAAGGAGAGGGGGACACAAGGGGGATGGGTGTGACATGACTTCTTGATCAACGTCAATCGCAAACAGCTCCGAGTGAATGGGTGGGGAATGGATATTCATGAATCATTCAAAAGAGAAATATCGTGTCAGGTGGATGGAGGGCCAAAGAAGATAATGTCATGGGCTGTGGGAGTGGAATAATGGATGGAGGGAGGCTGGAAGATTCGAAAATGACGAGGGTCTTCATTGTGAATTAGTTTCAACCCAGGTACTGCACCTACTTTTAGCATTTTGACGTGATGCTGGCGTACAGTCAATGACGGTTACATCCAATCCAGCCTTAAGGAGCTATAAAATGTTCACGGAGGAGTATGAAGTCCAAAGAGTGTCAAATTATGTAAGATAGAATGGTTGAAGACTAATAACGCCAAGTACATCTCCAAGCAGGCATAATCGAAATTGTACGTCGGAATAAATTACTAATGATACTTCGCACTGCAACATGCCATATCTTTGAGTTGATCACAGTGATAACTCTTCCACAAGCTCTAAGAATTAGTTTAGCCACTAAGCGAGCATAGATAATGACTTGTCCCCTGAGTCCCGGCAATCCTATAACAAAAAGATACATATGCATTTCACAAGTAGACTAAGTGTTTTCTGGCGCAACTTAGTGGCACTCGATTTCTCCAAATGACCACCTAGAAAATGATTTTGTGCATGGAAATTTTGTAATGAACCACAACAACTTAACCTCATTGCACATGATCCATTCCACGTATTTGAAACTGTCTTGAGCAAATATCAAACTTGGAAAGGCTCATTATACAAAATTAGTTATTTCTGAGACGGTATTGATCGTGAATTTTATTCTACAAAATTTTAATGAGGCAAAATGCAAAAGACGAGTTCCATGGAATTTTATTTGTTGCAAATCAACATCCACCAAAGAACATAGTTTTTTCCTCGATGAAAAACAGACCTCTTCCTAGAAGAAGAACCATTTTTTCTTAAGAAAAACCAGATTTTTACAGCAAAAATCCGCGACAAAAGTTTAAATGCTACGAATACCTAAACAATACCGAGGTTTACGCTAAAACGACACAAAATATAGGAGAATGTAGTAAAAAATGAAAAGAACGAATATATTTCAAAATTTAAAAAACTGGGATGCAAAAGCAATTGATGAAAAATAACTAATACTATTACGCAGCACGTAACGAAAGAGAGTTAAATCAAATGTTTTAGAAAAAAATATTACATCTCAAGGAATCTATGCGCTCCGCCTCGGAGGACAAGTCACTCCAAAGCAATGATAAATGCAGTACTTAGAGCACTCGTCCCCGCTAACACTTATACGTGGAGTATTTTCATTGTTTATATTAAGACATCAGGATAAGAGCCACTCGGAGGATATATTACACACATATGCGTACTTCATAACCGTACACAACGGGCCGGTGAAAAATAAATCAAGGGATACGATGTGATGAGCGGTGGGATTTTGAGCGCAGTATATACTAAGGCAATGAGAAAAGGGATACTCTGAAATTATTTCTGAGAACAAAGAAAAATTCAAAAGTTTATTACTCACTAGGAACTCATAGCAGAATTTATTTCATACTCTGGCAGCCAAGACTTACCTGAAAAAAATTAAAGTAAATTAATAATCAAATCAATGATCCTCAAATCAACAACAATTATAATTTTAAAAAACCAATAAATCAAAAGCATTGAGAGCAAAGTTAAATAAAATTTGAAAACATGAAACGATGATTAATATAGGTAGTAAGTTTCACTACATTTTTCTGACGCACATTCAATGAGATCAATTCAAATACAGTATATCTAATAGCAAACCTAATCTTATCTACCAAGAATTTATCACTATTCTCCTAAGATCTCGTGGAGAATAATGCGATAGGCATCTATAACATCTTCGCTAAAAATTTCCATTACCAGCAGTTTTGCTTCTTGATAGCACATCAACATCCACATTAAATGCAAATGCCTCAGCGTGAACCACGGCGGATGTTTTTTTTCTTATTTGCAACCCCGCCAACCAACCGATAATAATTTAACGCGAGAAACCCAACGTCTGGTGGTCATGGAAGTTCTCCGGTACCCCGTGTTACGGCACATGCACAAAAGGCGAAATAAAAACATTTTCAAAAACACGATCGACCAAGTACATACAAAACGACGCGGGAAGATGACACGGCACAAGGCAATCTTTAGTACGCCAAGGAGGGAAAGCAAGCAGCGAAGCGTCGCCCCCTGTTTTTCTCCCGTTTACGAATATACATAGCGCATAGGCACGCAATTCCCCGCGAGGCCGTTCGCGAGGGCGTGGCCAAGTGTGATCCGCGGGGAGAGGGCGGCAGGAGCAACGAGGGAGGCAAACAAGGGCACAGCACACCCCCTTCCAAATATGCGACGGCGCGAGTGTGTGTTTTGCACATTAGCATTACTGCCATCGACATCTCAAAGTCAAAATGTTTCGCTCAATAGCTTTTGCGGAAGAGGGAAGAGAGGGTGGGTGAATGCGCGGGGAGGTTATGTGAGTGTGTGAGTGTTTTTTCTAGCCGAGGTATCGAAAGGGAGAGAGAGGGTAGGCGGGAATGAAAGAGGCGATGGCGGGGGAAAGAGGAGCGAGCTACTCGACGCACATGGAACGTCAAACAGCCACCTCATGCATAACGCAGCGGATTGATTGGACAGGGCGAAGAGAGAAGGGAGGAAAGTGGGTATGTATACTGAAAATTCCTGGAAAAGAGCAGTGGCGCAATCGTGAGGACGTTGCGAACCTCGAGGGGAGATCTTCCATGTATGGCGAAGATGACACCACATGAGGTCTGGGAGGGTAGGACCAGATTTACACCCATGTACGTATAACCCACAAATTGCAAAATGCCAATCCGCAACGAATACCAAAAAGACAACAAAAAAGACAAAGTGACGAAGACAAAGACGAATTTATTCGAAAATTAGAAGTTCCAACCGAAAATATTAACAAATTACTAGCGACGGATATGTCAGTAGCCCGTTTCCTGATTCGACAAGTCTCCTAACAAATCCTTTTTATTCGCTGATGTGAGTTTACTGGTAATAGCAAACAGGACAGCAATTACCTCTTGTCAACTTTTTTTCTTACAAGATTCAAAACATACGGGTAGAAGTTAAAAAACAGGGAACGAAATGAAAACTAAATAAGTTCGGATTGAACTAACATATGCTTCAAATATACTGGATAATGCCTGTCGCATAATCCGCAAGATAATAGCACATATTCACGATTCGCACACATTTAGTCATAACTCTTTTCAACTTTTATGACAGGGCAAAATTAGTGAATACCAAGTAAAGAAAAAAAATCGTTTAACTATACTTTCGCCAGAGTGAGACGGGGTAACGCAGCTGTAATACTTGTCTAATATAAGTAATTAATAGCCCACCGCGCTGATTTTTTTATTTAATGTGAATAATTACTATTGGCACATAACCATAGTGAAGCACAATAAGTTTTGTCCTATTAGAGAGGATTGACTAAAAAGAACGATAAGCATATCCGAATCATAATCCTTAGTAAAATTCTAACCAACGGACCTCGCATACGAATATCTAACATATGTATTAGTGTTATTTTGATATGATTACTTTCGAGGAGCAGCTTCCGCATGTATCATGGATAGAGACTAAAATTAAAGAACTTCTCCTCATTTTATCTAAACAAAAAAGACTTAAGAGTAACCACTTGGCGTTGAAACAGCACCGAAGCATAAAATTCGTAATAAATGAAAGCGTAATAAAACGCTGCTTTCACGACTTAGATAAGAAATCGAAGCGTGGGATGAGACGAGACGAAGAGACTAAACGCAGTTATAGTCATGATGCATGTTCACGGGGACCAAACCCAGTGAATGGTAGTGGGGAGAGGATGCGTTGGGTCGAGAGAGAGAGAGAGGTTTGAAAAAAAGCGCACAGAGGAAGGAGGGAAGAGGGAAAGAGTTGAGTTAGTGAGCAAGTGGGCGAACAGGAAAGGGATCGCAAGAGAGGAATTTTAGAGGGCGTAGAGAAAAACGCAAGCAAACAATGAAAAGCACCTTTTCCTGTCTCTCTCTCTCACTCTCCCGACATTTTTCCTCTCACAATACCCCCGTCCACACCTCCCCTGCTTCCCACCCAGGCGACCCAAGGGGGACCAGAGGGAGGGAGGGGGCGATGCGAGAAGCGAAATATCGCAACGTATCTCTGCCCCTTAAAAAGGAGTGCGCATATCGTGGATCTCGGCTGGCATGTGCTGCCCACTGTTTGCTCCCGGAGGGGCACGGCTATAAATGAACGACAAGGATATAGCGGAGACATGCGACACCCGGCGACACCGGAGAATTCCGGCCGAGCATCGTCTCCCGTTGAGACTTAAAAGGGAGTCGCCCCTCGCCTCGACCTCCACAAGGCTGAACTCGAAAAGATGAGAGCAGAGAGAAGATGAAAGTTGATTTGAGCAGGTCGGATCAGAGATTACGGGAGGATTTGATGAGGATTAGTGGGAAGAATGGAATGATAAAAATGATTATACTCCAAATATGCGAGAGGCAGAGTTCATTCGCCGAAACGCGGACATCAATTACAAACAACTCCCAAAAACATTTCCAAATTCCCAAGATCAACACCTGGAATGAGACAGGAGGAGATATTATGATCTTTATTAGAGGTTCTACCGAGTAGTGTTGGTTTAAATGTGCTATTAATTTTATTGTATCATCCACGTTAAGGGAACAACACTTCCTCAAACAAATGGCTCCTCAGTTCATCACACGTCCAACATTTTCGAATGTATTCAAATCGCTTGTCCTTCTTTCTTCCTCCTTTCCAATTCTTCTCCTTCCATCACAGGCTTCAGCTACTGATCCCCAACAACCCACTCCATCTACCTACTTTGCCTCCTAGATTATCTCAAGCATCTTTATTTCTCTTTCAACAATCAAAGAACTTCACAAAAAGGACAGCGATGCAGAGCTAGAGCCGGTGGAAAATCAGGGAAGATATCACCATAAAAACTTTCCCGTTTGCCATCCTTAGAGTTCATCGTTCTTCTCTCACTAACATACCAGTCCAAAGTGGCTTCATCTTAGGGCATATCCACATCCTCAATATCTGCAGTCTCTTCTCCTCCGTTTTTCGCAGGATCTAAATTTTGCTAACATAGAGCACCACACTCTATATAAGGCTTTCCTCTTAACATTCGTCCGCGTCTATAGTCAGGGTTTCTTTTTTAGCTCTTTTCTAGTAATGAACGTCGACTTTTTAGGGCAATTTTTTCTCTAATACACGTTGTACAACTCCTATTTTCGTCTAGAAACCCCACAAGAATCAATGTTGGTAAATCTGTCCTGACTTTAGTCTTTCAATTCTGATTTTTCATTTGGCCTCTTTCTTCTTTAAAAACCTCATTACTTATGTATCATAGATATTCTAAAATGCTCTTACAACCACAGGGAATATCTATACGCAAGAAGAGGTGGACTATCATAACAAGGTAGAGGGAAATATGAAATGGAGTTCAACTTACTGTGCATATAAATCGGGACTCAGACCAAAGAATGGAAGAAAAAGGCGGAGCACAGGTCAAAAGGGAGGAATAAACAAAGACGACCGAGAAAAACGTTCTGGAAGAGTAAGAGAGGGTAGTGAAGGAGGCCGAATTCAAAAGAAAGGAACGGAGAGAAGTAAGTTGTGGTATACGGAGGGATTGGAGATTAAGGGATGATTCAATGCGGTTGTGTGGGAAGGAGTGGACGTTAAAAAACATTATATTCCCGAACCGCGAGGGGCAACGTTCATTCACCGACACCCGGACACCCATTAATTGGCCTTGGACTGTTCGAAGCTATGCACCGGTAATATTTCAAGAGGGTATTTGATCCGGTACATCACTCCCATCTGATATCCACAGGTGGCGGAACGGTGGAGTATCTGCTACCTACGCGGTGAGCAGCGGCTTGAGTCTCGGCGGAGGCGGATATTCCGGCTCGGACACGACCAACCCCCAAGCGCTGTGGACACCCCTACCCACTGTACGTGACACACTCATTCCTCCATTAGAACCACCATTTGGCGAACAAGCGTAGAGAGCGGGTCCCATCTCTCCATACTGGTCTCCTAACATACCGTTGTACCGCCGAGGCGAAAAATTTTAGCACCGCACGTCGCCTAATTATCCACCGAGCACGTGTGTTTTCGAACACGGCAACCAATTACGTCAAGTGTTCGTTTCCGAAGGAAACATGGATGGGTTGGTCGTTGGTGTTGATCTATAGCCGAATTACGCAGGACACCTTAGCTTAAGACGAGGATGATATGTAGTGAAGTCGGTAAGGCTTAAGAGTTGCGGTTAAAGAAGCTTGCTCCAGCGTAATGAGGAACGAGAGGTGATGGAGACTGGTGTGTCTCCTGGGATTCGGACGAAGGTAGTCGGAAAAATATAATATTTCGAGCTGGAAGTCAAGCGGGGTTAGATGGGTACTAAGTTTCCTTACTTGAATTCTCCAGGCTGACTAATTAGATAAACCCTAGAAATATGACAAACCATGTCAGTGCCATGATATATGTTCACGACTCGAGACGAAGCGTTTCCAAGTTTGAAAGCCCACCTAGAATAAAATTAACGTGAGTTATGCTTAAGTCAATTTGAGCTGTCAATTCGATGCTTCCGCCTGAATTAATTTCTGTTTCTCTCTAAATGGCAATGTCAATTTGCATTAAGACTTTACATTAGGAAAAACTCGTTAGAAAAAAGTTCATAATTATGGTTTGAGTTTATTTGTGCCATCCTTCAATACTTGCAAACATATTAAAATAACAACCGAATGGAGATACAGTAAGTTGTCAATTTCAGCACATTTATTTTTCCATTTTATTGCTCTACCGCTTCATGTTATCTCAACGTCAACAGAAAAATCTTAAGAAAAAGCAGGAATAAGCTGAGAATGAAACAGCAATTTGCATTTAATATCATGAATTACTCTAATTAACGTTGGAGAAATACTACGAAACACGAAAAAATAATATATAATACCTACGCACGATATCGCATGAAGATTACAAAGTAATCTATTTTTATGCTGAAATTCCATGTTTTTCAGCCTTAAACCCTTGAATGTTGCGCGTCACACCAAATTCAAGACTTGATTATTTCGTATACAGTGTGACATATGTATTTTCAACATGCCAATCCTGATTGCACTGCAGTAACAATCATCAGAGAGCGTGCACTGATGAAGTGTACCCCTCCAACGAGTCATATTCCCTATTCTCTTCCGAAAGTGCAGCACGTAGATAAGGAAAAAGGATAACTTAGGACTTATTTCTCTGGGTATGTTCAACGCGACTGTGGCCACTATCAGGTACTGGAACTAGCGACATTTTGATTATATAAATGCAGACTTTACTGTTCTCTTATCAATTACGTCATTCTAAATGTAATTGCAAACTGTAATAAAGGTCATTTGTCAATATTTTGAGCCGGATATGTAGCAATATTACAACAAAAGGGAGGAAATTCTTAAGCCTATTTCTAATTTCATTAAAATATTCATTCATCCATAAAACTTCCAGTTTTTTTGTTTTATATTTTCTTCCTTGTCCGCTTATTACTACCTTATAAGTTTTAACTTTCCACGTTATCCCAAACAATCTCTTTCACCTTTTCTTGAGAATAAATCCCATCAACTTTAAGAAAGTATTAAAAATAAAGCCAGTCAGCATCGGAGCTGAAGTTGATCTGCAAAAAGAGAGCAATTTTAATAACGCCGTCCACGCCATTATCATGCCAACTAGAGCAGCGAAAACCATCAGATCCTCATCTTCACCTCAGAGTCGTACATGCTGACTTCAGCTAGGAATCTGTCCATGGCTAACTGCTTAGGTCAAATTCTGACAACAAGCAAGCAAAACGCATTCAAACCCCAAGATGAAGCACAACTGATATGATATGCCACGAAACATTTCGCACGTATGCCGGCGTGGGGCAGTGTCTCCACTGCCGAGGACAAAAAAAGATATGAGAGTATTACAGAGAAAACCCCAATCCTATCTCAACATCTGCTCATTTACTTTAGATTGATAGAGATGGCATGATAGAATTACAGTGAATGAATGAGACAGAGGGACAAGAGGAGCGTGCGGAAGAGAAATAATTCCAGGGTTTTTGCAGGAAAGGGGAGGGCGGTTTGATGCGGTGTGGGGATGGAAGTAAAGTGGAGAAGGTAATTGGAGAACCGGGGTTTGCCGCCAGTGTTTTGTGCGGGCACACGGGGGAGGAGGAGTGGGAAATGAAGAGGGCTTTTTGAGAGCAACGAGGGGGGACTCGTGGCAATCATGAGCGCGCAAGTGCGAGTGGCGTGGGAGGGGGGGGGGTAGGGAAAAAGAGTTAGACGTGGGATTTCGCACGTTTTGCGTGCATTCAATGGGTGGGGAAGGCGGGGGGAAAGCGCCGGTGCGTGCACGTGAGTACCCATGTGTCCGAGTGAGCTGGGTAAAGGACTCAAGAGGGTTCGACGGAGGGCACTCGGAAATTGATCACCGCGATGAATGCGTTAAGTTAGCTAGTTATCGGCGAATCCCGCAACCCAATCATACACCCTCGTGGTAGCCCCGGACTCATAATAACTTTCCCCTCTCATCCTCGCACGAACGAGACCCAGTACTGACATTTGGAAAAGAAACGGGGAATAACAGGATCAAGGCCAGTAACAGATATACCAACTAATATACCATTACAGTGGATACCAAAACAGTAATGAAGTAAAACCTGAGACGGCAGCTACATATTTTAAAAGTTTTCTAGGGTAATCAACACCATTCAGGGGAAGGTACAGGACTGCACGGAATGGATTTTATGCTGATATGAAATGACTTTCCACTTCTCAATTTCATAACTCACAGAGGAAAATTGGAGACATCACAGTTGTTAGAATAAAAATAGGTCATTTTAGAAAAGGGCTCACTAATCACACAAACCCTCTGAATCCGAACAAAAAGAAATGAGTCGTTTCCAGGATAATACAAACATGTAATTGTCGAACTTAGAGCATGAAGCTCGATGAAAAGTTGAGATTTTTTAAAAGAGATCAGCAGTCTTTCAATCTTTGGGCATTCATTGGCGAGAACCAAAGTGTGGCAATAAAAATTGAGATTAGATACACGACTTTCGTATTAATGGCGAAACCAACTTTGGATGACTTATACACAGATGAAGTTCTTTTAGCTGCTATTTACATGGACAATTTGAATGCAGAGAGCAGAATAACTGCCGATAATCTGAAAGGGCATGTTATCGTTTACGACCTCGATTCAATCCGAGAAATCGGATCCCTGAGAAAAGTTCTGATGCCTACTATTAAGCTTGAGTGACCCATAAAGTTTCACCCGTGTGGAGCAAAAAAAACCGTTAGAATTACAACCCGTCCCATGTCATCTGTAATGCGAACCACTGGCCTGTCGTCCCTCGAATACGCCCAAATAAAAACGTTCCGCAGACGCTGGTCTGCCGCTAACAAGGCGAAGATAAATGCTCCAGGGTAAGCAGACATCACTAATGACTGAGATTTTAGAGAATGTATTCGCTGGGGCGTGGAGACAATTCTGTAAAAACCTTGGATTACTTTACGAGCTGAAAATGTTACGACCTAAACGTGAAAGAGTAGGAAGAAAAACGATTTGGACGGAATAAAAATGTAAAGGAAGAGAGAGATAGAATTATTATGGGTTCGGAAGAGAAAAGGGAGAAATGAACAAGGGGAGAGAAAGAGAGGGAAGAGAGGAAATCGTCCAGGGGGGATGAGAAGGAAGAGGGACGAAGGCAAGGGACGACATTTCACTCTCCTTGGCGCCTTGGCTGTCCCGACGCCCACCTTCAGCCTCCCACGCGACTGCACCGGCCGCTGTCACAGACGAACATCTCCTCCGCCCCTTGAACCTCCCTCCCACTCTCTGCCCACCGCGCGTCTAACCTGCAGGAGGGATGCGAGTGGTGCAGTCTCTCGCCCGTTCTCGCTTGCGTCCCCTTTCCCACCTTTCCAGTCTTCCCCGCCCCGGCTGCAACCACGGGACGTCGCCGCTGCAGGAAGGGATTCCCTCGAACGTCTTCCCATTGGCGAGAAATCCAAGACAGACCACCATCGAAGCTTTTCCAAGCTATCTCTTCCTCGATGCCCTTGATCTTAACTCACAACGGACGCGAAGTGCCGGGGGAAAAAACTAACATTTTGTTTTTTCAGCCAACTCCCTTCTTCCTTCCAAGGAGGCAAATGCTTCACGGCTAGCTTCCCCGTCCGCGAAGGACGGAAATGCATGAGATGTCTTTCCATTGGATCTCAGCATTCCTTGATACTTCGACGTTGAAGACACTCTTACTTTTACATAGCGTCACAATAACACATATTCAAGTCACGAAACCTAGCAACTAACCTTATTTGAATCCTCGATCTTAATGCCGGATTGATACGAAAATTTAAACACCACCTGATACTAGTCTAAACGGAGAGAGAAAATGACGCACCTGTGTAACGACGCTGTGCCTTGGGCCGCCTGAGATTTCTGGGAATGATCTAGGGACCGGAAAATCACTGAGCATGGATTTAGTTAAACGAGGGAAACTCCTTAGCCAGGTTTCAGCTTCTACCTACGGGCTACCACACTACCAAATATTATCATTAATGAGCATATAACCAAGCGGTATATAGACCATCCGAATAATATCATTTTATTTATAATTCGCTGATCTTTCTTATTAAATGATTTTCGATGGTGTTCACAATTGGAATAGCACATCCATCATAGTAATTCAATCAAATCAATCAGTCCACCTCATTGTATTCTCGTAAATATCCCTGAAACTCACACATATAAATCCGTCTAAGTAGATATAAGGCACACTAACAAAGGCACTACCGTCCTGCAAGCCTTCAAATTAAGAAATATAGCACTTTCATAACGTGGATTGTCAATAACATATCAAATTATGCGGACTGGGAGAGATGATAGGATATCCACTGTTCCTATATTATAATGAGGTACTCAGTGTCACAATAAATAAACTCAAAGGTTCCACTTTTTATCCTTTCTTGACCAACTAAACATCAAAATTGCGCTCTCCGAAAAATTCTCTCACTAGCAAGGGCAAGAATCACAATGACAACATTAACGCCGCGACTTGAACTCTAACTCAGTCCCTCCTCAAGGGGTTCTAGAGCATCGCTAATGTGAGCTCATAAAAAATGGCGATTCAAAACGCCATCTCAACCATCTGCTTCGAATAGAGAACGTATAAACAACGAAGCCCGTACCTGGACGCGTCGATAATAAACGCAAAGGTGCCGGGAGAGAGGGAGCTCACCGTGGGACACGATCATTGCCGTCGTTTGGGCAAAATTTAAAAAAAAAACACGGGGAACTTGAACTCGGAGAGCTCAAGTTATGAACCGAAATGACCACACCCGTCGATGCACACACCCGGGGAGAGAAACAAACGCGGCAGTCGCTCTTACGACTCCTTCAAATCGCAAACCGCTGATTCACGGTACTGCACGCCACACCTGAGATGCTTTTCATCCCAACCACCCACCTTTCTTCTCGCTCTCTCACGTATCCTCTCCCCCCTCCCACCTTCTCCCTAACACAGCCTCCCCAGACCGTCGACAGCACTTTCGCGCCCACTCCCCGTCAACCCCTTCCTCCTTCCCTCCTCCCTAGAGACACACTCTTCCTCCTCCTACGCTCGGCTCCCTCCGATGGAGGCAAACCACGCCAACAATACGGCCAACAGATGTCGGCGGCGCATGGTGGAGGGGGGGAGGAAGAAAAAAAACGAAGAGGCAGCAGGGTACGAAGAGACGAGTGGGAGACAGCGGGGGGAGGAGGCTTGGAATGGGATGGGAATGGAAGAAGGGGTGAAAAAGAGGGGAGAATGAAGACGATGTAGATTTAAGCGAGTCGAGATGCGGGAGAGACTGGAGTGAGTAAATGAAAGAGGGTGGAGTGGGCGTGTGCAAGCATAAAATTCAGCTTCCACACTACACTTGTGGGACTTGATGGCATGCCGAGCCGATGAAAACATTAGGCACTCGGTGAAGTCAAGTCTCCTCGATTTGATGGCCGAAAGATATCGTGCACCTCCACGATATACTTCACCATATGCGCATAATTGCGCTGAAGATATTTTAGAGTGAAATGAGTATACAAGGAAAGCTAATACCTAAAAATATCTTATCAGGAAATTGCAATGGTAGCTTCTCTCCTAGGTCTGATTCTAAAAGGAAAACGCCGCTATAAGCAAAGGAGAGCGTTCATATCCAATATGATTTCCATAGAGCTAAAAGACGTTAGAAAATTAAGCAAACGTAGGTAAAAAGAGGTACCATCGGTCAACGGAAAATATTTTACCAAAGGCACCAATGTTAACGATAAAAAACATTCGAATAACAAAAACCGTAAATGAAGAATACAGATTTTGGGGCGTCTAATAATGCGTGTGACGATATTTATAAGGAAGAAGAGATATTCTCTACTTCCGCTGGAAAACTCCATTAAATAGCAAATCCATACAAAAGGGACTTCGAATTTATTAAAAATTAACAACTCTTCAATAACCAATAGGATGATAAAGAAATGTAAAAGCTACTGCAAACTCACATCGAAGAGAACTCGATTGGTACCTAAATAAGTAAGCACCAACGTCGGCCATGGGCGATATCTTCTATTACCTAGAGCACTGATGTCAAAAGAAAGATGATTCCTGATCTCTTCCGATTGCGAACAACGAGAACCTTATTGCATATTTTATATAAATAAGAAGTATCTCTAGGCAAATCAACATTAGGAAAGAATAAGTTTGGCATCCTTAATTTTTGACCCTAATCCCTTTCGACGATCCTCTTTACCTGTTATTCACAATGCAAACTGAACTACAGCAAAAACACCCATGCAGCTCAATACAATGGAATCGCATGAGAATAATATAAGTTTGCATCCAAAACTACGTAAAGACAGGTGTCCGAAAATTTTTTACCTCACGCCACGCCACAGGGGTGGCCTTGAGCGGTGGGCTTGTAGAGTGCAACGCCGGAGCACATCAATTGAACTAGCAACCCTCGGCACAATAAACTATTCTTAGCATTTGCTAAGTTAACAATTCCTTATCCTCTGGCATCGCATTCAATTTTAAGATGTTCATTAGCCCAAAAACATAAGAGCATCATTTGGGCCTGCAGGGGGCCGGGTTAGTTATTTTGGTAGATTAATGAGTGTTTAAGATGGAATACCCTTTATTCACTTTATCCTACTTTTAAAAATACCCCGTACATCAGTACTAATTGGTTAGCAAAGAAAATAAATAATGAAAATCGAGAGAGATTTAAATGAAGCAAAGGCAAACGGTACAATAATTTTGTTAACGTACTCAAGATAGTTCATCACTGCCGCCTGCAAAGAGAAGAGCTAGAATTTACAACAAAGCAAACATACACATGTCTTCCCCATTAAACCATGATAAACGCAGACGATTTACCCAAAAACAAAACGCTTTGTACTGCAGTCGCCTTTCCACGCCAGTACACTACGATTGAAAGTAATATGCTAGGAAAAGGGAGAGGATTCTGGGAGAGAGAAACCTGGACGTCGCCAGCCGCAGCCGTCGGTTGGGAGGAAATCTGAAAGCCGCGACCCTCACACTTGCCCGAGAGAACACAAGCGAAGAGTAATTATCATTCGTGCAGAAGTAGGTTCACGTCACTGATGGCGCTCCGTCACGGGCGAGCGGTTGGAGCGGAAGAAGGGGAAGTGGTGGGATTGGAAATTTTTCAGGAGCGACTGGCCTCTCGTCCAATTAACGGAATGGCTAGCGTGAGCAGTTAGGGAGATGAGACGGTGGAGGAAAATGAGGGAGGGAATTAAAGAGGGGAGGGGGAAAAAGGGCGGAAAGAGAGAGGTGTTACGAGAGGGAGATCAATTCCTACAGGGTCGCGTTTGGGAGGACAACCCTTTGGAGATTGTCCCACCATCCGTCCAACGGCTTTCCAGTGCATTTCTCGTTTGCCGGCTCAGATAAAAAGGAGGATAAAAACAAAGAAACTACGGTCAGTTCTTTAATGTATTGAAACTGTTCATAATTCATTTTGGTGACTATATTACTCTCCCCCAATCTGAGAGACATTAGCAAAAGGCGAAAAGAAAAAGGGTCGATAAACATGTCCTTTTATGCCCCAAATAAAAGAGTTTGAACCCAACGAGCAAAACCAAAAATGCTGCTGGCTTGCCACATTAAATCCCACAATACAACTTACAAATAATGTATGCATACACCATTAGCAGCAAAACACTATCGCATTATTGATTCCATTGACCCATGACAATTATTTTTACACCTCACTTGGAGTACGCCGCTAGTATATTGGACCCTTACGAAGTACAACTAGTTTCAGATATAGATCGAATACAGCGGATGGCAGCTAGATTTGTTAAGAATTGTTATGATAAACATAGTAGTGTCACTAAATTGTTTAGGAAATCAGGGTGGGAACTTCTATCCGTTCGAAGGGAAAAATATAGGTTAAATTTTTTACAAAAGTATGATGTAGACTATTTTTTGCTGGACGTTCAACATAATTTGCTAGAGCCAAACTATTATGGTAGAAATGATCACAGGAATAAGATTAAGGACATAGACTGAAGAACCCACATATTTAAAATGTCATTTTTTCCACGTACAGTAAGGGAACATAATAGTTGCGATTGATCAGCTCTAGGATACTGACTAGGTTGAATAAGTTTTTTCAGTATTGCTAAATATCTTAACATGATTATTAGCTACTAACCTCGGATGCAATTTCCGGCAAGATATACTCTTGCATGTTTTAGTACCTTGTTGTGCTATTTATCTGTCGCATTAATAATACTAACCAGCAGTCGTATCTTGAGTAGTGTACAGCATGGTTTCTCTCCTAGTTTCTGGTCTGACTGCGTACCGTTGTCCTGATTACTTTTGGCTTTCGCCTTGCATCCGGAGGAACGTGCGCGGTTCTGATATAAAATGGGATAAATGCTGCATGTCTCGT
Source organism: Ceriagrion tenellum (assembly GCA_963169105.1). Classification (NCBI taxonomy): domain Eukaryota; kingdom Metazoa; phylum Arthropoda; class Insecta; order Odonata; family Coenagrionidae; genus Ceriagrion; species Ceriagrion tenellum. The sequence goes on from OY720632.1 coordinate 65,915,377, forward strand.
GTGGAATCGCCCCGTGTCACACACCCTGGTGGTGGCTTGCACGGTATTTTGTAGATGTAGATGACAAAGCAATAAGTGATCAGGGAGTCAATGTGAACGTTTTACAGCAACGATTTTATTAACCATGTAACCAATGGCCTCCGGGAAAATTGCCCTAAATTTAAAAAATCTAATCTCTCTATCTATCTAAATCTAAAAAATCTAAAAAATCAATAACTCAGCACACAAATTGAAAGAGTTACAAGCAACATAAAATAAAAAAATAAGTTCTTAACGCAATCCAGTTAATATATTGGAAAAATTGAGCCATAGCTAACATCATCTCGAGTTTTATATTGCCTGCGAGTTCTTTTCACAGGCTTAAAATGAAATAAAATTATTCCTTGCGAGACTTGGCTCTTTTTCTTCAAGATTAGTCAAAATATCCAGCTCATGCTGAGCAATTCGTACTTTTCAGATGAGTAAAATATAAAAGCTAACATTTTGAGTTTGAAATTTTACGAATACTTAAATAAGAAGAGCGGAAATTCTCTTTGAATAAATGAGAACGTGTGTTGCCCCATCCGGCATCCATACTATCCCTCGTTTAGCTGTCCAAAAAATATGAGTGACTGATATCACTACCACAATGGGTTAATTTTATCGCATCGCGTTCTTTTCAAATATAAAGACATAAGTATTTAGTTTCACCGTATATGAGTGGATCAAATCATTTTAATTGAAAAAAAATCCAATACGATCGATGAGAGTTTCTTTATCCGTTACTGGCACTAAAGATCCATTATCCTTCACTTCATGGACCAAGATAGGATCAAACAAAATTGTTCATACAGATAACAATACTATACCAATAATCGAAGACTTCAATCATAGTCTTCAAGCCTTCATCTTCTTATCATTCAAAACTAAAATACCTTGAAGCTAATGGTTATTGTGGAAGAAAAATCAAACTTCGACCGTTTGAATTTACTGCTAAATGTAAAATGCTGGAGAGGACTATAACCCACCTAACACCTACAAAATTGAAGCGGCAAGCATTTAACACTCATGAGCAAAGGTATCAACCCAATATCACCGGCTGTGTACAAGGTGATCTTTTAAAAAAAACCCTCGATCCAGGCAGATCCTGGAAAATATGTACGTTTTCCGGCATTTATCACACTTCCGCCTCCGATCGTGGGAGATTTGTTTGGCTTTGCGAGTCACTCGGTGTGCCCGAATGCGTCGGCCTCGAAATCACCACAGCAAAGGGACAGAATTACGTAAGGGCAAAGCTCTGACGCCTCCTTTGCCGCTCTTCTGACTCCTTCGCACACGAACACCTAGCCATATATACAAACCAGCCTACACCCCCTTACCTTCGTCTGCCTACCAGCCTGACTACCTCCACTTCCCTCCATTTCACCCCCAAAATACCTCCTCGCTACCTCAACCCGGGTCCTGGATACCGCCCAACCACCTCCCGCCTCATTCCTTCAACCCCCTAAAAAGTTCTCACGCACACACACGCACGGAAACCCTCTTCCTATCCCCGAGCCCTTCTCTTCCGGGAGCGTAATTACACCCCAGCAGGTGCACAATATGAAAAGCCAACACTGCGGGAATTGGAATGGATGAAAACGCAAGGGAGAGAGAAACACTGGGAGGTTTAGAGGAGTATAGGAGAGAATAGGAAGGAGGAGGGAGTAGGAGGGAGCGAGGGTTGGCGAGGGAGAATAGAGAGAGAGTTACAGAAATGACGGCGAGAGGAGAATTTGAACAGACAGACACAAAGGACTTAATTTGGAACAGAATCGAGGTTACAGGGTTCCCTCTTCCCTTTTAGCCCTTGACGGCTCGTAGCATTATAAAAAGTTACGACGCAAGACATCAAAACATCGGAAATGCACCCGGGAAATAAACGGTCGCGTGTACCTGTTTGTTATAAGGACGTTAGAGTCGTGAGGATGATCAAAGGAAGGGCTGCTGAGAAATACAGCGATTAAGCAGTATTTCCCGCGAGCAACTAACTCCGCCCTTAACGATAAAGCTAAAAATAAAGCTAAAAAGACTTTATTGAGTCGTTTCAGGCTACTGTTTAGTGAATTATAGACAATAATTCACCAAGGAGAAGTCGAATCACAGTCAGTACCATCAAGAGCTTAAATAAAGTACGCAGCCATGATAGAGGAGAAGGAATTCACTGGGATGAAACGCTCGAAAAAGTTTGAATCATTCATCTCAGACCAAGTGACAAAAAAATGTAGGCAGAAAGTGATTTCACGAGGCATTGAAATCGTACGTAATAATCCAAGCTATTACTGTAAGCAAAATTCACTCCACCGAGGAAAAATTTAAAGGAGAGAGATCCGAGGTAATTGCTGAAGTCAAAGCATTTAATCCCAAACGAGTGAGGTCATGCAACGCTGTATTTTTCTTCACAGTGAAAAACTCTCATTAAAACAATACTTGCACAGTTGACGGGGACCGAAGGTGTAGAACGGGCAACCGCAGCATTTTCTTTATGAGTCTTTAGCATAAATTAAATTTTCCTGTTTTGCAAAGAGGATAAGTTCAAAAACTCTGGTATTATTGCATTGCATATACGCTACGCGATTTCTTCACATTTTGCAACCCAAACTCGTGGATTATTCGATTCTACTCATAGAGAGAATCCATTAAAAATCCCAACCTTCACGTTCAAAACCATCAATTAGGGCTAATTTTCCCATTCGCGAGTCACAAAAACATTTTCACCGGGCAGGAGAAGTTGACATACAGCGATATTCTCAAAGATGAGAACCAATAACCACCAGATAAACGAAACCAATAGTTATTTTATAATTAATGTAATTTTCAGCTATTCAGCTCCAAGGAAAGAAAAAAAAGGAAAATTACGAAGGAATAAAAATTTCATCCCATCAAAAGCGATGAGAAATTATTAGGAAGGGAATTAAAGCCAATACAAGCGGTCAGCAATGAAAGCCACTAAATTCTGAAAGCAGCGGAGGACAGCGATTTCTAGGGAATACAAAATCAAATACACACTGAGACAATAGTCACACAGTCACGACGGTAAATTCACCAGGCACGACTTTCAAACCTCAGGTGACTTATTCCGACGCAGCCAGCGGTCTGTTCTACAGCGAGATAGTACGACGAGCAACACCACGCTCAACATAGCAAATGTACGTACATACCTATATTCGAGGAACCGGGCGGGAAATAAACCACTGGGACTCCACGAAATCCATGCACGAGGCCGTTCTCACGGGACATCGGGTCGAGAAACCCTGCACTGAGCGCACATACACACCGACTCCACGGAATTCGCGTTTCGGAAATGCAAGCGGTACGGAGACCGGAGCCGGAGGTCCAGCGGAGAAAAATCAGGAAGAACAAGAGGAGAATTATGAGGGAGGAGGAGAGGCGCGGAAATTTCGCAGCGGGACGCGGCGGGAATGGAAGCGGGGTGGCGGAGGAGGAAGAGATTGCGGCGCGCGAGGCGTGTGTACACACAAAAGGAGAGGAGATAGGAGGAAGGCTCCGGAAGAGAGAAATTCCGGGGCCGAGTGATTAGGGAGAAAGGAGGAGAAGGAGGTGCGTGGGGGAAAATGAGAGAGAGGGAGAGGGCGAGAGAGTAACAGTGGATGCGAATTGAAATGCTTGGAGCAAAGCGAGGAGGAGGGTGAGAGAGAAATGCAAGGAACGGGTGGAGTGGAGGAAGGGGAGATGAGAGGGCTGGAGGGAGAATCGGCAGCGCAGAGATAATGAAAGCAGAGGAAGAGAGATGAGGAGGAGGACGACCCGCAGACAAGGGAAGAGAGGACGATGGGAAGAGGAAATGAAGAGAATGGCGGAGATGAGGAAAGGCCAGAGGATAAAGAATGGGAGGGAATGCTTTGATTACGAAGGCGCCGACGGACGATGCAGGGAGATGGATGAGAAATAATTTCATCTATGTACCAGCGGTAGATAATAGTGGAGTGACTGATTGCTGGGGTGGTTTATTGAATGAAATATACGTGGGTGGTTTGGCTCAAATTAATGTTTCAGTAAACTAGAAATGGATGGAGAGAGACTAAACTGCGGTGGCACAAGCCGTAACTAAACCGAACCTTAGTCAAAGACATCAAAAGACTTCCCTACTCATTCTTCCTTAAGGACGAAGCTCTACACATTCTCCAAAAATTTATAATTCAAACTTTCCATTAATTTCAGTGCGAATACACCATAGAATTCACAATGATACACAATTCGCAAGATCTAAATAAAAATGGAAACTAAGACTCCACCCACCGCATCAATTACACAATTTCTAAGCTAGAAGAAAGACGCCCAGAATTTTGTATCAATGCACGTGAAGGGAGCATATAATACAGAGCACAATTTCATAACTCACTTTCGGTACCCGCGAAGGCCAGTGTAGCCACACAGTCGCGGAAGAAACAATGTAATGCTCGCTTACGGAGGTCAAAAAAGCTCACCAGAATAACATTATCTCAAGCGGGCAAACTTATGGCTATTTCAAATCCAAAACGCCACTGGGGGGTGAAATTCCGAAAAACTAAACTAGAGTATATAATTTATAAAAGTAAGGGGAAACAAGTAAAACAACCACGCACGTGGGAAAATTATGAGAGCCCAACTGAGACAGGAAATGGTCGAGGGCACACAAAGGAAATGAGACTTGTATAATTGGCAGATAGGTTTTACAGATGAAAGAAAAAAGAAAAGAGCAGATGAGCAGAACAGAGGGAAAAGAGGTCATGGAAGAAAAACCTAGGTAGGGTAAACGGAATGATTGCGCCAGCGACCTGGTAGGCAACGAAATTCTCACCTATAAGCCAGCTGTTATATATACATATATATAACTTGGTCGTGGTTGCTCTTTAAAACCTAATGACTTTGCAAAAGAACTTCCTGTGGGGGCAGCCATTGGGGCGTTATTAGGGGTATGAAGCAATAGGAGGAGCATCAATGAGCCAAAAGTGAGAACGTGCGTGAAAAAAGCAGAGGAGTCTTGGTAATTATGACACAAGAGCTAGTGAAAACTAATGAAATGACCGTGGAGAATGGAACGTCCTACGAGACGTAACGCTGAGTTCCAGTCGGTGGACTTCAAAACATGCGAAAGAAATCGCTAGTAACTTAAAGTAGAAATAACATACGTGTGAGATAACATTTTCATAAGGAGAGTAAATGTCCATGAGGGCCCACATAAGTGAAAAGGTTTAGTTAATTACCTTTACTAATAGGGAACGACTAATTAACACGAATATTTCCCCTCACGCTAGGTGTATTCGTGGAATCATTATTTGATCCAAATAAATTCCAACGCGTATTAGAAGCAGGTATGCTGTCATCCAGACCAGTTTTTCCCGTTTTTGTTGTACAATTACAACTGACTAAGAACAATTAAAAAGTAGCATCGAATAAATTAGAATGGCGTCGGGGGAGGGTGACCTGAAATAAATGTTGAGCAGACCAATATGAGAATGCGGAAAGGAGAAAATGCCTAGAAAAAGAGATACAAAAAATATTTTTCTAAGTGAAGAGGGAAGTGTAGTCAGCAACGACACCACGTAAAGGGAGAAACAAATGGTTTATGGACTGGGGCGGAAGAATTGGGAAGAGACTTGAGGTAGGAGACCAGTGATAATTTGAGCGGAGGTGATGAGAATGCGACGGGGGCGCGAGTAGCAGAAAGGGCTATGGTATGGGAGGAGAATGGAGCGGGGTGTGAATCGAGCGGGAATTTCCCACCGAATTAAAAAAAATAGCAGCGCTTTTGGCAATTTCGTCGCTTCGACGCGAGCGTAAACATTTGAGAGCGCCGAAAAAGTCATTCGATTGTTTGCGCGCGTTTAGAAAAGGCGTTGCCTCTCGCGTGGATGAAGCAACGGCGAGCGAGAATCTCGGCGTAAACAAAAGCCATCGCGAAGAGCGGGGGAGGAGGGGACGACTTCGACCCCTTACCCCCACCCCCCCACCCACTGGCCCGCTACGCCCCCTTTAGCCTCACACACCCACCCACCGGAGGCAGCAGGACGCCGATCGATCGCATCCCACGGTAAACAAAAGGGAAGGCGATATCGGCGGCAGAGAAGGGATTTCCAATATGAAAGCGTATATTCACTTCCCTTTAAGGCGAAGCACGCTCCGATCGAAACGCCTTTTACAAATTCTCCACCCGCTGCTATGTTTTATATGTTTCCCACTTAACGACTTAACTCCCAGTGAATGCGATGCACCATTAAATGAAAACATTGATACTTAATTACTGCTTCCCATTGCTGGATAGTGACCATGACTCCATACGTAGAAAGCATTGGAGCGCATAAAATGGGCAATTGGAACGTTACAACCCGGAGTAATAAACTTTCACATTTGATTCACCGAAACAGAGAATGTGGAACATTTTTAGCGAATGTCATCTTGAACGGAAATATCGATCTAAACGAATAATTTGCACAAGTCGCCTCATATTCCGGGAACGAATGACAATGAATACAGTACTATTAGTACAATAATAGTAATGCTATGCCTACTATACAACCGTTGGCATGAACACGGTTTAACTCACACTGAAAAGGAGAACTGAAATCAACGCATTCCTTTGCTTTATGGCAGCTGAAACATGGCCCTCCGGGGGTGAGAAAGGGAATATTCATAGTCGGGAGGCTCAGCGAGAGAGCGTAGGCGTCCTTCGTTCATTGGGGATTCAGTTCCGACGAGAGAGCAATTAACATATCTCCGTAACCACAAGCTGAGACGGACAGGCGTCTCGTGCAGTCGTCATGAGATAAACTCTTCTGACTTAATCTGCCAGTGCTGCCAGTTTAAAGATATTAGCGTTATACTGAGCGATGTATTCCGATGGAATGCGTCAAAAGTTTCCCACACACACAAGGGAGCTAGAATTGCACAAAAACGTTTTCCCGTTTAAGAATAAATACTCAAGTAAGAGGGGGAAGGAGAATTACGATAAATTGGTTTTATGACTAGTGTAAAATACCTAAAATAATCATAAACTGATATTCTTACGTATTCAATATCTCGATATCCACAGGTCAAATTGTGGAATGATTTCAGCACTGATAAACTAATCATACACATTATACTGTCTCGATACCCACACTGTTTCATAAGAGTACAATAACGGCAAACAATGCGTCTATAAGATATTAGATGTATAAATACAACAATTTACATGGTTCAATCACAATATTCTCCTTCATTTTCGTCGACTTTCCGCTTTTTTCACGATTCCTTCACATTATTACACAAGCCACCTCAAAGATTTAAGCAAGTTTATGATCATGGTAAGATTCCAAGTAGCTGCACATTATAGTTTTACCACACAAGTATTTCAGATACGATTGAAAATCACATTTTTGCCACATAAATGGCCACCGGCTAACTTTACTAATTTTCCTAGAACAAATAAAACATGAATGAGATGAGAAGAAACATTTTCAGGTTTAAGTTCATTATATGAGGTTCCCCACGGATCAGAAACAATATAAAATTAACAGCAAAAAAATGCAACACCTTTCCATTGAAAATAATGCACACTTAGTCTTAATACAGACAATATCCCCTACGAAGAATCAATAATGTACCCAGCGAAATTATGCAGACAATGGGGATGAGTAACACGGAAAAATTAGACATAAACAATATCCCGTGATAAATCATCTCGAATGAAAAGTCACAGGAGTCAAAACTCGTATCAAAAAGACAGCGCAATGCTGAAATTGAAGGTTAACCGGGAATGGATACACCTATATATATATATTCCACCCACAGCCTAGATTTGTTCGACTTGACTTCCGGCGTGGGCGATGTACGTACCGTCCTTCCCCGTCCCTTTTAGCCCCAAACACTCGCCACCAACCCTTTCCAACCATTTCCCGACCTCCTCACCCTCATCACTCTCCCTTCATTGAACTCCACCCCCTCGGTTCAATTGCCCTGCCTAGTGCCGCGCGCGCTGCCGCAAATGGCCTGGGCCGTGTCGACCGAGGCGCTAACGACATTTCACGCCTCACGGCCGCTCTCATCTCCGAGCGATCTACGTGAAACTGTGGGAAATGGAGTCTGTGAGGAGGCAAAGCGAGCGACGGGTTCCGGATAATGAGAAGTGTAACGACTTATATGGGTTTCGATGGATAGAGAAGTACCAACCAAGAGATCTTTCTAACCTGAGGAACATTTTTCATCATGATATTTACATCTCCAGCTCGCAATACTTCCTACCACCCTTCATATTATCCAGAAATGCGTACTGCTCCTTTTACTTCCCTTCTCCTCTCATTCTATATCCTCTCCTCTGGCACTACCTTCATATCCCAACTCTTAATTAAATCTCCTCCATCGACTTCATCTGTTTCTCAATTTCCTTCATCAGTTTCCTCTTCTCACCCACCATTCCCACCACTTTTCTCTTTGCTCCCCTCTCCGTCTTCCGCGTCCACTCAATTTTCCTGTAGATCCGAAATGACCCCTATTTATTCTCATTCCCTTTCCTCGTCTTCAAGGTTTCCGCATCATACAATGCTACACTACATACTACTTTGCAGAACTTATCTCAACGAGTGCATATGATATCTGAAACAAGTTTCCTTTTTTCTCATTTGCTCTAATTGTTTACGCCACTCCCCTATATTATATTAAATACTATTGCTTCTTTGGAATAAATAAAAGGAATTCTATTAGCATCCATTTGCGAAATCGAATCAGAGATTATTTCTCCGGATGAGATTCGAGGTAGGATTGAAAAGATGAGAAATCGGAGGACGTCTCACGGGAAGAAACGAGAGAAAGAGGAGAGATTCTGAGAAAGGCAAGAGTTGGTTGAGAGGAATACGGTGGGCTAAGGCAGGTGGCGGCACCGGGCACGGTGGTCAGTTTACGAGTCAATCCTTTTGATGACTGCACTCGTTCCCAGATCGCCTCAACGAGAGAGAGATAGAGACGGTAGGTGAGGAGTTGAAGAGAGGGAAAGGAGGCAGGGTGGGAAAAGGGAGATGACTTATTTTATCACTCTTGCGAACCCGCATTACACCCAGCTCGGCCAATCATCGCCTGCTGGTGCTCCTGCAGATAATGCCCGAGAGCTCGGCAAAGAATCTCCTCTTGGCCACACCCCGACCACCCCCCCCCCCCCCACTCAGACCCGCCTCACCGCTCACGGCACCCCCATTCATTTCTTCCACCACCGCCACACACCCACTCCACATAAATAGACCCCTCTATTTCTCCCATCTTTTCCGCCCTATGAAATGCAATTTCTCTGCTTTAGAGTGTTGGAGGGACCCCCGCGCGCCGCTCGCCCAGAAGCGAACCTTCAATCCGGTTATTTAACGATTTCATTCTCGCCAAATTGGAGATTGAGTAAATTGTAATGAAAAATTTCTCGTTCCTCCCTCCCTCTCAATCACGTAGCCAGCGGTAGCTCGGGGATCTAATAGGATCCGAAACGACCGATTGGTCCGATAAACGAGAAAATTCCCCGGCCAATTGGAAGCGAAAATAGTGGTTCAAGTATTGGGTTGAGGAAGATCATATCGAGAGCAAGGTGCGCCACGGACGGATACAGGAATATCTCCAGCTACATCGCATCGAGAATATATAGGTGAACATCAGAGAAGGATTTACACTTAAACGGTCACTGCCACATATAATTTATTACTTTTCTGTGAAAAGGGGCACATCAACAGTTTTTCCTGGTTACAAAAATAGCAAAACTTAAAGTTTCCTTGCATAGAAAAACATTTAACAAATCACGTTGAAGGAAAATAAATTTTCCGAGTGGGTCTTACTAAAATTCACACGGGGAACTTTTACTGAGTTCTACGTTGAAAAAAATAATAAAATGAAATTCATTTCAGCTTTATAATGATCAAAATGATAAGGGATAGTGGGAGATATGTTCAACAAATCTATTTTAAAATCTCCAAGAAACAATAAAAATTGGAAAAAATTATTCACGTAGCGTACGTAAATCGATTTTTCTGTAACAAAATAAATGGGAAAAAACTGATAATACCATTGCTTTATTAATGCCATTAAAGATTCTGAGAATACATGTGAAACAACCATCAGTATCGGGGACCTTCTTCAACACATATCTAAGATACTGCAAACTTTCCGAGTGTGCGTCCTACATCTTCATGCATGGCAATACACAGTGATCCGGATTGTGGCTTACCTGCCTACCTCCCTGAAAGCCCATAATGTTCGAGTTCCGCTTCAAGCATGAGTATTGCATAACTCCAGTGCTTTGCCCCGCCAAGGAAATATGATGACACGCCAAATGTTGCTTATCATGATCGCAGGTGGCAGATAGGCTAACAGAGGCCCGTCGGTGGAAAAAAATCCACACCGTCTCACAATGTTATTCTCACATACATCAAACTAAAATGATTTAAAGGGAAAGCAATGAACCGCTGGTCATTCTGAAGCACTGTTGGATTACCCATGTCGCATATTATGAGATTTTTGTCCCAGAAAAATTACGGCGATGAAATACGAAGAAATTGCCTGATGAAAATATGCAGCTATCAAATAATATAATAACGCAAGGGAAAAAGAGGGATTTAAAGATGCCAAAACCCCTCATGTACTATAATATGACTTTACTATGAGTAGACTGCATGAAACCAAAATCCCTTGAATCCTCCATAAATAGACACGAGAATAATGAAGCAAGGATAGGCTAGCGGTCTGTGCATTGGTCCGGCAAGACAAAGGCTCGTGGTTTGATCGCCGGTCCAGATGTATTTTTTTCTTGGGGCACTTCTCCGACGAGGATTATATCATCGGTTTATATTCACTTCAAACGTTCATCATAAACAATCCGTGATGGTGGAGGCGAAGGTGGATTTACGGAGGCAGAAAGTGTAAATGACACCGCGGCTTCACATGCAGACCAGTCGCACTCGAGAGGACTCGGGTGATGGAGGATGCTCGGCTAGGGTCACGTCCGTGCCGTAACGACGGAGATGCAAGTGGCGCGTGAGTTGGACGTGCACTGAGTCGCAGGCGATAGGAGGTCTGAGAGGGGAACGAACGGATCAGTGAAATAAAAAAACACGGGCAAGAGAAACGGTACACAAAGAGGGAAGTGGAATAGTTTACGAGAATGAATGGCCAAAACCCTTGTGTACAGACAAAAGCTTTGCTTAAAGCCAGCCGTGCGAAGCCGGGAGAAAGTGTGTTCCCCAAGTTTCCACAGACAGCGGTTCAAATGTAAGGAGGTAACTACGATTTCTTTTACAGCTTAAAGTAGCTTAAACAATATATTTTAATACAATATGTAATAGCGAATTTAAAAAAAAGTTTATTACACGACGCACACAAATGCAAAGTATCATTTTCACGTCCTAAAAACCAACATGAATATTTCAAAAATCGCTGAAAAGAGTCGTTAATGACATTTCTAATGAGGAAAATTGCCATTCTATTGTTTAATATGAATACAGCCCCCCTGCCCTAAAAAAGGTAGTAATAGAGAATGATAGGAACAACTTTTAAGCCGTAGGTCGAGATTTTCTTGAGATTTAATATAATGCTGATCCACAATTGGTATGAGAATCTGAGTACACACTTTAGGCAAAACTGCGGTTGTCTAAATCAACATTCAACCGCAAATTTCGGATCGTATTTTATGAATATTAGGCTAATATCAGCGCCGGGTTTCTCTCCTCTGTTTCCTAAATAACATTTACAATAACAGCAGGCAAAATGAACATGTAACTCTAACACAGGGGAAAAAAGTCAAAGAAGAGAGAACCGCGAATACAAGATCCCATTTTGTGAATGGCATCGACGTGTCGCGCTATACGACCCTGAAAATTGCACGCGACGAGAGCTTGGATCAATGAAACCACACGCCCTGTAGTTCGACTTCAATCCCAGATATTTTCTTCGGCTATCATGAGCTTTCGGTGTCTTTTTTTGCTGCGAAGCTGCGAGTATGGAAGGCATAAAACTTCTCTCCGCAAAACTCGCTTCCCAGGGCAAAATGAGGTTTCGTTCATCCATTCCTACTCTGATAAAGATCCCTGAATTTGAAATGGGAGTAGTCTGCGGGTTAACGGGCGGGCTTGAGGCAAAAGGCGTGGAGACGTCATGGGGGCGTGGCTCCGACGTCCGCGTACCCATTCCCTGTGCAAAGCAGCTTTTCAAGCGGCGGAAGTTCCGCCAAGTTCGCAGACGTGTCGATAAAACCGGCGTCAATTCCAATGCACTGCAGCACGAAAGACAACCCGACCACATGAACCCCATGAAGTCAAAGCAACAATGTTCCGGAAGGACAAATTCTTAATTTGATGCCGGTCGGCTATCATTATTATACAAATAACCCAATGGACTTCAAGCCGCGGCACATGACTTTATATTTAAGAGTCGATTTACCTCAAAACGATATTATACTTTCAGATATTTCAATACCAGACAACGTAATGACGCATTATTGATATCAAGCAGAGGTATTATACCTAAAAGAGACGCATCACCCTTGAAACATATTACAATTCGTTTTAAAGACTGAGCTATCCACATTTACCCATTTTTTATTCACATTTCCTATAACAGTAATTATTACCTGATATGTATACTATCACATAAAATATTTATTTTATGCAAGGCTTGTAGACATGAGCATCATTCTGCAGCAACATTTGGGCTAAAACTCAGCACTCACATTCCTTTACTTACCCTAAATAAAGCAATGAATAAATTTAGAGTTACAGAGTAATTAAGAAGAACAGAGTCCGAGTTATGATAGCTAATTAAGATTGGCTCAAGGTGAGCACCTCCTTGTAACCATTTCTTCAAAGTAAATCTCTCCGATTACGGGTCCATAGATATATTTAAATTCATATTATTACCGCGAGCACAGCAGTCCCTTAGACGAATAAAAATAAATTCGCTTGCCAGCTAGCTACGTTCTGAGCATCATGCTCTTTTAAATAAATATTTCCATTAGTCCAATACGGCAAAATAATTCACCACTGCTGCCTAAGTGCACTAACCATTGCGTCGTCAACGAATATTAATCGTAAGCGAAATCTCTCGCCGAACTCGTCATTGTCTGTTCGCCGTAAGTGTAGGACCAGTTTGAAAATCCTAATTTCTCCGAGTCGAACAGCCTTTCGCCAACCGCTATCCTCGTTCCGGTCCTGGGAGCAGCCCTCGTTCATTCTCATTTCCCTCCCCAACTCCCTCACCAGCATCCTAGCTGTCAGTTTCAAACTGACGGCGCGGCCCCACGACCCAGACACCGGCGGCAGAGGCAGCGCCCCGGCGCGGGCGTGACTCGCCCAGAAAGCACACACTCGGCTACACATAGTTTGCAACCAACGATGGCCCCTGGTGAAGAAGACAACGTCGAGTTTTGTCGAGCGTCTTGTAAGAAGAGCGTAGCGGGTCCATTTTATGGATTAAAAATTAACGCAACGTTTGCTTTTAACTGCACTTACCACATATTATCTTTAATCACAGTCTTAATCAGAACCATGAATTAATCACGGAGCATTAACTCCAGCAGCAGCATTTAAGAAACAAATCCAAATAAACTCGAAGGTGACTGATTGAAAAAAATAACCGTGGGTTAGACCAAGTTCAAATCAACGAGGAGTAACGAGATATCGGCGAAGATCTTGAAGTAATCAGTTGCTCTGCATTGTATGAACTTTACTGACGATGTATTTTTCGGCAGTTGCACGGGAGATATATCACAATATAGAGATGTTAGAGCACGAGGAGACGTGAAATATCACATCGCACGGTCGAACAAAATATCAAAACTATGAGACGTACAAAACATCTACTCTAACGACGGGGATCGAGTCCGTGAACTTTTGGTTTCAAGGCAAGCGCGTAGCCAACTTGGACAACTACCACTGCCGGAGAGGAACTGTACGGTCATTTAGAAATACATCCAGTCACATCCGCAGCCGTCATTCCTCTCATTTTACACGTCATCCGTTCGTAACATTTACTCGTGGATCAACGGATGGTGCTGGTGCTTGGTAATTTTAATATTGAAAACCTTGACATCAATATTACGAAGCCGAGTTCCAAGCCAATTTTTCTTGCAAGCCTTTTTTTAGTAAACCGGACTTGCACAAGTAAAAGAGAGAGGAGCAGGGGGAGGGTAGGAAGAAAGAGCAAAAGGAAGAAGAGGGAGGTTGGAGGGAGGCATTGCTCCCATGGAGTGAGAGAGAGATAAACCTCAAGGTCGTCCGCGTGTGAGGCGGAACATGGGATGGGAAGGTGAGTCTGCTTGTGGCGGAGGGAGGAAGAGGAATGGGGGAGGGGGGTAAGGTGAGGAGGGAGGGCCCCGTCTTCGAAAACTGGGAATCCGCTACATGCACTCCACCCACTCCTTCCTTCTGCCAGAAGAGACCTGCCAGGCCACCCAAGCCTTCCATCCAACTCCTTTACTTAATTCCTCCCCCATCCTCATGCCCCCATGGGGAGATCGTGCCTCTTTCCTCTTCCTCCCTCGTCCCCTCCCCATCTGCCCCGCCATGTCTTTCCGTCTGCTCGCCCTTCCATTTTCTCCTCCTTCTTTACACCGTCCAGATTTTTCACTCCAAACCCTGTTCCGCTCAACCCGTTCCTTAATAAAAAAAAATAAATGAACCCTTCCCCTAGCCATGCCCTTTTGTCTCACCGCGGCGCGCAACCCCATTCACCACACTTTCCCGAATTAATCCGTTTGTTCTGCCAGCACGCCCCCACGCCCAGTAATTCCCTTGGATCACGAATCTTTAAAACGTATGCATGAAGAGCAACCGAGAGCACTTTCTGGAGATGCCGGAACGAAGGGAAGTGAAGGGAAGCCTGTATCACGCTGTGCTCATTTCGGTTCTAATTCTAGCTTACTAACAATTACGATAGCTAAGCAGGATTAAATTATGGAGAACGAGCTTGATATCATGCATAATCGTCAGTAACTAGCTGAGATTTGAGTTACGACTATCGATGCGGTCCGATTTAGTTGGCACTAGTTCCCAGTAGAACTTATAGCTGTCGACCAATGACACGTATTTCTACACTCGCAAAGCGATGTCCAATAACTAACTTCAGAGCAAGCCAAGGCTTCGAATGTCTAGAGGCCCGAAAAACATAATATTGTATCAAGAAAGTATCATACTGGGCTCATTTCTATATATCGAGTTCAAGCCAGCACACATGGTCCTGCACAGGTCGTAGTAAATTGTGATTCGGGCCAGAATCATCGCTTAATCACCTGATGCTGAAAATGAGGGCGGGTAAAGTCAATAAATAAAAAAAAGAAAGTAACACGGGGTAAGAATGGGGATGCATTATGTTACGAGCTCGTAGAAAACTTACTTTCTAAGGTAGATTGCTAGAGGTTTGATTGGAGGAGATTTCGTCAGGAGGTTGCTGAGGCTGCCATAACACCCAGAAAAGTGAGGGATAAATTCCCCACTCTGCTACGCATGAAAACGCACTTCGCAACTAAGTTACCGCACAAGCGCCAATCAGAGCACGTTAGACTCAATGGTCAATCAGGGTGCACCCGACTGAACATCAGTCAATGAAAAGGACATAATTCTCAGCAAAAGTTAACACTGATGCTGAATGATGAACTTCTCTAGTTCCTCTCCATGGAGAAATGTAACGCAAAACGGAATTTCCATGGCCAACCATGCTTACGTTTTCGGCTGAGTGATTTTTTTCCATGAAAAATGAAAGTTTAACATTGGTTCTCAATAATCCTGGAAGAACTGAACCAAACTAGGGTTAAAGATTAGAATTTTGGAGAGACTGTCATCCACATGGGGGAGTAGGCAAACGCGAGAGAAATCAAAGAATCGCTAAAGTGCATTCAGACGGGCAAAAAGAAAAAAAAATCAATTTAGAGAGTAATTTCCGATATGCTACCTTAACAGATACCTTCTCATTACAACAGAAGCCCTACATACTCCCAGTGAGATCCTCTTTCCAAAAATCAAAACGAAAAGAAATTACTCTTGCAACTATGACCAACGGCTTGTGAAGGAAAAATCGGAGTAATTTCCTTTCCAACAGTAACCTCTTTAAGATTGGAAGTAGTCCCACTACCACTGTGAAGAGACAAGAGAGAGAACCCGTCGGATTGCTCAGTGAGAGAGGCCATCCGCACCGGACAGTTAATTACTCTGAACAAATTGTACGCGGTTCGGAATATAATTCTAACTCCTGGGGCCTTCGACTAAATTTCCTACCGGAACGAATCCGTGAGGGCGGTGACCCGCGCCCGCCTGCCACTCTGCCGTACCCTCCAATCCCTCATTCCAGCCCTCCCTCCCTTCCCCCCTCCGCGTCTTACACCACACCACCTCCCTGACCCAACCATCCCCCTCACTGCTTCTCCTACCCTCCACGGTCTCCTCCTTTTTGTCTCTTCACCTCCTCCAATTCCGACCATTGTCCGCCAGAGGGAACCGGCGACGCAGAGTGAGTTCGCCGCCGCGCTGGGAAATTTGCCGAGGAGGATGCTGGGCAAGGCCGTGTGGGCAGTGAAGTGTGAAGAGCGTCACGTCTCCTTGGGGAGGAGTGGGGGGAGGAGGAGGAGAAAGGTGACGTAAGTGGAAAGCCTGCAGAGGAGAAGAAAGAGAGAGGGCGGGTAAAGATGTGACGGAGGAGAGCGAGACAGGGAGTGAGAGAGAGACAAAGGCCTCCTCCACCTTTTGAGGAACTCGGCAAACGGAAATAGGTTGATTGCAACATCAAGAGAAATACTTAGCGGTGGTCCCCCCTTTCCCAAGGCGTAGCAGGTGGTCACATTGTACGGCGGCGGAAGGAATGAACTGATTTTGAGCATTTGTCGGGGAAAGGTAAGGGAGGTTTCGCAACGTCAACAATGGACACGTTAGGAAATTGAAGTCAACAGCAGACCAAAGACACGACATGAAAAGTAATCAACCACTATTGATGCGTTTATCACGCACCACGCCCAAAAATTAAACCGGCTAAAAAAAGCTAGCTCAACTATAAGTGATGACAGGGAAATATCGACCAAAGCATATATTTGCACACCCATATTTATCAAAACACTCCCTTTGAAAATTTCCCGATAAGTAGCCGCAGGAAAATAAGGAAATTCACTCTTCAAGAAATCTACTAACATGCATTCTTCTCGAAAATTCCACTCAAATGTAAAAATACTATGCTACTATTAAAGCTTCATGCTGGATATCATCTCTTTTGCAGTCCTCTACTGCTCTTCACGAGGACGTGAACACAGATAATACTCGTTGCCAAAACTTTCGGAGATCAGAGAGAGGGTTGAGGAGTTACATTTTGGAATTGCAACTCACGTTCATACAACGTCTCTTTCTCGGTAAAACTGGCTTTGGCAATACACAGGGGAAACAACCACATGGATTACACATGGGGAACTTCGCAGGTGGCCAATACTCTTCTGCTTCATCATCGGAGCGTGTCAGGTAGTCTGCATGTCATTCTGCCTCGGATTCTATCCCGACCAGTGACACAGGTTACCTTAGACTTCTAGAATAATACAATTCAAAAAACCAAAAGACGCGCTGAATACAGCGTAATCAGTAATTAAGCTATAAAATAAAATAACACAAAAAATTAGACTATTTTAACAAATTAAAGGTTTTTCGCAGGCTATATACAAGTGCACTGAAAGTAATCACGTGAAACGGGTAGTAGGCTGGATCGGAGACTTCTTACATTAACGCGTTCAAAGGGTGGTATTAGATGGTCTCAGCTCACGCGAAGTAAAAGTTTCATCGGGTGTTCCCCAGGGAAGCGTGATAGGCCCAATTTTATTTCTTCTCTACGTATACGACTTGAATGCAGTAGTAAAAAATAGCAAGCTCCGTCTTTTTGCCGATGATGAAGTAGTGTATAAGGAAATTTGAAATGAAGAGGACAGTCAGTCTTTAGCTAAGGATTTAGATGCGATTGATGATTGGTGTGATAGTTGGCAGCTAGAATTAAATTTGAAGAAATGCGCGATAATGAACTATTGGAAAAAGAATGGCTTTCCCCGGCATAGTTATTACATCAAAGAAAAGAAAATATCTAACGTAGAATCTATTAAATACTTAGGCGTCACCATCACTGAAGACATGTCATGGGGGAAACACATCAGGGAAATAACTAGTGTAGCAAACCGTAGATTAGGATTCGTAAAAAGGGTTCTAGGCAAATGCGATGCGAGAGTCCGAGAAAGAAGCTATTTTACACTTGTCAGGCCTCATTTAGAATATGCCGCTAGTATATGGGATCCGTACGAGGAAGGTATGATAAAAGAATTAGAGCGTGTGCAAAGGAGATCCGCTAGGTTTGTTAAAGGCCGTTATGATAATTGTATAAGTGTTACGAGTTTAATAGAAGAACTCGGATGGGAATTACTATCAGAACGCAGGTTAAAACTTAGGTTAAGCCTTTTAAGTAAATTCGAAACTGATTTGGTCCAGATGACGTTAGATATATATTGAGAACCCCTGCGTATTATGCTAGGTTTGATAATATTAACAAGATTAGAGAGATAGATTGTCGTACCGATAGATTTAAAATGTCATTTTTTCCCGCGTACTATAAGAGAGAGCAATAGGCAGCGTAGCAAAGGGATAGGTAGGTGAAATATAGTTAGATTAGTCTGCAGTGCATGATGCATGTAATAACAACCAATAATCCCTTTCTTATTATGTAGATACTAACCACCTAGCTGGATGTTACCCTGTTCTCTAGCATGCCTCCCTTAAATATCCTACTTGCATGGCAATAGTGCATGTTTGGTGATCTTCACCCCCTACCACACACCCTCGTGGTGGCTCGCAGGGTATTACGTAGATGTAGATATAGATGAAAATATAAGCATACATGCATAAATGTACGATAAATTCTTTCTGACAAAATAAGCAAAGAGAAATTTTTTTCTACGCTGGAGAAACGTAATGCTGACCACAAATATATATAATATACTAACCCAACTCTCTCTACTATACTACTATGCCAAACTATACTACTCTCATATTTCTTTTGGAGCACGCGTTGCAGAGCCCATTTGAGATCTCTCCCCTGGGTTACTTAGTTTCGAATGAAAAGATATTCGTATCATTGTACTACAGAAAAGTGGTGACCAAGAATTTTTTACGATCGTTTTTTAGAACCGTTGCCATTTATGCTATAAGATCAACAGTTAAAATACGTTAACAGACGGTATCGTATTCTACACGTAACACCAATATAACTTGCATACTTTTTGCTCTGGTCCAATGCACATGATCAATTGAAATTTGGCATTGAGAGCGATTGAGTCTTTGATGCAAAAAATCAGGAAGTGATTTCCTTCGACCCCTTGCGATTCGTCTGCGATCACGACCGGGCACTTTCACATCTACAGAGAATTACCCATAGGCCGAGCATGAATTAGCGCTTAAAAGCCGCATAGGTTAGCGATTGTGTTCAGTCTTGAGGTTATATCATGGAGCAGTAAATTCCATTCACCGAGCCGCTTAAATGTGCGTCAACAACGAAAAAGCACGCAAGATAAAATAGCAAGGGAAAACGAGTTACACGAGGAGCGTTTCAAGCCCTAATCCCGCCACGAAAAATTCAGAAAAAAAACAAAGAAAGCAGCAGAAAGGTAGCAGAAAGAAAGGGAAGCGGGAGAGCAAGAGACCGCAACTAGATGCGACGTGACAGGTTGCGAACACAATATTAATCTCACTTTCCCCGCCTCCACTCTGGTTTTGCAACAGCTGCGCCGCGATTGGCTACCGCGACACTGCGAGTGTGTGACACGGAGAGGGAGAAATAATCTTTTCGGGTCTCTTCGCCCCTTATGCCCTCACCTCCCCGCCACAATCGTCGTGCAGGCATTTCTCCCCTAGTCCTTCCTTCATTTCCTCTTCCCCCGGTCCCTTCGGTCTTCCCCCCTACTGGCCAACCCCTTCCCAGAGTTAACAACGTGCCTCCCACTGAACAAAAGCGGAGGTCAGGTGCCCGCAGATCCAGGCCGGGGAATTTCTCTCTCCCTCTCACTCCCCACAGCCGCGATCCTTTTCCATTCTCTCCTCCTCCCCGCAGAGGAAGGGAGGAGGAGAAGGGGAGCAGAGTCGCGACTTGCGAGGCTTCGCCAACGCCTCGCGTCAGCGATTTGAATTTTCGTAAAAGCTTCTCGGAACAGAAATACCGCGACGAGACTCCGTACGTGCCTCGTGTCAACCCACTCAAGCGTTCCCTCAGCGGGTCAAGGATCGGAAGACCTCGGTGCGTCTAACGCAGACGGAGTCTCGGAATCCGCTTTATGGTTCGTTTAGGCTGAGCCAAAATCTCATTTATACCAGTACCCATACGTTCATAGCAAAGTAAAGAATATTTGACGATGTAAAGATATAGTTTCAAGGGTACCGATAGGCATTAAAAATATAGGGTTGCTCTCACCAGTGCTTTTCGCAGGTTTGGAGCGAGGGTAAATCAAGCGTTGATAAGAGCAAAGAGGTATCCAAGGATATCAACAGCAGCCTCTAAAGGAACCCTTAGCCCTTTTACCTCTCTTTTGCTACTTGCTTGCTTTTGTAGTTTTATTCTCCCTTCTAACTCTTCACCGTTGAGTGTTCCCTGGTTTTGCAACTTCTAGGGCTAGAGGAAGACAGCAGCTGGATGTCAATAAAAGGCATTCAGACGATATTTCTTCAGAGACAACTAGATATCATAATTGAAACGAGCCGTTTCTGAAAAAGTATTCAATCAAAAATGTCGCTAAGTAAAATAGGACAAAATAGAAACGGGATTTACTGACTCAATCTCTATGATTTGCAGGCATTTTTTGACACTGCATCCCATAGCATGCAGTTGAATTGAGAGAATGTACTGCGGTTCATCCATAATGCTGAGAATATCTTCTGAAATTAACATGAGGGCAGTACTTACGCGCAAAGAAGTGCTTAGTAACTCAGGAATTTTTTAAGCCACCGTACACACTTACCTGAAATGAAAAAGGCACAAATTTAATTTATGGGTATAAATCATCATCAAAATAATCATAATAATCAAAATAAACATTAACCAAAAAATGCATTCAAGAATTAAACCCGATTCGCCACCGAACAAGAGAATAAATCTCTCAATTTTAACTCCTCCATTAACCCTCTGTCATGAAAAAGGTTCAACGCAGTCTTCTAAAATTACATTTTGTAATTCATTGTGACAAACTAAAGTGACAGTAAAATTAACTTTCATATTCCTCTCTCAAATTCATTAAAACTTCCTTCAAAAGAATAGCAAAGTATCATTCAGTATAAAAACCAAGCAAAAAGTGAGAAAAATTTTCCAGCAGAGCATATGTTTCATGCCTTCCACTTTATACATTCCTTCAGAAATAACCGATCCATCAAATAAGGTGCGAATATAAGTTCCCAAAAAAGAATCCGGAAAAAATATTTAAAAAGTTGAGCCAATTTCAGCAACTTTTCATGCTTCGTTTTCAATGCTTTTTACCGGCTTTCATCTTCACATGAGTTCACACAAAATTAAGTTCAATCCGCAGCCAGCCAGTCAGCTCCACCACGTTATTCTCATCGCATCTCGCGAGAAAAGTTGACGGGGATAGCGAGCGCGAAAAGAGGTATGGGGTCGGAAAGATAAACGGATGAAAAAAGTTAGGACGGGAATTCCTCAATCAAATAAACTACACTCGATTCCAAAATCGAATGTCCTCGGAGGAAAAGAGAAAAGAGGCGAGAAGTGCGTGGAAGGGATCGGGAAGAGGATTCATACAAAAAAATCCATGTTGGGTAGACGTTGTAGAGAAAGAGAGGGATCGTGAGAGGTGGCACAGAGTATAGAGATAGTGAGGAGGGGAACGAGGAACGGGAAGCTCGAGAAGAGATGGAATAAAATTGCTATGGGGAATTGGGGGGTGGAGGGAAATGAATGCGTTTTAATGGAGGGGTCGGGACGGTAGTAGGATGTTGGCAAAAGAGTGGGTGGGCACGGAAGGAAGGAAGCGAGGATAGGAGAGGAAGGGCGTGGCGACCGGCAGAGGGAAAGAGAGAGAGAGGAAAAGAAAATAAGTTATCGGGACAATGAAGCGAGTAACGAGGGGCAGGGAAGGGGGAGAGAAGGACGAAGAGGAAGGGACGCAGACGGTAGGAAGGGAAGGTCGTGGGAAATGGGATGCTGGAAAAAAATAGAGGGCCCTCTCAAGGATGTAGGACGCACGAGGAAGAAACAAATATACTGACGCAGAATTTTAGGGAATGGGACGAAGGTGGTGCATTACGACAGGGGAGGAGTCAGGAGGGCAATATGTCGAAAAGAGAAAAAAAGAGGACAGAGGGCTAAGACGAGCAAGGAGAACAATTTTGGGAAACGAACAGGGTGAGTTGAGGAGGGGAAGTGAGGGGAAGACATAAGGGGGAGAGGGAATTAAGGGAGAGAATAAGTTTCATTTAGCAAAATAACTTAATCCCATGAATCTTGGCGCGTAATTTAATTTTTTAAGGAAAAAAGCACCCTCTTGAAATTTCACGAGGCACTTTTTCTTTCATAAATGAAACTTGTTGCCCGACACACTTGGCGAAAAGATTTTTGAATTCACAAGGTAAATATTCAACGCTTGAAATAATCGCCCAAAAGTTTATAGATCCCCGTGATGATACAAATCATTATAAAACGGATGGCGATCTATCTCAGAAAATTCTAAAACGAAAATATTTTCATCGCATCATTACCACAGTGAACGAAATCCTAGGTATTCTCCAGCATTAAATGAAATAAGCTTGTGATAAGAAGACGATTTTTAATACTTAAATGTTGACATTAGATATACTGTTAACTTCTCGCGCCAAGATTACACGTTGCTGCTGATAATAATGTACGTTGCCTATGTTTCTGCACAAAGCTTCACTCCCAAATGCTTCTCTAGTCAAAAATAATCATTATATGACGTTGAGGCCGCTTTACACGGTATATTTTATTGTACAAACGAATGATTAAACTCAATCATGAGGATAATTGTACTTTTCAAAAAGTATAGTGTACAATTGTCTGAATGACAGAACGGGAAATAGATCCTGCTCTAATTCCATTCATTTTATTGAACTATTTACGATACATTCTTTTTTACTATAAAATATACCGTGTAAAGCGGCCTTTAAAATCTAGTGATTTTACTTTATTTGATTCGGCCATTATCCCAGGTATTTCCGATATAATTTGAAAGCTTCAATGCATGAACAGGGACGCACATAAGCAACAAGTTCTAGGACCTCGGCCGCCAGATAAAAGGAATGAACACACACTGGATTTTCCGACTAGACTTTTTCTCGTAAATTCATCTTAAACTCGTCGCACTTAACAGCGAGCCAGTCTCAAGGTCAGTTTCCCTCCATCACTGGGCAAGATAAGTGAGTGAGGGATCATGGGATTTGTGGTTGGAGCAGCGACGGACGGAGGGGGTGAAGGAGGGGAAAATGATATAAGGCCACTGCCAGAGAAGGAAAATATAGCGAGAGAAGGGCAGACAGGAGTCTGAATCTCACTTGCTTCAGTTATTTGGACAACACGAGAAAAATACATCAGAAAATACAAAGGGGAAAGGCAAAAAAGAGATATTTAGACTGGGGAGGAAGCGTATGGACGATAGAGAACGTCAGAATGCTGGTCTGAGAAGGTTGGCAGCTGAGTGCGTCTGTCTGGTTGGCGAGGTCAGTGGCGCGGTTGAATGTTGAGGGGTTTGGAGTGAGTTCGGCAGTAATCGCGATAGCTAGGAAGGGAGATGAGTGGGATTATATGGGGGTGAGGGAAGGAGGAGGAGTCTTCAAGGGGATAAAGAGGGGTAGGAAATGGGGGAGGCGGGAGATGGGCAGGGGAGCGAGGAAAATTGGATGAAAAAGTATGATGATGTGAAATGGGAGGTTGAAATTTATGGGCTGGGCAGGATCTAGACGACTAAGACGGTTGGGGGGGTGGGGAGAAGGAGGCGGAGGCCACGAAGAAGGCTCGGGATGACCCAAGGATATAGAGTGAGAGAGGGGAGAGAACTAAGAACTTCTTTTAGCCACGCGTGCATGCCTCATCCCATTGCCACACTACAAATCCCCGAAATCCAAGCACCCTACCGACATCTATTTAAGGCAGGACATCATCGAGGGTGTTAACAGCCCAACGACTACGACGAAGGGGCAGACGCAGCACAAACAGGGTTAATTGCGTTAAAGTGACAAGCGGGCAAGAGATAAGTCAGCAGTTGAGTGTTTGATACATGCACAGTTGGTGATTAAGCGCGATGCATCTGCGTCTTTTGAAAGTAATATTCCCGATCGTGCTCGTCATGCAGCAAATTATTTTTAGGAGCGCGCTGGACATTCTATGCATGTGTGCACATTGAATTCATGGTTTTTAATGGCAACTCCTCAAAAGTGGACCTATTCACTAAAGTAAATTATGAATGAGCATACTTGTGGACTAATTTCGTTTGTAATTTAGATAATTTATTTCGACTTGGTCAAACAATTATTAAGAAGTCACATTAAAGCTGAGAGCGACTTTTATTAACCCAATAGGCAATCACCTCAGTATTCCACCCCGTAAAGTCTTAAAGGAACACACATTATTTAAAGACCTTAAAATCAATATCAAAGAGGGAAGTCCATCCGTACAGAACTTTCACCTCTAATTTTAAAAGAATCGCAGCATCATTTGCTAGATAGAAATTATGAGTCAAATACGCCGGCATGCTTTAAGGATTTCCCAAATTAAACTTCACTGCCGCACACCTACTCTAATAAATAAATTCATTTGGTAAAAAACAAACGGCTGTAGGCTAATTCTACAGTTGGACGATTTTACATATTATGTCAATATACAAATTATAATTTTGTCATAAAATTTTCATTTTGTAGTATGGCTTCTCAAATACAATATTCCGAATAATAAATGGCACAATGATTTTTAATGAAAATACACATGACACACAATACTTGGGAAAGGATAAATGATTCCCAAAAAATATAAGTTTTCATTTAACGTAGGAAAATTTGAATTTTGATTCCGCCAAGATGAAAATCACATCAGGTCTAAAGAGAGGGCCGCAACGAATAGAAAATGTACTATTCATATTCTATACACGTCTGCGCTCATCTATTAAAACCTAATGATTCATTAAATGAGGAATAAAAATAAGAAAGATAATGGTGTAGGTATTTTCCAGTATCCGTCGGGGATATCTGGATTTCAGTTAAAGGCTTCCATTAAATTAATGAAAGCTAAAATAAAAATCA
The DNA here is from genome assembly GCA_963169105.1 of Ceriagrion tenellum. Taxonomy (NCBI): domain Eukaryota; kingdom Metazoa; phylum Arthropoda; class Insecta; order Odonata; family Coenagrionidae; genus Ceriagrion; species Ceriagrion tenellum. Next base: position 65,940,648 of record OY720632.1, read on the forward strand.
AAATTCAGGAAAGATGTTGTGAAAGGGAAGCAAAGGCGTGGGTGGACGCATTGTGCGCTTCTGAGCCGCCCATCGGCGGTCCAAAGGGCAAGTTAATGTGAAAATTCAATTATGGAGGGACAACGAAAGCGGCTTGATACGTTAGGTAACCAGGTAGCGATAGCAACGCTTCCATTTGTCGAGAGACCGAGAGCAGACATGTGCCTTGTTATCCTGCAGTAATGTGCGTCCGAATTCACTCAACGAGGCAATTTTGTTCGAGAATTTCTCTCTTACCAGATATAAAATCATCACTCCAATAACTGGCACAATAAGGAACGCATGGTATTTCCAGACAACTTCTTTCAGTTGGGTACACCAAGCGTTGTAAAAGCTCCCCGATGAAAAACATCGATGAGAGGCGAAAGACCAAAGAAAAGCTTGGAAGGCCAAAGGAAGCAACGAAACGAACGAAATTTGAAAAAAATCGATAAAAATGAATTCTGTTTTCCCCAGAAAACTCACCTCAACGCTCATACGCCACAACCTGTTTTTATATCTCCTCAAAAGCATTGACGGATATAAGAGATAAGGCATTCGTGGGAACATCAGGCTAATTGAGCTCACATCGTCATACACATCTCTCACAAAAGAGAGCGCACTAATTTCGTTAATTAACGAGCACGTACTTGGGAACTCCAATTTCTGGAAGAAATAGGTATTGACAGGCATAATAAAATAAACCATCTACACATCTTAATTTTGAAAAATAGGCCGATAATACCATAAGATCAAATTCCCATTAATGTGATAAACTATCTCGGAATGAAAGAACATCTACGAGCTCCTGGATGACTTCTGTAATAAGATGAGCTTCGAGTGTAGTCTTTTGAGCAGAAAATCGTTCCCAGAGATCTACTTCCTCGAGTATCCCCAGGGAAATTCATCCATAAAAGATAATTATCGCGTTGGGGCCATTGCATAGCAGGGAACTAAATTTCTAACGGCAACAAAGAGGACAGCATTTGGGATATAAGCTCAAAGTTTCAGCCCTATAAAGAAATTTACGAACCAAAATCTTGCAATACCATTCGTAAGCATCCATGGAGATGAAGAAACCTAGTATGTATACTTGAAGAGTAGTTATCATGTCAACCTATTGCTGTCATTTTTCACAAGTCCTGAGGTTAAATCAGAATACATTCTAGCAGTAAAAAATGGAACATAGATATTTATTCGCAAACTTTTCTTCTTCTGGCTATTTCCAAACCTCGTCGGTTAGGAATCCTATGATAATAAATAATTGAGACTCCAACACAAAGACTTGAATGGTAGAGTGTTATACATATAAAATAGCTCAAGTAAATTCCAAATTATGCATCGAGCTACGCCATGGCAAAACATGTGCGGGTAATGTTTAATGGAAATAATGAGATTATACTCCTCACTTAAGAAACTGCATGCGACTGAAAAGGAAACAATAGCTGCCCTCTATTAAATGAATACCATTTTTTTCCGAATGACCCCAGACCTTCTGAATGTCTGGAACTATAAAACGAAATATTTTCACCAACGGATAGTTGTGAGGTTACATCTTCAGTCTTTGATTTGAACGAGAAGAGTTCGCCGCCTCAGGAGGGTATATTTATATATTATCCCACCTAAGAAGAATTCTGTGTGGAAGTGGAAGATTCTCCAAGTTGGATAATGTGTCTCACATTTTATAAATACGTATAAATGAGAAAACGTATCAGAGTGAAAAGTGGATGTTTCTAATGAGCAGGACGACGAGTTTGGCCTCTAACTGCCACGAGATTCTTTGAATAGTACCGTACCAGTGGTATCTCTATCATGAGGGAAATGCTAGTGACTAATAAAACTTCGAAGAAGAAGGATAGGAAAATAAACCCCAAGGTGCTCTTTTCGCAATCATGAGCTTCGGGATCATAACTTTCCCAGCGTTCAAAACGAAAGCTAGGATGTAAAGTGCCATCTAGAACTGAGATTCAGTCCATGAAGGATTCGAGACCTCAGACAGTTGCTCTTCCGACGCAGCTAGGAATCTGCGAATGGCGACAGCGGTAAGTTATCCACGCAGCGAAGAATTTAGTATCTATCTGCGATGAAAGGGAGAATGTAGGAGAGGGAGCGCAAAAACTAATAGAGGAATGTTATGAAGGGCAACAATATGAATTAAAAATGGTCGAAGAGGCTCATACGGAAGTTTTAGTTTGAAAGGATTTCATTGTCGGAGAAAATGCAAGTGACTGGCTACAATGTATTTTTCGTCAAAATAGGACTGATTTAAGACCTGATGTAACGAAGAAGAATGTATACGATGAAATAATGCAAATTCATTGTGAATGGTTTTATGAAATATTCCCATAATTTAAAAAAATGGTTCTCAGTATCTGCGACTATGAGGTACTCGACAAAAAAAGATGAAGATTAGATTGTAAGCCTTAACACACCAAGGTGTGAATGAAGCAAGAATGAAGAACGGTTAAAATAGGACTACATAAAGACCTACCTATACAAATATGAAGCCTTAAGATGAAGGTTCACATAACATATAATTGAGTGTTTCAAGGAGCCAAATGGTTTCCAAAAACTGTAAACATTAAGTTATCAGCGAAAAAAATGAAGATGAAATAAAATAGTCCGAACTGATCACCCTGATTCGCCAGTGACTAAACTCTCACACCTCAAATTAAATAAAAATGGTTTTATTTCGATATGAGAGCTCAAAGGAATAAACTTCAGCGTCTCGTGGGTGCGGACGAGTGTGAGGGAGAGAGCACTCGACGGGGTGTTTATCGCCGAAGCCGGTTGCGAGAGCAGCGGATAGGGAGGCGGCGCGGCGGTTTCTGAGCGCCACCCATCCCACTTCATCCCCTCGCCAAAGACTCCGCGAACGACACTGGACAAATAGTGGTGGCAGGGATGAGGAGGAGAAGGCGGGACCGCCGGGTTCGGAGATTTGCGTTGCGGTGTGACATACGGGGTGAGAGGAGGAGGATGAGCCGAACCCCAAGCGCCCCCCTGCGCCAGATATATACTCCCTTACCCCGCGAACGCACCCTTTGAAATTCCCCCATCCCTCTCAGCTCGCGGAGAACCCACTTCCCCTCACCCACCTGCGACCAAACAACCACCCACCCACCTCTTCATCCCTCCACACACACACACCGATACACAAAACCACCGATACACACACAAAACCACCCCCTCTACCAAAGCAGAGCAGGGAAGGGCTCTCTCTCTCCCCACTCCACATACCAACCCTCTGAACCACCTCCCACGCCCGCCCGCACAAAAGTGGAAGAGAGTGAGAGAGGGTGGTGTGGTAGGCAAAGAGCAGGGGGAGGGAGGTCGGGGGATAAATCCAGATTTACGATGCCCTGGAAATGCTACCCCCCAGACTAAAACCTACAGCTCCCGCCTCCCCAAACTTCCACACCCCCTCTTTTATCCCTCACCAAACCATCCCCTCATCCCAAAACCTTCCTTTAAGCCTTCCCACCCACGCCTATACGTTGGAGGTAATGTATATACGGGGTACCGCGATCCACCCCCATCCCTACCCTCCCCTACGGCCACCCCCACCCACCTTTGCTCCTCTTCCCCTTCCCTCCCTCCCCCTCCCGGGTGGGTAGGTAGGTTTTCGCACGGGGCCACAGTTGGCGATGGCGGCGCTCCTGCGCGGGGGTAAATTTATTCCATGATTACTCGCGCGAACGAGAGCGTGTGCGCACATGTGTAGTAGTGTGTGTACCTATGTACCCTTCGGTCCATTCGGTCGGAAAGCATTTCGGAATCTTAACGGGTTAAGGGGAGGAAGGGCCTTTCTCTCCCTCCCAGTGCCCCTGGCAGAATAGTGCGATTATTTCTTGTCTCTAACGTAAACACATGAGCAGAGACGAGATCATGGTTCTTCATAATGGGTGCGCCAGCGCAACAGCTATCCTTCAGATGCGCTCATGGGAGCGCAAAACGGTATCGCCATTCGTCAAATTTTGTAAAGTGCTACAAATTACTAATCTTAATTGCAGAGAACGTTATTAGGACAGTAACTGTGAGTTTTGGCCTTCTAGATTAGTTTGCGGTAAGGAAAACTTAAGATGGAACAGTAACCCCACCCTTTTATTATTATTAAAACACCCCCAGGGGTATGAGCCCTTCGAGACTTACCACCTCACGAGTAGCGATTGAGGGAGTGGCAATAAAACTGATCCGTATATGGCTACAAAGGAAAGAAAGAAAAAACGCTGCATTTTTTTTCTCACTTTATAATTTGATGTTGAAGTTAGGAGAGTCTTTACCTATATTTCTCCATTTTAGTAACGTTTCGAAACTTTCTTGCCAGAAACACTATATTGCACTATTTAAATTGTTATTTAAAGAGATTTATTACATTTAAACTATTTTTGCAACACTGATATCCTAAATTTGCGCAGTTCACTCTTTTTTCATACAATTTAAACATCATAAAACTACTGATTGCCCAGGTGTCGCTATCAGGCATCGGTCTTGGTATGATTAATTGAAAGAGCAATGATCCTAAAAAACAGAGGAGCAGTCTTCTAATGTCTGACTTAACATTTTATCGATATTATTTCCTATATGGTTTCTCTCTATACCGTCAGCACTCAGTCCACCTTATCGACAGCCTGATGCGCGTTACTAGAGCCAAATTCTCAGTTAGCATCAGATTTGGGAAAGGACCCATCCTGTAGCGGCTAAAGGTGACCATTCATTGTATAACCATGCCTCAATACAGCATGGAGGAACTGCAAATGACTTATATCACGTTGATGCTCCACCATCAACCTCAAGGATTGAATGGGGATCATCATTATTTTAGTGAATTTCGCATTTTCCTCTGAGATATCTTCGACCTTCAAAGAGTATGGAAATTCTCCAATAAATCCTCAATTCCCAGTTTTTACCGGCCATGGTGAAAAATCTTTCATTATAATCACATTTGACTAAGTTGGATATATAAATTTCATATTTAACTCTTAGCTCGAGAGAGATTGATGTTCGGGAATTTATTTCACACCAATGACTGCTCTCAGCCAAAGAGTTGTTCATAGCAGGAGCATCATTTTTTCCATCATTTCAGGGGAGTGGGATGAATAACCGATAGTATTATCAAAGTAAACTAACACCGCCCGATGACAACCGAGCAAATGCTAACATCCCAAATCCCTCCCCAAGAGATAACTGCGCCATGATCGCTGGAGCGGATACGGGAGGCTGCAGTTCTCGGAGAGATGGCCCCATTCACCCTAATTACCTGACTTGGCCCTAAGGGAGCATTTTCCACTCTGGCATTGCTAGCTAGGCGCCGCTGGGCTATATTAGCGCATCGAAAATGAGGTCATGCCGGAGTCTGGTAACTTCATGGAGAAATGATAAGTGAAGATTTCTATTTTTAACGTGAATAGGTAAAGATAATATATAGAAAGGGCATTCCCACTTATAAATTGCTAAAAAACAAATTCTACTTGAGATTCAACTATTTCCGAGGTATATTTCAAATGCCTTCCCTTTCCGCTAACATTCACTAAATCTTCCTGCGTTTCAACTGATTTTTACATTCCATATGAAAGATCGTGTTAATTACCTACCGAATCGTTATTACTTGGAATCAATATTAAACTCCTTCCAGAGAATTCTTTGCATTTATCTCTAGGTCTCTTTTTATGATCTCTAACTTTCTATGAACTTAAATCGATAAGGTGGAAAATATATTAAAAGCAGCTTTCTTCCTGCTGGGACTATTACACAGGAAGTAATAATCGAAAAAAAGTTTGCATAAATACATTCATTCACCGCCGGTATCACTCCACCTTTTAACTCGAAATTTGTAACGTTTTCTCTAACTTGTAATTTTACTTTTTTAGACATGTTTCTCGCAAGGGACAGCATAAAATCGAAACGCATAACAAATGGTAAAATTTCACCTAAAACATCGATGCAAAACCTGAAACAAAAAGTCTCACCGATCTGAGTGATCTTAGATACGCATAATAATAGAAATCGTTTTATTTCTAAACACTTATGAGGCAATAATGAATTCGTATAATGGGAACGCGTTGTTCCAGTACAAAATTGCTGAATTTAAAAAAAATCAGTATTATCACCTTGAATGCGTAATCAGCAAATTTACCACAAATGGTCACATGCAACTCAATAAATCAAACCTCACAAAAAGAGGTTTATGGAGACCATTAGTTTCTCACATACTTGGCTTAATTACACTCACCATGAAATTTTCATTTTTTATACGAGTGTCGCTACGAAAGTTTAGAGATACACAAAAACTAAGTAACATGAAATAATTTTAACAAACCGTACGGTTTCAGAGTGAATAATGTGAAATTTTTCCATGTTAGAAAAGAAAAACTATGCAAATTTCACTTAGAGAAAATTTAATACACGACCCGGGTTTCAACACATTATGTCACCTGAAGATGACACGCGTTGAAACCCGGGTCGTGTATTAAATTTTCTATAAATGGAATTTGCATAGTTTTTCTTTTCTAACATGAAATAATGTTGATAACTATATTTTCTCAAAATACTTACCACGACATTCTATACATTTTTGCATTCTCATAAACCTCACACAATTTTTCCACTCATTTTCCTCGAGTGCTGAAATTACACTTTTGTATGCTTCAACAGCTTCTTCAGGGCTTGAGAACCTCCTTCCACGCATGCAATTTTTGAGTGTAGGGAACAGGTCAGGATCGTACACCCCGATCATATTCTCACCAAGCATTCTTAAAACATTACATTGATAACATTATCATTTTAAGTCATTTAACTATCATTCATTTGTAAATAAATTCATAGGCCACAGTTGGAATCTTTCACCAGTTCCAAAACCTTTACAAGTCTCTTCCTCATTAGAACTCAAAACGTAAACTCCTCTTTCATAACTGAGCGATAGTTGTTAAAATACACATAACTACTATAAGCATGTAAATAACGCATTAATGTAATCACGCCAACTTAGCACAACGGCAGATAATAAAACAGTACCATTCAAAATTACTTCATAACTGCCAAATCCGATATGTTACAAATGGATCTTTGGGACCCAAAGTGCAGATCGAGAGGTAAATATCATCAGAATCTGGAAGATGTGAGCTTCATGAATTTGTAAAGTAAGTGATACACAATTTTATGAAAGAAGTCCCACGCCCACTATTTGTTTTATGTATTGATCAAAGAGCTAAAGATGTACGGAGTTTATCCCTTTAAGAGTTTAAGTGTATTTACTTTTGTATTTCGGCTTAAGGTAAACAAAAGCGACGAAACTCCGGGTAGGACGGCGTTGGGAAAGAAAATAGAGGGTGGAGACAGGGAGTCTGACCGTAAAGAGAGTGCAGAGGCGGAGACAAGCACGCGATCCCAGAATGTTTTCTTAAAAATCGATCAACCATCAGAAGGGACATCGGAGGATACCTAGGAGCACATTCCGGAAAAGAAGTGTAAATTCTTCCCTCAAATTCTATTGAAGTCAGAAATGGAATTAGTAAAAGAATATTTTCCATAAAACTGAAGAAAAAATGGGGAAGAGAGAATTAAAGAGGGGCTACAATGATGATAAAAGCACCCACGTGAGGAAACGGGAAAACTACGAGAGTAAGACGGCATTTAGGATCGATCTGGGGACCGGAAGCAAGCGACAAAGGTAGCATTCTAACCCACAAATGTAAGATACTAAGCCCTTTGGGAAGGTAACTGGGGCGTGAATGAAAGAACAAAGACTGTTTTTCAAGGAAACTTATTTTACGTGAGTATTATCCCTGTTGCGACACACTGAGGACAAACCGATAGCTGCTCGTCGATCTTGACGCATGCTGCTGATTCTAACTGCTCTAGTCTAGAAAGTCAGAACTAATTACATCAGTGATCTTTTAACAAGCAAATAAATAGGGCAGCAGTGATGATAAATCAATCATAGCTCAGCTCACCATACCCTGCCGTTGACGCATCAAGTATAGCTTTAATCATCCATCACCTAATGAGGCTTTTATGTTCACGATATTTTAAAGAGGATGCGTTTTAAAGTTAGGGGCCACATTAACGAGGCCACAATACATGATTTTTAAAAACTCCAGCAAATCGCCTTCCGGAGGAAAAATAAAATTGAAGCATAGTGGATGATACACTCATCCACCGAGCTACTCCAACGGAACTAAATGACAAACTAAGACGTGGTGACAAAGACGAGGATGCAAGAGAGAAAGCCTTCAGAAGCGACCTCGCAAGAGACGGGCAGCGAAGAGACAGACGTGCGGAGAGTGGAAGAACTGCAGAAGGGTAGGGAATGAGTGGCAAAGGAAGAGTGAAGGGGTGGGGAAGAGGAGTTGCAGGAGCCCAGCCCGGATTCGGGGCCTAAGGAGAGGGGAATGGTGAGGGATGAAGCAGCAGCAAAGAAGGCGGGCCATTGATGACGCGAAAGAAAGCCAGACACAATAAAAAGTAAGGATGAGGGAGGAGGAGTCAAGGTTGGAGTACGGCGATAGCGTACGTGCGGGGGCGTAAAATACGGGGTGGGCTGGAGGGAGATGCACCGACGGGGGAGGCGGAGGGATAGACGGCGGGGCGGGCGAGACGATGGCACCGATGTGGGGGTGTGGAAAGAGAAGGGAGGCAGCAAGGGGTGGCGTTGAGGGAAGGCGGGCAGGGAGGGCACAGGAAGGGCGAGAAGAGGTGAGGGCCAGGCTGCGGCAGCAGGATAAGGAAAGGTGATGGGAAAGATACGGGAGGTTGGCCATAAATTGGATTTCTTATATTATTAAGAGTTTGAAACTTAGGAGGCAGAGGAAAAAACGGCCGTAAATCGACCGGAAAGCAATCTTGATAGTAGATACGCTCGTGACGATGTCTTTGTTGTGCCCTCATTGCCGATCGGAAAAACAAACAAATAGCGATTTTACGCGATGGTTTCTTCAATCCTGCTTTAAGTCGCTTTGGGGTCACTTTTCAACAAAAATTGAATGTTCAATGATCAGTTTCTAGCAAACATTAACCCACAACGACAGTCTTTCACCAGAGGAGTTTGAATAGCAATCGTAGATTCATCGAATTCCGTTCCCAAAATAATAGACAGCATAATCAGTTATTTCCCTGTATCTCCAGCCATTTATCTTAAATATCGTTATCCTGCACATCTCAAATTGGGTTTGTCTCGAAGCTTCAATAAGAGGCTTCACCTGAATTTTAGCCCGTAAACCATCCACCTCATTAGCCAAACTCCTAGACATTGGTCTACCACGTCTAAAAACAACAATAACAGATTGATTTGATAAATCACAAATGAATTGCCAAACTAAATCTCCGACAAATGGACCATACTTTCTACATTTTTCGTTAACTGTCCGTTGCCCCACTTTCTTCACTTCATTAGAAAAGATAGAAATCGATGAATGAGATGTCAATATCCCTCCCAGTAGCCTCAACAAAAAATTAAGTTCACGAGGTAAGGCATATGAAATGAAGGCAGATGAAAGATGAGAGAATACTACAGGAAAGCCTGCGAAAAGAAGTAAAATGGTGGTAGAGGGAGTAGAGATGCACGGGAGAATGGAGTGGAAGGCCATCGGGGTCTGGAATGGGGACGCTGAGCGCATCGCAAGGTTTTATGGCCAACAATGAAGGGGGTTAAAGGGCGCACTCTCCAGCTAAATGCGAACTAGAGGAGCTAACCTTAAAAGTTACCAAAGTCAGTGCTCCTTGGGCACCTATGGCCACTTATAGAGCTCCAGACTATACGCAGAAGGACGATTGCAGCCGCAACGGCAGCGGAGTCGCCCACAGCCACCCATGCCAAGGCGACTCCAAAAACTCCCGTTATTCATGCAGGCGCCCCCGACTGTGGAGGCGAGGAAATGCGGCGGCGGTGACTTTTGGCCAACTCCAGAGCGCATATCCCTTCCCCAAGTCGAGGACGATGAAAAGTAGTTGAATGCTCAAGAGCTCAATGAAGACCAGAGTGATATTTTTTTCACTGCGATATTTTGGACGAAGTTCGCTTTTTCCACCCCGAGCTCTCTATTAAATGTGAGTAGGCACAGAAAATTTAACAGCGCTCAACTTTTAATCGGCAGAGACATCGCAGAACTTGACGGAACACCCCAGCGAATAGAATGAGGCCAGTAAATTTGAGCGGTAACAGGAGACGAAAGCCTCCAACAGCAATCTGTAACAGCCTTTTCCCCATCACTCTCGCAAACTTTCCTCTCTCGGGTGTCAATCTCTACTCAAGCAAGTGCCCCCAAGTACTGCATCGCCGATTCAATGTTTCAAGCATCAAAGCAATTGAATTACACCAAGATTTACCATCGAGCTGCTATTAATGAATTGGAATCCTAATGTAAATCAAGAAATAAGTAATAATTTCAATAGGTAGGCAAAAACTTCCGACCGAAACGTGTCAAATATAAACAGAGGAAATGAACTAAAATAATTTCCGCAACTACCGGGCAGTCAAAACCATGTTCTGTCAATACCTTTCACCAAACGGATGAAATTTCAATGATTATACACATCTCCCAGGGTTTGAGTAATACTGACGCCAATTCTGGAGTTTTACCAGGATGAATGCTTGAAAAACCAAAATTCGTACACTACTGTTTGTATGATAAGACGATCGAAAAGGCTCATTACTATGACAGCTATTAAAATTCATTACAAGGAAACAACCACTCAATTCTGGCATTGCTGATTTTTCTAAGCACCTGACGTAAGTGCATTCAAAATGATAAATCTAATCATTCAAGAAGAATATGATAAAAGAAACACTTCGTCAGTATTGAGTCGGTGATTCTCCTTAAGCATACTGATTTTAAAAAAAAGAAAATTCAACTGAAATTATCGAAATTTTGCAGAAGGCACAGCATAAACTGTAACTTCCAAACTCACACCATACACACTACATCTGTAGAAATGCTTTTCCCATTAAAGGGAATAATTATTTTTTCTTGATATTAAACTGATGCAAACTCAGTAGACTTTTTTGGTAAATCACAGACAAGCTCGTACCTCGTCTTTAATACTCTCCAGCTCGTTTAATATGCCCACCTGGATCTGCCTCAACTTTGATTGACTCTCTACGAGTCACTGTCATCTAACAAAGCTCAATGTATTCCTATTACGTAGAAAATCGATCCATTATAGCTTTACGTTTTCCAAGAGTTAGCCACGCGTCCACTGTTGTCTAGGCAGCCGAGTTTCCCAACGTACACCGCTTTTAATACAGAACATTACGACCGCATTAAAGCCCTTTGTTGGGATGCTCGTGCGGATTCATCAATCATACTCCCGTCGGACGGGCATCGACCACAACTATGTCCTTCGGACCCCGAAAGCTCTGAAACCCACCCTCCCCCCTCGTCCTGTATTTCTTTTCCGCACATGATTCGATCAAAAGCATCACAGGCAGAAAAAAGCGTCGGACGACTAGGATGGCACGTTGGTGTTTCCCTCTCCTTCATCACACAATGCTCCACTATGAGAGTCACACTAAGCAATGTACTACGGATAGCCTTAAGTGGAACATAACATGCAAAGTGCACTAAGAGGTCGTAAAATGCAAAAAGAAAATTCAAGCCACGATGTTATTACCAGCATAAAATCAGCTATCAGGTTAATAATTTAGTCCACAGAAAAGCGATAGGAATAAATAGGCAGTATAAACAGATTTACATATTTATGGGTGCTCGAACATTATTGCCACTTTAATCGGAGGAATTAGTCACGATAGACCACGACATTGCAGTCTCCCCTAAGTGGACCATTAGTGAGAGGTTGATTTAATAACAATCAACACATACACTTGGACACATCTACAAGACACCTCATTGATAGGTAAATTAGGCCGATAAGACATTTTAAAATTGTCATTTGGAATATCACTTTCACCACGAAGATTAGAAGTGAATCCATTGAAACGGACCATCACTGGACTTCAGCTAAAAGAAGAGTTTCTTTTCTTACGAAAAATAAGTAATTTTTTACTTTACCTCGTTTAGCACTGCCCGTTCAAAATTTGCAAAGTTATAGGTACATTAAAAGATAAATAGTTACCATATTAACTACACTGCGCCAATCAAACTCAACTTGCGACAGATGGAATGTTTATCATGGTGTGAATGAAATTCGGCGAGTAAGCAGCAAAACAATAAGAAAAAGTTTGAAAAAGATATGTTTAAACATAAGGAATAAAAGAAGGTAATTAGGTAAAAGACAACTAAAAAAATAGAACGGAGTACGACAGGGGAGACAGACAGTTAAGTAATGGTCTACACAGCGCGTAATTAAAGAGAGAAATGGCTGCATTGGGACCCTGTCAGCCTAAACTTGGACCAAGGTTTTAATCAATAAGTCTCGTCCCCCGTAAAGCCAAACCTAGGTTCATTTAGCGAGGCCAATATTGAATCCTTTTGGAAGTTAGGTAAGTCCAGTGCTCAAGGTGCTGATCACAAGCCTGACGTCGCCCCATTACAAGTCCCTCCGTTTAGGCTACTAATCACCAATGCTCCCTTTCATCTTTTCCTCCTTCATTACTCCCATTCCATGACATGCATTCTAAATTATCTGTCCTTCAGGCGTTCTCTCCCTCCATTTGACCCCCTTGAATCTGTTTGAAGGTTTCCCAATAAAGGCTCAGTATTAAGTTCTTTATCTCAAAATATATTTCACATCATTATCAATGTCCTGGTATTTATTTTTGTAGGAAGATGGAAAGGAAACTCTCGTGGCACGGCATTAAATTTTATTTCTCCTCATCAGATCGGTAAAGCGGGAACTAATGCGTTAAGATCATGCATAATTTATATCTTGAGCGTTCCTACGAATTTCCCTGTAGGAAAGCATCGTTAATATACCTATGACCTGGATTTATTTTTGCGCAAATATTTATACAACTCCATGATCGTATTTAGTTAATGCATAGACATCAGAGCGCAAAAAGGCATTATTCGATAGTGATTTTCTACAATCTTTGACGTTCTTTCCTAGTACACGTGCGGACATGCTTACATTATGACTTCAAATTATGGGGAAATGAACGATTAGTTGTTTCAACTAAAATATAAGAGGTTTTCGAATGAAATAAAGAAAATGACAAATTATTCTATAAATCTGATTTTAATTTCATAAATGTTGTTTATTCAGCTGCTTCTATAATTTATCCACGGTATAGGAATCCGAGTATTGGAAGCTGTTTCCTTACAGTAAAAATATGTCCATCAGTATCTTAAAACTACATAAAAAAATAAAAGCAACTAGCAAAGGCAGATACTTCAAATATCGACAAAGTTACTGATTGGCATAGGGAACAGTCTTAACCATTAAAAACCAATTGCTACTTCCAAACAGCGCGCTAAATTACGGTTTACTGAGAAAAACTTTCCAGCAAGCCGCAACTGCAATTAACACCTTTTGATGAATTTTCGTCCGACTAATTTAAAATTAATCCTTGAAGCGAATTTCGCAGGAAAAATTAAATAAGCCACGCAAAAAAAGCCATGCCGCACAAATTGAAACTTACTTCCTCCTTCTTCAGAAGTTTTTTAGTCGCCTCACACGTCGGAAAATAAAGAAATAAATTAAGTAGAGGCAATGAGAGAGGGAGAGAGAAAGCGTCAAAAAAGACCCTGGCACAAAAAGAATACAAGAAGTTCGAGAGAGAGAGAGAGAGAGAAGTGGAAGAGAATAAAAGGAATGGGTGTAAAAGGAGATCGTGCGAGCCGAGGATTAAAACCTTGAAGATTTTCGGTGATGGGGACGTTAAATCCCTTCTAAGGATCGTTCCCTCCCATGCCCTCCTCCTCCCTTACGCGCCTTCCTCTTACGGTACCCCACTCCAGCCTTCATTTCATTCCCCGCTTTCTCCCTTCTTTTTCTCTCCACCGCACTTTCTAACGAGTGGCTGCACTTCTCTTCCTCTCTCTCTGTCCCCCCCTCTCTCCAACCCCCAGTCGTTCGCTCGCTCGGCCCTTTATTTCGCCTCCTCACCGTTAAAGGGAAAGTAAAGTTGGGAGGGGACGTGGGAGGTAAAGGGCTCTCCGAAATTTAATCTCCAACCCCCGGAAAGGAGACCAAGTCCCTCTTCCTGGGCCTTCTAACTAAGACGATCTCCTAAGACGAGCAGGGCCAAAGAAGGCCTTCATTTTTAACGGCAATGGCCATTGGAGGCGGAGGGGGGAGAGAGAGGGGGATAGGGTAGGGTAGGGGAGAGGCCGTGCGTGGAGGGATATGAGGTCGGGGATGGGGGAGCAAGGGGGGGGGGACGCCGCATTGATTGAAGCAATGGATGGATGGAAAGGAGAGGGGGCAATTACTTTTTTAATCGCGCGAATTTCTCTCTTTTTAGATCTTTCATGAGAAATTTCCGAGAATTAATCCTGAAAAGCCACCTTTTGCTCGGGTTACTTTTTAATGAATGAAGTCAATGAGAATCGCCACCGTAAAGAACGGAAGTATCCAGCACGCTAATGGGTCAACGTCAACCACAGAAATTCGTAACAAGAAAATTACAGTAATCCTCAAAAGCCACTACGTACGCTCGTACACAGCTCGTGCCTCAAAAGCTTAAGAATTAACAATTTTTGAGAATCCTTTCTACGCAGATTCAAAATATAATTAACTTATCCCGTCATCTACAAGTCATATATGAATGCGGACACAATCAGAATTGTTTCAATTCGAACGCACAAAAAAGAGTAAAATACATATAGATACATTGAAAATACAATTTTGATTCCATAACAGATTCATATAGCATGCATAGAAGAAACATTTTAATGGCCCTTCAACAACTTTCCTCGTTCTACGATTTCCAAAGAAATACATGAGGAAATGGAAGCGAATTCCACTCCCCCCCCCCCCCAACCAATGTTCCCTTTATTGGGCTCACTATCACTCATCAATGGACTGAAACTACAAAATGGCAAAAATATTTAATCGAGTTAATGTAATAGAAAGTATTTAACGCTTAAGCGTAATGTTCACAAGAGTGCTGCAGATATTTCACGTCTTTTTTGCCCTTCTGAAACAAATATGAGTGAAATAATAGGAAGAATTAATCTACACAATATATTCGGATGGAAGCATCTGAGAACAATTACACTGTTATTCCAATTACGTTTTTATGGGCCGTATTGCACGCGTGAGTACAAAAAGTGAAGATGACCCTAACGTAAATGAGTGCATCGCATACTTTATCCCAAGCATATATCAATAAAACATATGGGGAAACTTAGAATCCTCAGCTATTCACCCACTTCTCTGTAAAACTCCGGAGAATATGATTTCCTCAGGAAGATTCTTAGCACTTGAGTTTCTCCTTTCCCTTTCTCAGTCACCGTCACGTTGGATATTTATGCCTTCATACTTTTGTTCCTGACATTCCACTCTCTCACTCTTTCCCTCTCCTTTCTATCAATCCTCCCCAGCGGTCTCAATCCGTCTACCGCCACCCCTCTAACCAAATCCCCGCCCTCCCAATACAACACCCCTAACTCGGCCTGCCCCCAACCCCTCGCGATCCCATCAATGGGGAACAAGCAACGGAAAAAACACCCCCTCCCTCCCTCCTCCGACCTCCCGCCAGACTCTTGACAACAAAGACCATCAATTTCTCCACCCCACCACCCTTGCTTATCCTCCGCTTTTCTCCAAAAAAACTCATCCCTTCCACCCCTCCCCCGGTCCCACTCCCCCGCCAAAGACTTCGACCTCCCCTTCCTTCATCCCCATTATGCTTTGCCCTCGAAAAACTCTCCAAAAAAACCCCTCGTACAGAGAAACCACCCACATCACCCACCGCCCCTCACGGTGGCACCCACCCCTCGATCCCCTCACCCTTGCGGCGCGTGGAAGGAGGAGGAGGAG
This sequence comes from Ceriagrion tenellum, assembly GCA_963169105.1. NCBI lineage: Eukaryota > Metazoa > Arthropoda > Insecta > Odonata > Coenagrionidae > Ceriagrion > Ceriagrion tenellum. The sequence continues at coordinate 65,956,545 of OY720632.1, forward strand.
AGGAGATGTATTAGGGGTGGGGAAAGGGGGGGGATGTGATGTCTGGATGATTTTTTTTCTCGGCGGCGGAGGAAGAAAGAGAACCAAAATTTTTCGCCGCTGCCACCCGCAGCTACGAATTAGCCCTCAGGAAAATGTATTCATGGGGGAGAGCCAGAAGAGAGAAGGGGAGGCGAACGAAGAGTGCGGGAGGAGGGAGACGGTATTGAAGAAGGAGGTAGAGGATGGCAGGGGGGTGTGGGATACAAGAGTTCGCGGGGGAGGAGGGAGGGAGATAGTCTCCGCTCCAACAAGGGGATGATGGGAAGAGATGCGGTCTGCTGGTGTGAGGTGGAGGAAGGAAAAAGAAGAGAGAGAGCCCACCACTCACCCACCCACCTCTGGTGGGCGTGGAAGCTTAGGAGTGGGAGTGAGCTCATCCCACATCCCCCCCTCCATACACACCAAAAAGGGCAAGGCGAGAGAAATCTGAAAAGTTTCGAAAAGGACTTAAAGGAAAAGAGGGAGGATGAGGTGAGAGAAGGTTGCGCGAGAGGGAAAAAGAGATCTTGGAAGAATAAGAGGAGACGGAAAAGACGGATGGCAGGGAGTGCGAGAAAGGGGGAGGGAAGAGAAATGGATAGAGGGCACAACAGATAGCGAGCGAGATAAACACTTTCTATCTAGATGCACCTGAGACCATCCCCACGGAGTTTCCAGAGGTCCCCACCAAAATTTCGTCCGCGGGCGGAAAATATTCCTAAACATGGAAAGGAGGTTATTAATGACCAAGCAAGGAGTATCTTTATCAATGTCCACGCAAAGTTCTCTATCAGCGGAGTGAATTCTCCTTTTGTGATGCCTACGTCATATTTTCGGAGGCATTCGAACAACACACTGTCAGATGTATCGAAGAACGATCAGCGGAATTTTTACGAACAATAACACGATGTTAACCAAAACAGATTCTAATACATGCATCTCTAAATCGAACATCCCGAAAGCCGACATATTTTCACTACACAAACTAGTGTGTGTAACATAACGAACCAACGGCATTTTAGCTTGCCTTAGTGCAGGTGTACTCAAAAGGAAGAGGGGGAAAAAGATATTTTTGAGATGGTTGCTGTCGTCAGCCAAAAGAAGAGCACTAAAGGACATGCAAGTAAAGGCATTTAGGCGATAACAATAGCGATTGGAATTGCGAAGAGCAATGATTGCATTTCAACTGAGAACTAAACAATTACAACGAGTGTAGAAAGGCAGTTAAGAAGACGGTAAAGCACTCGCCCTCCGGGTTTCGAGCAGGAAGGTCAAATAATTCCTTCCCTCTGCATTTTAACGGGACGACCGAAAGAGTAGAAAAGTCTTATTATCCTCGGTAGTTCTTGGAGCAAGGAAAGGGAATTGGTGTTCAGGATACCTGGCATCTACCTGGGACAAGAAACCGGTGGACATCTCGATAAAGCAAATCAGCTGTGTCTTCGACTCCTGAGATCCTGAACATCCTGATGTGTATCGTTAGTCCGAAAGGGACGCTAGTAATTAGCACTAAGAATATTTTGGTAATTCAAGGGTATTAATTTCAACTTGAGAAGTTCAATATAGCCGTTGTGAGATGTAAATAACCTGTTTGGGAGAGGGAGTCATTCGTATTTATTAACTTGTTCTGGTATTCCCTATACATTTTTGACGAAACTAATGGTCAAGGTTATCAATTTGGGATTTCCCAGTAACAAGTAATAAGAGTAATCATTTAAAAGTTATGCTCGAGTAAAACATTTAACTGTAAACGAGTAGGTGTATTCAAAGTTTGAGAAAGATTAAATATATTTCAAATATTTTCAAGAGTATATCTATTTAAAATGTGTGCGAGGGTACTTTTGTTCTTGACATTTTATTGTTATAAAAGGAATTTTACGTGTCCATCTAATATTATAAACTGACTAGCCAGAGCAAGGTAAGAAAGGGTAAAATGAGTTTAGCGTAACATAATAAATCTTATTTAAGTCAAGGGCAGCAGCATTAAGCAGCAGCACCACGAATAATGAGGTGCATTATTTATTGATATTGTATTGAGAAGCCCAATAAAGTGAGGTTAAGGTCTAGTTAATTAAAAAAGAATATTACAAGTGGCTAACGAGATATCCTTTTGGTAGAATCAATCGAGTACCAACCTAGAAAAGGAATCTCCTTACGTTATATTCCGGTAGAAAATTGCTCAAAATTCTCTTATTTCCAGTTCTATGCCATTTTTTAATGTAAGTACATGAAATTATTTCCACACAGACTCTTTATTCCAATACTTTTTTCCGATAAGAAGGAACTTTAAATCAAGGCATCGTCGTCCAGAGGAGAGCATAAGAGAAAATGACTTACGGCCTTATCTCGAGGATCCCATGCCACCCTGTATCATCAGTACTTCAACGTTATTTCATAATAAAAATATGTTCCGACCACTTCATTTTTTTACATGAAAAATATCTCATTTACTGCTCAAACACTGCAGTCAACCTGTCTCCGAAATTAACACTCACCCTGCGGGGCATAACCCAATGAGGAAGGAGATAGGGAGGGCACTCCAGGGTGGGTGGCGCAAAGTGGGAGGAGGAGCAGGAGGCGAGAAGAAGGGGGACGACGATGGAGACGCGGCACCTCAGGATATGAAAAAAAAGTGCCGAGGATTTACAGCTTCCAGCAGAACCCATTTTCTCCTACGCCTTAAGGGGGAGGGTCGGGATAAGTGGGGGGAAATCTGATCAATTTGGCAACACGGGAGATAATGGAAAGACTTCATAAAACGGGGAGGGAGGGCGAGCGAGGGAAAGAGCAGAGGGGTGTCATTTCTGCTCTCCCATGAGCTCCCCCCCTCTTTCTACGCTCCCCAGAGCCTTCTCCCCCGCCATACGCACTCATACAGTCACATCCCACTATCGTCCGCTAGCTCGTGAAAGTTTCCCCTCTGTGCGTGTAACCCGGTCCTCGCGCTGCCAAAGGGAAAAGGTGGCGACCGCATTGTTGGGGGTTTACGACGACTGACACACACACTATCCACTCCAATGAAACGACGACACGCCTGGACAAAATAATTAGCGCGATGCGCATGCGAAAAATTTCGCGCGGGATTATCTCACCGTGCCCGTCCCCTCTGTATCGCGTAGTTGCACGTGATATTTAACTCATCGGTGAGAGGGAAAAAAACAAAAATTATTGGCTCCAGATTAATGTTTAGGCATGCTCTACTCCCTGGGGAAAGATCGACCCGCGGCAAAAGCCGAAGCATGCCGATTGCTACCATCCAGAATTTCAAACCATGGGTACGAGAAAGTACGGAAACATTCCCCATTGTATAAGGTCTATATCTAGTTTAACGTGACATTCGAGAAGATACAAAAGTCAAATACTATCAAGCGTCAAACGAGTCTTTTAACCAAGTCATCGACATACCAAAAACTTCATCATCAAACTTAAGCAAACGGATTTTTAAAAAGCCGTAAAGGTACGACGTCGGCCAAAATCAACGTTAGTGGAATTGATTTTTGCTTACAAGTCTGGAGTTTCATCTCTTACATAGTAAGCCGGCATTGAGGGCCACGTACATCCACTGATTATTATAATGAGAGGTAATCTACTGGTTACTTACAGCGTAAGGTTTGAATGGCTCCTGCTATCCATCTTTATTTTGAACTCTAGTTCATCTCCGATTTTTTCTGATAAGTACACGTCTAAGTTAGCGCTGGTATCTCTCCATCTTTTATCCAGTGATGGCAAACTTATAATAACAAGCCCGATAAAAAATTCAAGCCTCCAATTTCTAATAATATCCTGACGAACGAATTCCTAGCATTGGCTTAAATCATTGAAATTCATAGAGCAGGAGTTGGTAAGCATATTCCCTCCAGCAGCCCATCGTAACAGCTCAATGCAACCAACGGGTACATGACTGCTCTCCCTTCCATTCTCTCAATCACCGAGCACGCCCTTCTTGCCCCTCCCCTCGCCCACAACTGACAATGGCTGCAATCCTCTCCCCTCTGTTCTCAGGAAACCCGGTGGAAATTGCCATCTCTGACTTATGTTAGACCAATCTACCGCCACTCACCCTGCTCCTGCAGGAGGGAACCAACGACGGAGCCATGTGTTACTTTACGAACCAACCCAGGAGGGGGGACAGGATATTGACTGATATGTTTCTCCCCTATTCGAGAGGGAGCTACATAAAAGCGCGAAAGTGCAACGTGTTACCGATTCTCCCGACAATCCACGCTGTCTCTACACTGAAAGGTTATATTGGAGCGCAGGAGGATAGAAACTTCTCCATCCGTAGGCTGCTTTATTCGAATCAAATGAGAAATGAAGCATCTGGTTCGCCAAAACTATTGATATTCATTCCTGAAATCAATTTTTATACTGCCAATTAAATAGTAAAGTTCGTATTATCTAACACGAACAAGCTGGTAGTATAGAATACAATGTTTAAAGAAACCTAACTACCGCATACATCAAACATATGAAAGGCTAATACCGAACCACGAAGAGCCAAATTACCTCAAAAATCTAAATGAATATTCACCAATGAAGCGGGCCATTGTAAAAATAGTAACACTGTAAGGTTGGCAGTTGATTACGCCAAGACTCTTCACAATGACGACAAAATTCGAAATGAAGATTTAGCAGAGCAGGCCAGTGGAAGGACTGAACTCAGTTGAAGTAGCCAATATAGGGTGTATGGACATGACATCCATTGAAAACTACATGAACATTCAGCTAAAAAATATGTACAAAAATTCCATCTACCTGGACCATGAACGACTGTTAAAAACTGGGAAAGATACTTACTGTAAGTTCCTCAGTCAACATACATATTATTGTCGTCCTTTCCCTCTTCCATTTCTTATCCCATTTCATATGACATGGCTGGTGTCCTAACACACTCAACCGAATGCCCATGCGGCGACTCGCAGCGTAAGAAACAGATTTTGACAATAAGGAGCCGCAAAAACGATAATATCACTGTTTCAACAATATTTGACCACAAAATTAAAATCCTCTGGTAACTATCATCGGATAGAAATAACTCCATTTACGAGACTAGGGCTATGTATACCGTTCACTAGGTATTTATGAAACACAAAAATCAAGAACTATCCAATTGAGAAATAGACCTCTCTTAACACTGTCTACCTCCTTAACACTACCCAACCCTTGAAAAAGCACCTACTCATGCAGCCCTAGCGGAGGGTGGTGAATGACGGGGGTTGAGTGAGGCCAGGTTGGCTATGTAGAGAAGGCCGGAAACCTTCTCACCTCTTCTCCCTATCCCAAAGCATCTAGTTTCGCCGATCGCGGCCCACACCTGGCGACTGATTGTGAGTCCTTGCGTTGAAAAGCCCAAATCGTTTGCCGCTACCCTCTGCCCCCCTCTTCGCCGGTCCACCACACACAATGAACCTTCTCCACCACCTACCCCGCTCCCACTTTCATATCCTTTATGTCCCTAACTCGCACCTTCGTCTGCCCCGCAAACCTCAATTTCGGCGGCTCAATTTGTGGACAGGGAACTAAAAGTACAGCTTTAATTAGTCATCCTCCGTCATTCGAGCGACAGGCTGGGGGGCATTGTGAAGCAGCGAGGAAAGGGGCACAAAATGTGTAATTCATATTGAACCAACACTGGGTAGTGACAAGGACACCTTGGTCGAGAGCTGAGCGATAGCCACAACGTTTCAAACAGCTTCCAGAAAATGGGAAACATCTGACTACACCGCATAAGCATACGCAACCGAGATATTAATTATCCTCATAGGGTATAGCTAAGTACAAAATATTATTCCACCGATTTGATTTCAATGCTCCCTCGGTAAGAAAACTACTAAACACTTGAAAAGGAGAATATCGTCATTTATTAAAGAAAATGAATAAAAGAAATATAAAAAACTATTAGGTTCAACTGGTTCTTCCGAATAAAATTATTCTATCTCTATTGGTTAATAAACTTACGCTAGAAGATTTATGTACACAAAAAAATATCCGGCCCCAGCGCGCAAACATATTTCCTGCAACGGAGGATAAAGGTTCGGTTTCCCAGACAATACCAAGACAGGTAGCTGAACAATTCAACAGGGGAACAAAAATGTTTTTCTGAGGACTTAACCTGCAATTCAATGGCCATAGTAACCATAAAAATACCTAGAAAAATTCTACACTTTCTGAAGACTGACGATGTAGCAGCAACGTATGGTATCGCTAGCATGGAGGACGATATCAAGCACATAAATATGTCACGCTATCTAAGGCCTCGCGGCGTATCGAGTTGAGGGAACATCTGGCAGCCATATCAAACAAAGTGTGGACTTGAATTGAGAAAGATAAGGTTAGCGAGAGAGCTGGACGAGATGAACGGCTACTTCGGCCAACAGGCTTGGCATAAAAAAATGTTGCGCACTTATATAAAAGCTTATGACACGGACGGACCACATGCCTATGATAAAGATTTTTCTCATCACACTCATCAAGCCCCAACATATTATTATGCCAATTAATTATACGTCATAACATGGTGATAATGAGATGCTTCTGGTGTCTTGATAGAATAAAATTTTCCAAAGAAAAAGAACCAACTGCACTGTTCCGGAAAGAATAATCGCGCAACTTAATCTCGACCACAGTAATGCGCCCCACCACAGTAATCACCTAAGTTACAGATGCAATGGTAATACACATGGGAGTATTTTATTTTTTGTATGCATCAACATTCCCTAAAGATACGTCTAGTACATGCATGCATCGGTAGTCAGAGCGATTGTATTTTAGGACGAATATGGTTAAGAATGATGCGGAAGCGAACAAATGAGAATCCATCAAAAACTAAGGCACAGAGAGGTGAAGAAGTTAATGGGCAACGTCCCATTGAGTAGTTCACGTTCAAATATTCTTTCTTCACCGTATCCCCACGAAGAAAATGTCTTAGGCAACGTAGTCCTTTCTTTAAGCGCTGAAAAATCGATGCGTCCAGGTAGGGTGCGCCCATATGCGCCGTTTTCCCGTACATTTGCGCGCGCTCGTTCTCTCTTTAGACGACCAGCAGTCTAGCAATCGCAAAAAAAACTCTGGCATAAGAGTCTTTGAGATAAGATAAAATACAGGAATAAGCACAACGTCCGACCTTACAATCTGAGGGCTTAAAAATCATATACAGCTATGATAAGATGCGCCGTCCTGGAGCAAGAATAAATTTGAAATAAGTACTTTCATCACTCAAATAACTGTGAGAATGGAAATTGGAGAACAATATACTGCAGAAATCAACAAAAAGACACACGGAGGCCATCATCATTCACTTAATTATCCTCATAGTCTAATAAAAACAAAGTATTGCTTTTAAAGGCCTGATGGGAATTCTTTATTCAATCATTAAGGAATAACATAATAGGAGGAACGCAAACACTTTCCAAATATCTTTCAAATTATATAATCGTAGCAACAATCAAAAATACTGCGAAGCACTAATTCACCAAAACTAGCCACATTTTTCATCCATTCTTCCTCTCCCTTTTTCTCCAACTGTCTCTTGGCTGCTGTCTAAAGAATACCTTTTAAATGCTCAAACTGTAACTCGTAGGTGCGACACAAACCGATGGTGAGAGTAGCTATCGATAAAGATTTTTACGGAGAAAAATGCGTAACAGCAGAAGCTCAACGGACTTCTATGGGTACCCTTCCAAAAAACTCATTCCAAAGCTCCAGATCTTCTTCATAATTTATTTGGCAGAGTAATTTTCAGATTGTATGGCATGTACAAATAATAGGTACCTCGATAAATGCTAATATTGCCTTTCAGTGGGGTAACAACTTTCAGTGGGGATAGGGTACATTGTCCCGTCCGCACATGAAATGCTGTGGAGGGTGCCAAAATCTTTTGAAAGATGGTAAATTAGGCGCATTTAATACAATATCCCAGAGAGACGAGACTAGGTCATAACGATTGTTTAAAATCTCGAAAAAATATGCTGAAAGGAAGAGGTGGGCGTCATAGGGCCGCGGGGGGCCAACGCGCAAGCATCTCCCATTCTCTACATGCGACACTGTTACACCGATGCAGCTTTTGGTTTACAACCGACACATTATGCAGCCATAATTTCAAAGACTATGGATAGAGAATCACTAAGGGGGGCTAAAATCAGAAGCATACAGAGGACAAAAAAGCCCCAAATTAAACATAAAAAACTAAGGTGAGCTGCAGACTGGCAGCTGCTCCGACCTGAATTCATTTGGTTTCCTATCTTTTGGAAAGGGCGGATGTACTAGTCAGGTTAAAGGGGATGCGAAGAAGATGGGGAGGGTGGTGTGGAAAGAGGAAAGGTGTCCTGGAGGCAAATAGAGGGAAGAGGAGGGATGTATGAGCACGAGATGCGATGAAAAAGCCGTCGCAGCCGAGGGCAAGGGTGTGAACTCGGGAAGGAGGAGAGAGGGTAGAATTGCAGGAGGTGAAAGTGGGATGAGGCGGAAGGCCTACTCAGGTCTCTTTCACCGGAGGATGAGTGGAGTTTAAATGACGTTGAGCGCAAGGTGCATGGGCAGGTAATCGGAGAAAAACTCGCTGCTGTGAATATCCAGGATGGCCTTATTATGTTAATGGCAGGCGGCACGCGTAAGAGGTATCAATACTGAAAGGGTAAGACAGAAAAAATTATGAACCCGGGAAAAATAAAAGAACAACTCTAATGGCTCTAGGGTAGTGATATCCATCCAACTTAGGCAGAAATAGGAGAGGGTACCTTAATGCGTGAAGTAAGCAAAGGAGTGAGTAAAATACGTGGAGGTACAAAACAAAAGATATTATGAGGTCGACCTCACATCAAGCTCAGAGAAGAATATTTCGAAAAGTAGTTACGAATTAATCTAAGGGAATACAAAGATAATTGTTCGGATTTTCACGTAAACGAAGCTCTTTCATGAGCGAAAATCACGAGGATAATGTTGGAAACTGGAGAAATGCGTGCGGGTATTTCGTCTACCTGGATTCCCGCCTTATATCTGTTCATATTCAGGGCAATTTTTCGCTGGCTAACTTACAGGATTCTTCAAATTCGAGTCGAAGAAGGGTGTAGGATATATATAATTATATCAGATCTGGCGAAATACTGTTCTGAAAAGGGTACACCGTGACGGCAAACCCTGAGGACAGAATAACCAACCTCCACTTCAGCCCGGCGGAAACCTGCTTCGGAACTCGCGACAGGTGATCGAAAATTTCGATTCGTTCCGTTTGTTGAACTGAAATTCCAATTCCCTTCGACTGTCTCATATCATCTTATCACCAAGACGAGGCATAATAAAAGTGAACAGAATATTTCTGAGAGATACAAATGGCATTATGGCAAACACAAGCTGAGCAGGAAGCTCGAGGAGCTGGAAACGATGAAAGCGGCCTGAGAGCGGTAATACCCGTGTCATGCAGGCCCTCTTGCATTTTTACCGAAGGAGATCCGGCGGTAGAAAACTAAAACTACGTCGACGACACGAGCCGGTCATTAAAGTTGTTCACGGCCGTTTCCACCATTGATGACCACGAGCGAGACTGGAAAAGGAGATGCGGATGTCTTTTGAGTGCCCAGTAGGGAAGCGTGGACACTAGCGCGCGCCAAAAATCCAACTTTTTCGCTGCCGTGCGCGTGGCTATCGGATTTTACCCATTCATCTCGCGAGCGTGCGGTCTGCACGCGACCAAACCGCCTCGAAGGGCCGATTAGGGGACGTGCCCGCCATAGCGGCCCGACCACGCCAACCCTCCTCCCGTCACTTCTCAGCTTACCCATTCGCTTTCAAGGACCCTGCAGAGGAAGGAAAGTTACTAGGCTGCCTAAAACCTTCGTAGGAATATGTCCCTCTCGAATAGGAAGCGAAATTCGAATTTATATTCCCGACGGATCGTCGTCACTGACAGAACGAATGCTCCCTGCAACGTAACGAGAGCCGTGGTTTGGAAATTCGACGAAAACTAATCGTAGGTGATTCGAGAACTCTGCCGCTATAAAAGCAAATCAAAGCCAGCGGACTTCGTAAACGAAGCAAAGCCAACGGACTTGACCAAGTAAGACAAGTTTGCACTGCGAATACAAATATCGGTGGTACAATAGGCAAATACAGTAAAAGCTGTAGAGCGTAAGACCACGGGAGAAATACTCCCAAGGGGCGAAGAAATTAAATTAACCAAAGGAGAATGTTCCAACTTAATCTAAAATCAAGTTAAGCAGCCAAAAATGGGTGTATATGAAACACTTATGCTTTTTATTTTAAATAATCACACTCCTTACTGGGATACAAAGAGTCGTGGCGAAACAGTAGGTAAGGATTTGAACTAAATAGCTTCTACCACTATTCTTATGAGGAAGGTATTGCACTTAATTTCATCAAAAGATGATACGATGAACGGATATCATAAATAAAATTGGAACGGTCAATAAAAATAAACAGAAACCTATTCGATTACTTTTACCTTGATCGGACAAACGATAGATTCATACATGCTATAGAAACAATACTCACCGTGTTTAAAATGTCATAGACATGAATATTGTCATCAGCTATAACTTTTTAGCATACAGCTAGCCTACGTAAACAGTCACATCTTCCAGCTTAGAAATATATTACATATTCTACGTTTTAATAATTTTTTTCAATCTTTAATAGATGCTTAAATAAAAGCTAATCACTCTCAACAGCCATGAAATGGAAGGCGATCAAGAAACTAGGAATAAGGTTTCGTAGCAGAGTCATTAGGCGGGTTGATGAACGCCGCCAATACCCACAGAACATGGTGATACCTAGTGCAAAGTCCCCTTTAGTGTTATACTATAGAAGACCAATTGTGCACGTTTGTTTCGTCACTAAATACATAATACAACACTAAACCTGAGACGTTTGTTTTTTTAGTTCGGAGAGTTTTTATCCAAACGCGCTATGCGAAATAAGTTTAAAAATAAAATAGTCCGTATGGCAATAACAAACTATGAAACCCTTTATTACGTTTCATCAAAATGAAATCTTTAACATCTCTCCAGCCTCCACCATTTTCCTCGAGCGATGTGCCATTAATGGATCTGTCACAGGGTAGAATTTTTCAAGGGTCAACCGCTTCGCATCCATCTTAACATTTCATCTTCAAGCCAACCCCAGCTTCTTCACGGCGCGTGACAAATCCGAGGAGGATCTAACCTTATCTCATCAAGACTGCGCTTTCCCTCTCTTCCCTGTGCGTAAAAACGGGCGGGGAGGGAGGCAAAGGATTGGAAATAAAATAAAAAAGAAGGAAGAGCGACGTAAACGAGGGAAGCTTAAATAAAAATAGACAGAACAAACCGAGAGATGAAAAGAACGCAGATGAAGAAACGGGATGAGGAGGAAAGAAAGAAGAGAAAGATAAGGCCTTCGAGCACATGTAACACCGTACATATGGCAAGCACTAACTATTACAATGCATTGTTCGTGAGGCTAAAAGGAGACGTTTGTTAGGACATCGGACAGCGTAAGGTTCGCTGTGTTTGCCTAGTGGAGCCAAAACATCACGTTGAACATAAGAAGAAAAACTCATTCTCGTTTGGATATTGTGGTGCTGTATAAAATTTTGCCTTGGAGTGCTAAATTCGTTTCAGATATCACTGTTATAATGGAAAGACAGATTGCCATTACTCACGCACATATAATTGTGATGCGCATCGTTTGAAGAGCAACATTTCCTCCATTTGGACACCTTTATTTCATTGAAAGAAAAATGCCAGGGACACAAATCATTTAGGTTCGAAATATGAAACTTAAACAAAGGTTTACGTGCTATTTCGTCTACCTTTCCGCGTCTGATGTCACGCGTCTGGGAGTAACTCGAGAGATAACATTCCAAGGTTAGGGAATCTCTACATTATATTTGCTGGAAGGCTCAGACCTAAAAAAAAAGGGGGGGCGCGTGCAAGGAGAGCGCACAGACTTGCGTACTGATTGTGAATGGGGCCAGGTGCGAAGAATTGTTTTTGCGAGTGGGGTTGCGAAGTGAGGGGGGAGGGTGAGGCTAGAGGTGCTGGAAAAGGGGAAATGAGAAAGGCTGAGGAGGAGAGAGTGCGTATGTGTGCGTGTGTGAGATGGAAGGCTTTAAAGGGTAAAAGGGCCGGGACGGAGGAGGGCTTTTGACAGCGAGTAATGGAGAGCTAGCAGGCAGGTGGTGGTGCTGGAAGATGTGATGCGGAAGAGGGGCAAGAGGTCAGGACTTTGACAGGGAGAGGTAGGTGGACAGTTAAAGAGACGGGCCGATATAAAAGGAGGATTGATCCAGGCGGAATTGAGAACAAAAGTCTCCCACTCCCTAAATGAACATCGACTAAAGAGGGCCTAAATGGCGCAGAGGGTGGCTAGGATAAATGCGTCATGGCTCACGCCTTCATGGGGACGGAATATCGACCGTGCCCTTCAAGCTCGAAAACACTGAAAGGTGGCAGATGATAAAGCAGAGAAGGTAAAATTCAGATAAAAAGCGGAGGGACGGTAATGCGTAAAATGACGAGTATTGTTTAAAAAAACTAGCATCGAATACATCAGACGCCCACTTCTACGAAGCGACGGTTTGTGAATTACTTGATGAAATACAGTTAAGAACTAATCCTCATGTAGAATGTAACTTAAAGCACGTCTATTGAAGACTCACCCTCAACCGTAAACCTTCTAAGTCTCAAGCAGAGCGATTTTCCATTGCAGGTTATGAATTATGATGCCCTAATTCCAAATAGCTTATTAATTTGGAATTAAATACTTAGATTAAACCTAAAATATTCACTTGTACATTGAAACCCCTTTAAAAGTTTGGTTAACGAAGCGAAGCGAGTGGAAGGAGCCTATAAATCAATACTTTTAAGAAACGAGAAATAAGATTTTTTATAAAACTTAGGGCACGAAGAGAAATCGCTATAAGAATGAAAATTTCTCTCAATGTTTCTTTGCTTCGTCTCTTTTACAGTTTTTAACCTTCTTCTTCTTTCCACTTACCCACCAGAAGCCTTATATTTTTCTCTGCCTCCACCACTCCGATATATTCCGTTACATTATGCCCCGCTCTTTATTCATTATTCACTTTTTTATTCATTTTGGGCACTTTCGTTTTTATTGCTGAAATAGAATGCATTCGTATGCCTTCGCCACCCACCTCAGCAGATGGATAGCGGCGTGCTCCTCAGACGTCGATAGGGAAAGGGAGGTGGAAAGGGAGGAGGCAAGCTTCGCAGGGGGTGTGGGTCGTGAGAATAACAGGAGAACACCCCCGACTGAGAGGTGGGTAGGGGATAGAGGAATGGTATTTCGTAAGGGGGAAGCATGGGTTGAAAGAGGAGTAAAGGTGAGTTTACGATTGGCGGCAGCTTGGAACGTCGACCGTGAATTGGATACACGTAGACGAATTCAGTTTACGATTGACCATCAACTGCGATGTGCGTTCGCGATCATCGGCCATCTTCGTCGATTGTAGGTGGCACAGCTTCAAGCAAACGCCCCTATTTGTTACAATTGATTTACCGCCCATAGAGTCCATCTAAAGTAAAAAATGGCAATGACGGAGCCAGCTGTCCAAAGAGAAGCAAATATCAACCGGGAAGGTAACAAGTAAGCCTGAAAGGTATAGAAAGATAATCTTGAGAGAGAAAATCTCATGTGGTTGCATCCTCGCCGGGTTGACTCTGGACCTAAAGTTTAACGTTCGCGGTTGACGCCATGCCACTACTGTAAACTCTTCCTCATGAACGCGACGATAGGCTAGAATAAGAAGAAGTTAACGTCGCAGACAAACGTAAACTAGTATTTTTAGCTCAGCCTTCGCGTGCTAAATCTGACAGCATGATGTTCATCCTTTTCCCTAAATCCAAATCTACCCGCCGCGCCCCAGAAATTAGATTGGTAGATCGCGAGGCTTTGGCATCCAATGAGGGAAGTAGAACATTAGTTCTCTTCCAGGAATGTGGAGCGTCTGAGGCGAGGGGAAGGAAATGTGGGAGGGAGAAAGAGGATGGGCGGAGGAGAAGAGAATTCTTGGAGAATTGGATTAGCAACTGAAGCGATACCTTACCGTCGACGCCGAGGAATGTATTCACAGAATAGCTCTTTAATTACGGAGTAAAATTTTCTTTAAAATTCACTACAATTTATCTTTTATGTATTCATTAAATTCAGGCTAAGATGCTTTCAAGAAAAAGAAATTGATCACCTTAACGTATACGATCCACTAAAGAGACGCAACAAACGGAAAGATATTAGTTCATTTCCAAGAATGACTTACTAAATTGTTAATTGCATCTTTGACTTCGGTAAGAATGATAAGGTTTTCATAAGTTAAATCGTAAAAATAAAATCAAGTTTGAAAATCAAATTGCTAGAGGGCTGGTTCCTAAGGCAAGACTTGTGCAATTGGAGCAATAAGAAAGGAAACACTCTTTTTAATTAAAGGATCTGTTTGACAACCAAAGGTGTTTACCCATTCACGCGAGGGGGGGTAAGAAATCATTTGAAAGCCACCTGCCATCGGAGGTAAAAATAATTGTTAAAAGTGAAATGGCTACTCTCCACGTAAAAAATAAGACGCACATAAAAAAGAAGAAGAGAGTAACGAAAAGTAAGAAAATTTTATCACTCGCGTTGGCGTAAAAATCCTCGTAAAATTCGGTCGCTCCCTTAAATAGCAAGAGCCTTGAGACCATTTCACGAACGGCAAATAATTTGAGCAGGAAAAAATATTTGGCGAGGGAGGCATAAAACAATTCTGCAAGACACAAAGAGGAGAGGTAATTTCGGGTCGATAGATGGAGAGGGGACTGCAGAGGAGGGAATTTTAACAAGCGGGGCCGACGCACGAGAGGAGCAAAAGGAGGAGACGGATGAATGATCGAGAAAGCAGGCCACACAAAAGCGACGCGGAAGGTTTGAAGAAAGAAAGTGAATAACCAATGAGAAAAAAGATAGAGAGAGATTGGTAGGAAAATATGTGCGCAAAGACCACTGGAACATGCAAGGCCATATAAAGCACGACTGGTGGATGAAAACAAAAGGACAACAACCAAGAGCAAGAGTTATGAAGGCAGACTGATACACGCACCCACCTACTAAGAATCCCATGGATAAGGAACAGGATTCATTTTGAAGCTGATATTGAAAATCATCAAGAGCGGGATAATAATGAGGAAGAGGAAATGGGGACGTGCGACAAGCTTCAAAAGAGGGGAATCAATAAATCAATTGAAATCAAATTAGAGACACTCGACTCGGAATGACTTGTAAGAAGAACTCCGGCGAAACGAAGTAATAAGAAAAGACTACTGCAGTGAGGGGACGGGGGCAACAGAGGAGAAGAGAAAGACCCCCTTAATGATCGATTGAAATAAATTCACATAAGGGTGCAGCAACAAAAGCGCGAATCAGGAACCGAAGCCTCTCGTAAGACGTCAAGTGAAGGGAGAGAGAGATATTTGATCAGGAGCGGAGGAGGGAAAGTGGGGAAGGGCACTAAGAGAGGAAGGAAGGTAGAAACAGGATAGAGAAGTAGAAAAGAAGAGAGGTAGTTCGAAAGAAAAAAAAAAGACGAGAGAAAGGGGAGGGATGCGAAGGGAGGAGGAGATGAGCAGAAAAACCACGAGGGAGAAGACAAAAAAACAACAAGGAGGAGAAAATGAAAGTAGAATGAGACGAAGCGAAGAGTTCTTTTTTATGGGTGGAGGAGAGAGAGAAAGAGTATCGAGTCAGAGGAAGAGGCAGAGACGCGGGGGGGAGGGAGACGGAGGAGGAGGCAAGGAAGATGAGGACTGGGAACTTGGGGATGAGGGCGGAGGGAGAGGTGGAGGAGCAAGAGGCGAGAAGCTGTGGAAGCTAAATGGCCGGAGGAATTGAAATTGGGATGAGAGAGGAGAGGAGGAGGGTGTTGGCTCCGGGAGCATGAGGTGGGTGATGGAGTGAGGCTAATGGAAAGTCGAGCGGGGGGAGTGAGGAGGGAGAGGCGGGAGGTAGAGGGCGGTTTGGCTGCTGGGGCGGGGGCTAGAATGGATGGGGGTAGTAGCGATGAGAGAGGGAGGGGGAGGGAACAAACAGCGATAAAATGGAGAACTAAGTAAGGGAGCGTAATGAAGGAGGTGATACTACGAGGGGGGGTGTAGGGCTGCCCTACCGGCGAGGGAATGTGCCCTGAAAGGAGAGGGTGGGTGGGAGAGGAGGAATACTGCCTGGGAGAAGAAGAAGGTTTGAGGGGGAGGTTTGGGTAGATGAAAGAAGGGATTTCCGGAGGGAGTGAGAGGAAAGGAATAGGGAGAGAGAGAGGGGGGCAGGAAGGTAGTTGATGAAAATTCGGGAGGAGAAAGTTATGGAGAGGCGGGGCGAGAGGTAGCACACACGAGAATATGGGGTGGTGGTGGTTGATAAATACGTATGCGCTGGATCTCCATTGGAGATAAGTGCGAGAATGAGATGAAAAATACAGGGAATAACGACAAAAATCTGCCAAAAAATGATAATGCCCACACTCTTTTAAGGGCACACCAGGGTGGAATATTTTCTGGCGGCGAAACCAACGTAGCCATAATTACTAAGACCCATAATTACGCCTTTCATCTTAGTCCCTGCACACTACAATACGTGGCTTTGGAATGAATAAAAAACAGCTTTAGCATGAAAAGAACGTATAACGCAGCACAGCTGAACTAACAAGTCTCCTAGATAATTTTCTACCCATTTTTCAAGCTCACTCTCTCAAATAATAATTCTTTCTACCAGAAATTACACCTTGTATGGAGAAAAACGCCCACCTAGTTAGGATTGTCGTCCATGTGGTTTAAGAATGAACGAGCTTACTTTAAGACTACAAGCTTACAAGAACAAACTTTTCCACGGCCCAATTTCACTTATCACTGGTTGACTCCCTCGCATAAACCACTAATAGGATAAAATGAATTAGAGAGGGCAATTTTCGAGTGGAACATACGTGATGAACTAAAATTAAAAGAAATAAAGAAATGAATGCAACTAAAATAGTATTTCACTGTCACTTTCGTCAAAATTACAAAATTATAGCATTCAAGTACTCGTGGATAGAAATTACGATCATACGTTCTCACTGGGAAAAAAATATTTTCACAAAAGGAAGCACACTCGATCACGCAAACGGGTGGTAATCAGGACGCTATGCTAAAACAACTGAATTCAAAAAAACAGTTTACTTCACGTACTCTTGAAATTAGGTGAACAATGACTAAGAATTAAAATTGAACAGGGAGAAGAAAAAGGAAAGGTTGAGAAGGAAAGTAACAACCAAAGAAGGTAAGGCTGCACGTATGCGGGAATTGGAAGTTTAGCGAAGGCTAGGTTAAACCATGGAGATTAGGAAGAGTGAGAGAGGGTAGGAAAGGAGATTTTTATAGGCGGTAAGGATATGAGGGCGCACGCAGGAGAAAGTGAAAGGAGACAGTTGACATCACGGAAGTAGAAGGTAAAAGGTGAGGCTCAGCCGAGGGGGAGGATCAAATGAAGCATGGAACAGAGGAAAGGATAACGAGAGAAGAGGAAAGGGAAGAAGGAGAGGGGAAACAGAAATCAGGATGAGGAGAGGTGAAGGAGGAAGACGTAGACTTCCCGAAAGCGGAGAAAGGGATGCCGGAGAGCGTGTATCCGCCGAGGACAGTTTCCGTTTTCCACTGGCAACGCACCGACAATCGTAATCACCAGAATGGGTGAAAGGTGTTTGGGAAGGGACTTACGTAAAAGCATAACTCGTAGTTTATTATGCTACCGACTTAGCGTTAAGCGCTGACGTTGCCGGGAAAACCGGAAAGATAAAGCACGAATATCAAACAAGGTAAATGAAATGGAGAAGACTAAATTGCTATTTTATTTAACAAACAGTGATGACCCCCTCCCATTCTTGCAAGACAAGTCCGGGATGCGGGCGTTATAATTTCGTAGGAAATTAGCAGCTTATTTTTCACCAGCGAATCCTTGGAGAGCAGAACAGTGTTAAGTTTACCACAGTAGTAAAGAATGCATGAGGGCTCGTAACACCACAACTCACAATGGTACTGGATATGGATCACGAGCGAACGTAAAAGGTCGATGCAAGCGAGGGAAGTCAAAAGCAGAAATAGTGGTATTTAGGGGGAAGACAGGGACGCGGATGAAGTTTTTGGTAGGGACGGGTGCTAGAGGGAGGTTGGCTGTGCCTCTGGTGGTTTTTCCGGGAGTAGTGGCTCTTGAGATGAGAGCTGAATGCTTGACCGCGGGCAGAGCCCGTGAGGATGGCCCCTATGGGGGAAAGTGCGGTGTCCGAGCCGAGAGAGTTTTCCTTATGGGTTGGTTAGGGCGGCGGCGAGGTAGTGCGTGCGTTGTGTGAGTATCACCCGCTTCCGATGAGAGAGATAGAGAGAGAGAGAAACGAGGACAAAGTACGAAGAACGGCTTGTGGTGCAGCGGGGAAGACAATGGCCAGATGAATTAAATTTGTCTCTAACTTCATTGCCAACTTCCTCTCGACCAACTCCAAGCCGGACTACGAAGGAGAAACCTGTTCGACGAGGTATGGCTGAAAGATGTAGAAATAAATTACAAAGTTCTCATGCAGCAAAAGGTCACTTACGGCAATGAATGTACCAGCGCAGACTATTCGTGCCTTTTAAATTGAAATATTTGATACGTGTGACGTGGTTGATAGGCGGATAAAACGTTACCGCGCACCATTAAAAACACCTGACGTCTCTCAGGAGTGACTACTTCATAACCCACACCAACGATTAATGACGTAACAAAATTACGGCGAAAACCTGTTGAAAAGTAACAACATTGATTGAAGCACTATGCGAGGTTGCCTCAAAATATGTGTGCCTGAGTCAGAAGGGTATATTTTCTGGGAAAAAAAGCTCATAAGGCGTTATTTTCATTACATAACGATGGTTAGGTGAAGTTTTTTTTACAATTTTTTATGGGCAGAATGGAAAATATAAAAAACAGTATACACGTTTATTTTTTTGTGTTTTCCATTCTGCCCGCGAAAAGGAATTTACTAGCTTGCCTGGAATGAAGGCATGCGTTTTCATTGGCAAAAATTCGGTTGTGTGAGGCGACGTTTGAATTCTGTCGATATAAAAAATAGCATGCAAGCACTGATAATAGAAAATATGGCGAAAAATGTACGACAGGGAGTCAGACGGTGGTCCTTGAAACAATTATGAGCTTGAAAAATGGACCAATTCAAGAAATACCGGACGACAGCCAGATACCGTGTCTTAAAATCTTTTCTATCTCGCAATAGCAACAAAATGTTACATAATATCTTGACATAAAGATCATTACCGTAATTAATCGCAGAAAAAATACCAAATGCATGAGGCTTTCACTATGTGGAGTGATGTATAAGGATAGCGAAAAAAGTAGGAATTTCGATTAAGAAATAGATATTTGGAGAAAGTCCACCAGAAGTGATGGTTGGCAATGAAATATTATTCGTATAACTCGTTGGCCTTGGTGAAAATTTTTTTTGCATAATAAGTTTATCGAGGCCATTGTATCGATTCTTCACCCATAGAAAGCCGAGCATCGCCTGTATTTTCTGGTAGAACATATGGATCATTAAATATTCACTTTATCTTGATTTTACACGCACGGACCCCAAAAGTAACACATCAGAGCAGCAAAAAATAAAAAAGAACTGAAAAATTCGCCCAACCATCTATAGCATGATAAGTCACTTATCTAATGATTTTGACACATAAAGATGATTCATCTGGCATCATGATCAGCATTTCTACATAGAGATACGTACTGAAGTGGGTACTTACTTTGAGCATATTGAGCATATATTAACAGCACTTACTCAATGAAAAGCAATCAAACGGCCAAATAAACTAGGAAGAAAGGAGAGTCGAGACCGCCGGAGACTGGTGCCTGATTTGTGAACGGTAATAGCGTAATTTAAATCCAGCCAATGAATTACCAGACTCAATTTTCTAAAAATGTATCCTCGAGATCCTGAAACAGAAATTGGAAAAGCGATTTCCCGGGGCATCACATTGGTCGAAGCGCTCATCCGGAAAATGGAAGAATCGGGATCGATTACCGAAAGCGAATAATGTCATTTTCCATTGTTTGTGATGCCGTAGGGGCGGTCGTAATTCATAGTGCAATCATAACACGGCATTCATTCGAAATAAATAGCTCACCTTGAGAGAGACGCGGCCCTGAAGAACGAAAAATCATCGGCGACCGTCACGAATAAAAATCTGCATTAGTGCCGAGTTTATTTTTACATAAGGATTGTGCAGAAGTCGAGACAGTTTCGCAACATCAAGTCAATTATTCAATCCATTGCAATATATGAGAAATGAAAGCTCCAAAGTACTCAAAAAGCCTAAGACAAACAAAAATGCTCCGAATACTCGGTCCCGAAATCTAAATTTTTCAGACCCAAACCACGAGGGGGTGACGTTCATCTCCAGCATTTCTGTAGGGATGCGTCAGCGGGAAGAATGCCAGCCTAAGATGAAGGGAAGACGATGAGTAAAAGAGAGAGAGGGAATATATAAGAGGATTTGGAAGGAGCAGAAAAGTGTGAGATTTCGAGGAGCAGGAAGAGTAGAATGAGGGAGGAGCGGGCGCTGGGAGGGCGGGGGGAAGGCAGATAAAGGCTTAAGTTTCCAGTCCAGGATGAGGTCGTAGGTGGGGGTTGGGGGTGGAAGGCAGAGAATTGTAGGGGGTTTTGCGCAGGAGAGACAGGAGTGGAGTAAAAGGCGATAGGAGGGGTGGGTCCACCGGGGGAAGTAGGGAATTGCGACAGTCTCCGTGGAAAATAGTTTGTCGAAATGCGGAATAGATTAAAAACGGAGCGGGGTGCACTGGTGTGAAGCAGGAGTTGGGAGAGGGATTGGAGATGGAAGGGGGGATTTGAGGTACAGAAAACAGGGACAAGGAGAGGGAGGTTTAGAAGAAAGGGAAGGACGAGTGAGAATATGTGCGAGAAAACGTCCAATGCAGACGGACGGATAAAAAAAAAGACGGGAAGGCACGGGTGATCCCGTCTTTCAAATTTTTGGGACTTAATTTCTAGCCGTCAGAACAAATAACGTCTCCAACCTACATAAACTTCAGTCGTTCAGACCTAGCCATTACTTCAACTCTTTCAACTCTTAGTTTACGTCAAATCATTATTCAACACACAAAAGGTGTCTACAGAGAGGCACAACATGAATAGCTGACAGTTACTGTGACTTCAGGATTTTCTTCGCAATAATCACTGAAGCTGACCATACAATGCAAACAGCATGAAGTAATTTTCCAACAAATTCTCCACGATGCTTTCGTTCTCGCAAAAATTCTAATGAGGGAAAGCTTTAAAAATATTTTATTGATCACGGTTGTAGGCAAGAGGTTGTTATAGACCGATATAGACGGTAGATTTCGAAGAAATAAGGGAACAGAGAGGGAAATTATCTGTATAAGAGACAGAACAAAAAACTGTGTAGAATTAATGTGTTCAACAGTGAATTACAGTGGATGTGCATGAGAAAGAAGATGTCCAAAAACAGAAAATCAGGTAAGTGGCAATTCATTAAAGAGAACCTAATCGATATAAAAATGATAACAGTAGCGAAGATATTTTTCCAGCTAAATAGTTGATTACAGGACAGGCCTGTCTGAAATTTCTACAGGTCTACTTCCTTATTTCCTTCACAAAACTATTTCTCCACCCTTAACCCCTTTTTTATAACTTCGTATTGTTACTTTACTTTCGAAATGACCAACATTTTTATAAACTGGTTATAATAACTCATCATGTTTAAATGGGGAATTTTCAGGGGAGTCGCGTCCCTCCAGGCTCGTCAGACTCTTTGACAGAGGAATGACGGCAGAAGGAGCCTCTCCGAGAGAGGTTAAGGGACGATGAAGGTGGATGGAGGGTGGTGTGACAGGATGAACTGCATAGGGAAGTATGGGAGCCGAAGCGTGGGGGCACATAAACGTAAAACGGCACAGGGGTTAGTGTGCGAGGGTGAAGAGGAGGGCACCGAATGCCGTAGATGGGGAATCGGGGTTGAAGGAGGCCGCGAGTGGAGGCCAAGGTGCGGGGAGGATATCTGGGCGGGGAGCTAGAGATAAGGGACGGGAGCATTTTGGAGAGAGATGGGATGGAGAAAATTATCGTGTGAGGGGAGAGGACTTTGCGAGGAGGGGGGGATGAGGGAACAGCAGGGTGTGGCATGGAAAGGGTAGGGAGCAACGGGAAAGGAAAAAAAAATAAAATGAAGATGAGAATAGCAAGGTGGATGTGTAGTGGGAGGCAGGGTTCGAGGTCCTTAAGGGAGGGTGGAGGAGAGGGTGTAACGGACAGCAGTGGGGGAGTAAAAGAGGGTAGGGATATGGGACGAAGTTTCTGCGGTCTAGGAAAGAGGTGGGGGCGGGACAAGAATAGTCAGGGACGGGGTCGCGTAGATGAGAAAAAGGGGTCCCTAAGTGGAAAAAAGAAGGCAAAGAGTGTGAAGGAGAGGACTGGAAGGAGGATGTTGTGTGTGAAGCTTTACTTTGGTGAGAATGTGTGGGTGAGACGCCTAGCCGTGATGAGATAGCGAGGGATGCGACAAGGACGCTCAAGTGCGGGGGGTTGGGAGGCAGTGTGAAAATGGGCGACTAGAGGAAAGATGACAGGGACTGGTAAGGAGCAGGAGGAGGGAAGAAAGAAAGAACTGAGGTGAATTATTTTTCGGGAAAGGAGCCTTAGTGATACCCTTCCAGCGAGATCGGAGCTGGAAAGGAGAGGAGGCGAAGGATATAGGCGATGAGGTAAGACTCGCTCCGACGAGCAGCGGGAAGAGGGAGTGCGAGGGGAAAGAGGATTAAAAGTGGAGAGGTGTGTCGGGGAGGAAGCGCAGGAAATGAGTGCGACGAGGAGGGTTGAGGCAAGAGGGGAGCCAAGCACGAGAGGAAGACACGGCCTCCATCCCCTCTTTCGGAAGGAGGTTGAAGAGCGGCGAGGAGGAATTGAGAGCGGCGGCGGCGACAGAAGGGAATAAGTGTGCGCGTAAAGGTGAGAGACAGAGAGAGAGAGAGAGAGGGAGAAAGAGATATGAGGATTGGTCTCCAAGAGGCGAGAGAGAGAGAGGAGTTGAAAAGGACAGAGACGATATGAGGAGCATGGAAGCGAGGATGAGAGAGGTTGCAGCAAATTCTGGCGAAATGAGAGTGAGGGAAACGTCAAAGGAACAGCAGCACAGGCTCAACTTCAAGTGACGATGGCAGTTGCCCGTTTAAAGAAACGAGTTCCTTTCCTATTTAGATGTTTCTGAATCTCTATGATCATTTCCTCCCCTGGACCGCCCGCTTCATAATCCGCTCGACAAGGTTAAGTAATTTGACGAGGAAAAATCCTCTTTCACGCGAGGAGTCTGCCTGAAACTCCCAACTAACTCTCTTCTTGATGAGATTCTACCAGGGCGTCTCCCTTGGGAATGACGACGGGGAATCCAAGCGATGAATTTCAGAACCGTGTACCCCGACTTCCAAATGTAATGTACCTTTTTCACGGAGGAATATCTCCTCCACGGACGGGTAATATTAACTTCCATGGTAAGGGGTTAGCAGTACCACCTTGGTTTTATTTTCTCCCACATCCAATGATATGAGTTTCCAGAGAACTAGTAACATTGGAAAAGTAGTAAACGAATTTTATCAAGAATGCTTTAAGTGTTTTTCCTAGTTATAAAAGCATACCTTGGTAGAAAATTGGCATCAAAACTTCGAGTTTATCTCTAAATTTATTCAATTGCTCTTAAAAATTAAACTTTAACAAATAATAAGGGAATGCAGCAAAAAACAGTAATTAACATAAAAAAGAGGATGATACGCCTTCGGTCTTATACCAAAGTAAACTGTTCGCGGTATAATAAATATAGAATATTCCATTTATGTCGATTTCCGATGTAACACAACTACAAATAAAACTATGTTGTCTCTCATATACGAAGATATAATTGAATCATTACGATGCCATCAAGAGAAACATTACACGTCTGCAACTATACTGCATAAACGCCAAAAAAACTATGCTTTACGATAACTATTATTGACGGTAGAGCAGTATCTTTGCAAGGGACACATTCGCCAATATGACTACCACTTTCGCTCACTTACACATAAACAATTTTGCGTTAACTCTAACATTAGAGCGATGGACGGATGTCATTTTAATGTCAGTAAAATGGTCAGTCCAGTCAATTTTCTGTTCTCTTGCACAAATTTATAAATAGCGACTAATTAACGTCTCCAAAAATTAAAAAACACCAACAGTCAAATACTTTTTGGGATCAGAAACCACTTGCACAATAGGATTATAACCAAGCTGAGACAAATCTTGCCTCATTTACACGAGTTTTCTGTCTCTTTCGCTCAAGTGTGGGATGGAAATCACCAGGCATTTATGTTTCAAAGTTTCCTTGCACATTGTCCTTCTAGGATCCACTCACACTTTAGGACAATAAAAAATAATAAATCTACTAAATGGAATATTTCCCGTCAATACCCTGCCGATACCGGCGATAAAAAACGTCATCACATTTAAGAAACCGACCCGCAGATATCATCGCGAATGCACCAAGCGCCTGCATCGCTGGAAATTGAATTTTTTTAAAGAGAGGTGAGATCTATGGCAGAGAACGGGGAAAGGGAGGCAATGAATCTTGCCTCCAAATGGCGGTCGATCCTGTTCCCCTTCTCTCCAGCTTAGGGAGTGAAAATGTAGGAAAAAAGCGGAGTGTTTTCATGAAAGCAATTTTAAATTTACGCATTCCTCGAGGTCATATTTTTCGCGAGGGGAATACAACGACCAACCAAGTCAGCAGAAGTTATTTTCATGCAGGAGACGCCTTCCCGTCCCCATATGGACGACATGTGACGCCGATAACAGCCAACGGCGGCGCAGCATACGCACGCCCATGTTTTGGGGGAAAAGTTTTTCCCAACCCAGAAATACGTCGTCCAGAGGCATATGCTGAGCATATATAGAAAGCTGACGTTGCAGATTTTCCTCGCAACGTGAAACGGACAGATTTATAGCAGGAAATTTAAAGCGCCAGCATGGAAAATATTCACTTCCCAATTTTACTAAAACTTTATGAAAGAATATATGACGGTTTACACTAGAGCTAATGTAAAATAGAACTGATAATTGATACCAAGAATTCAATGCCCTTTGAATTCTATTATGAAAATCAGAAACAGTCCAGAGAAAGTACTAGAACAGATATAGGTCGAGGAATTAAAAAATGTAAATGCAACGTCTGCATTAGGACACGTAATGATGTACGAAATTCAAGCAATCAAATCAGCAAGGGTTTTTCACTCGGCAGAAATGACTTTTGATCTCCACCTCGTGCAATAGAAACAAGTGAGTTCAACACTGTCCTTGTTACAGGGCGAGGGTTCCTCGAAGGTAAAAATCAAATTATTTACTTCGACAGCCTGCATGTTTCGCTCGAAGTTCTCCATTCTTGGTCTTCCTCAATACTAAATTCAATAAAAAAACATTCAACAGAACCACCTTGCAACTTCTATTTGTGCTGCGGGGTAAATTATTAAGAGTATGGTAATTATTTAAAATTAGAAGATTCATTATAGAGGCAATAGACCTCCGAAAAATCACCATTTATATCGACGAAAAAGTGTAAAGATACATAAGTTTCAAAGGTCAATTAAACGAAATTACGAGTAAACATAACGCACATTCAGCAAAGATTGGATGACGAGCGAGAAAAGGACTGAGTGAGATAAGAAGTCCTGATGACAGATCGTCACGGTTGAACATTTTTTTATATTAACTAAATTTGGACGAATATTTGAGGTGCGAATCGGCAACAAAAGTGAAGAGAGAAACAAAAAATACAGGAAATTGGGAAAAAAGGATGATTAATGTTGAGTCTGCCCACGAATGAAATGTAGAGAGCAAGCCAGATATTGGAATGCACGTTACACATTCTTAAAACTGCAGCCGCGGTCAGAGAATACATGAAGGACTTTAGAGTTATATTTTTCATTATTCAACTTTCATAACATATGTTTTACATTTTATTTATTTAATCAAAACTGTCCACATTTTGCGAAGCAAACTGTGATAATTATACTTTTTCCAGTCATCGACAGGTCCCTAAACTTAACAACGAGTTATACAAGTTCAGCTTTATTTGGAGCCCGAACTAAAAAAAATAATGCGAGAAACAACCAAACGAGAGCCTGATACTCAAAAACTGCGCACTCATGGATACGCACATTACCAGCAGCCTTTAAAAAACTATACGTAAAAAGGTTATGTTACAGAAGTGACACTGGAAGAATTAGACGGAAAAGAGGGTAAAAAAGATTCGAGAGTTCGGAAGCACCCTGAAGCCGGAACTAAACCATCCCATACGGAAAGACAAGAGGTCAGAGGGTGGGACGGAGCGAATGTAGGGGTGAGGGAAGAAGAAGAGAAAAAAACCAAAAGAAGGGAACATAGGAAAGGGAGAAGAGATTGGAGGAGGAGGAAAGGAGAGGAGCGCACGCCGAGGGTGCGTTGCTTCCGGCGGTGAAGCCTGTGGGGCTGGTTGGATGGCTTGGTAATAATACGGGGGTGTGGGGGGGATGAGATGGGTGGAGGCGGGGGTGCGGCAGGAGGAGAGGACGTCAGCGCTTAGATGTCATGCGAAGAGAGCATGGTGAGGTGGAGAGGGACTCTCGGATATATACGCTGAAGAAGAAGGGAGAGGTTTGGGGAGGAAGTTGGGAGTGTTTTTGGGGGTGAAGAGAGGGGGCTTGGTAGGAGGGGACATTGCAAGGGGGGAGTAGGTTGTTGAGAGAATGAAATGGGGAGGGTGAGAAACGGAGGCCGGAGGGTGGAGACAGGGAGAGGAGGACTGAGGGAAGACCGCCACCAACATTTGACCATGATGTCTTGGAAGTAGCGAAGGGTAAACGGAGGGGGATAAGAAGGGTGGGGGGGATGAGGAGGAGGAATATACGAGAAAGGGGAGCGGGGAGGTCTTTTCCGAGCGGATAAGGACTCCATGAGATGGGTTTCGAGAGGCAAGAGGGAGGGGGGGTGAGTGGCAGGGGGTGCGGGTGGTTCGAAGGGACGAGGAGGGGTGAGCTGAAGGAGAAGGGAGCTGCGAAGATCACGTAGATTCGCAAGGAGTAGTACAAGGCTTGCTCCTCTCTCCACTCTCCTTTCCTCCCCGCCACTCAAACCACGCCTTCCCCGCCCCCCATCTCGTGCCCTCCCGCCCAAGGACTCCCACCCAGTGTGCCCCCTCCCTTATCCCCCCCCCCGACCTCACCCCGAGATTAT
Source organism: Ceriagrion tenellum (assembly GCA_963169105.1). Lineage (NCBI taxonomy): Eukaryota > Metazoa > Arthropoda > Insecta > Odonata > Coenagrionidae > Ceriagrion > Ceriagrion tenellum. Next base: position 65,983,888 of record OY720632.1, read on the forward strand.
CCCGACCTGCTCGAAATCGAGAAACGGCTGCAGAGCATGATGGGCACGGGAGGAGGGAGGGTGGGAGGGAGAGGAGAAGCTTCTGACGAGAGAGAGAGAAGCCCTTTGAGGCTCCCGCGAGGGTCCTTTAACCGCATCTCAACCGGGAGGGAGGTAAAAAGGGGATTTTTGGGGTTGGGGGTGGAGGAAGAAGGGAGACAATGTGTACAAGTAGAAAGGATTTTAAAGAAGAAGGAAGGAACACTTAGGGTTCAAGTCAGAGAACAGCAGGCGCAGGCCGATGGAAGGATGCGGAGACAAATGGACCGAGAGGGTGAAGTAATGGGAAATATGCTCGAGGGCGAATTAAAGACAATATTTTCATAGAAAAAATTAGGATGTGAATAGATTTACAAATATGGTAAAAATATTTGAATTTAGATCCCGTAGACCGATTTTAAGCTATCAGGACTCACCACGGAGTTCCACTTTTACGGAGTCACCCGCATTGCACAATTGTGCGAAATTCCACTCAGAAAAAATCATCCGCCAGTCAAGGCGGATGATTTTTTTCTCTGTGTGGAATTTCGCACCCGTAGACCGAGATCGCAACGGCTCATGCAATTTTTGAAAGTTGCATTTTAATCGAGTTTTGAGGATTTTTAGAAACTATACACTAAAAATATTTCATTCGATTCTCTTCTAAGTCACAGTATTTAATTCGTCTTATTTATTAAACAAAACTTGATTTATAATAAATATTCATTCACACAAAGAAACTCACTAATGGCTAACATGCATTATGGATACAACAAAAATTATAATCTACCTGGGGATTTTATTGACAGCAATTTCATTCATTGGTCGTTCAATCCTAATATTGGTTAACTGCAGCCCTCCACCCTTCCCTAACTAATCCTAGCAATCTAATGGCAATAAAAGTAAATAAGCATTAATATTTAAGCACATGACCGTATAGAGTAGGATTTTCTCAACAACTAACTAGGAGTCATAAATAATTCCACGAGTTCCAAGGAAAAGAGATTCGGAGTTGAGTACTCTTGAGGGTAGAGCTAGGAAATGTCCGCATATTATTATACAATTAGGGAAATAATTATACGTTAAGTAAGCATTTTTATATCCTTCATAAAATCAACGAATAACACGAGTTATTGGGAAACTTTAGGGCAATCGAGATAAAAACTGTTCTTATCATTCCTCCAGACGACACATATCATTTTGATACTAATTACTTGCTCTACTAATTATGCAAGAAAATTGAACAGTAAAAAAATATAAATAACATTACCCATCCCTAACTTTATATCTTTGACAATAAACATTAAAAATCTCAGATAACAATGTCAAACGATTCCCTAGGTTTGATGCACGCATAGGACAATATTATCACAATGATGAATAAAATGGAACATGCGCTTACATAATATTATTATGCGTAATAGCATACTTACAACTGAATGACTCTCATCAATGGTAAATACTTTACTAACATATTTCAGCAACATGAAAGACAACGTAGAAATGCCAGTTACTCGAATTTACTGGGCTAACTTCCTGGACGATACTCACCTGAAATGAAAACAGAGTAGAATTAGAAATATCAAATAAGAAAATTAATAACGTTTGTTTAAAAAAAATAAGGGTACATGTAAGGTAATGATAATTCTAGATTCTGAAGTTTAACAGAATTTCCAAATATGGAAAAGGGAAGGACGGGAGAAATAATTTTCTTTCTGGAATAAATAATTTGATGCATCGAAAAATACCGAATGAAAATGATCATAACCAGTACATCCAAGAGCATAAAAAATGAGACCCATAACATGCCTATTGGAGAGAAAGAGCCTTGATGTGCCGTTCGAGCGAGATGAAATCAAATTTCGAGCTTCCATCAGGGAATTGATGCAAATGGCTTTGGAAACTAGAACTGAACTCATGAACTTTACTAATATGAAGGTAATGAAATGATGTACCAAAGGTATAAAATTGTTGATTACTTCAACCCCGTATTTAAGTCTCTCATTTCGATGTATTTTGAAAACCAGTAACGAAAGAAGTGAATTTCCGCACATAACAGTTACGCAAAATGAAGGAAATCATAAAAGCCATATCAGAGGGTCTTTCAATGACGAGCAAACGAGATTCGAAGACTTCACTCTAAAGTTACCGTTAAAACGTTATTTCTGTTTTTTTTTTATTATTGCCCCTCTCACGATCAGTTGAATGACATCTGTTTATACCACTGGGAACGCAAATTACTCCTCTCTACCCTAATGTGCAAGATTGGAACCTGATTGCTTCAAAAATGTATGCAGGTTAAACTACCAGGCAATTTTAAAAACGTTTTTCGTATGTTCCATATTGAGAGCGAGAAGTTGATTCTGCTGATTTCTGCTAATGATTGTTTACATATTTTTTTAGAGAAGACGAATAAGAATACGAGAGAATGAATTTCCTAAATGGATGCTCCACATCGTCATCATTTCATGAAGAGATGGGGCAGGATAAAGGCAGTGACGGGAAAAGAGGAAATGAGAAAAAAAAATGTGATACGGAGAATATTGAGGAAAGAAAATCTGTGCTCAGAGGGAAATGTATATACATATTCTTTCATGGATTCTCAACAACTCTGTCCAACCGGGGATCGTACTTCAATCCGACGCGACAGAAGAGCAAAGCAACGGGGGCAGAGGAAAAGCAACGCACGTACACCGTAGATGTAGGACGGCTCAGATCCCCGGTGAATTAAACAAATAGCGAATGCAGCATGACCCATATTCCATACATGTGCACGCTCGCGCTGTGTAACAGTCCAGACACGACTTGCTAGTACATGAGTGTGTCACTCACAGTCCACTGGGGAAACCCTACATTTGATCAATTTAAAAATGGCGATTCAGGGGCAACTAAAGTAACAGACCGACAAACGTGAGTCGTCGAGTCGTTCAAGAATATTTCTCAAGAACACTTAGCCAAACAGCTTCATTTCTACAGGGTGTGATTGTGATGAAAAATGTAATATGCATGCAAAATTACTGTATATCTCATCCGTTCTGTTTCGGGGGAAACTCAATCCGGAAAGCCTCATTTTTGGTGGTAGCAAAAAAGTTTTTCCATTCCCTTCTCCACCTGCTTGCCTGTCGTCGATTACGTCGATGCAGCGATTATTTCCACCCTCCTAAGATTCTAAAAAATCCTTCTCATCAACCTAAACACATGTTCTAATGGCACAAAAAACCGCTATTGTCGCTTCACTTGGTAACAACAGTGACAAAATTAGTAATACTTCTTGTGGCCTCAATGCGACGTGAATCTTACGACTGAAAATGCTAGAGTCGATCACAATTTTATTTACCATCTCCCTTAGCCGTTGGGATGTAAACTGAAAACAACCATGTTAAGGTAATGAAAGATGATATTTCAAAACCCACTCGACATGACAAGTTTTCCGTTTCCAAGCAACCCACCACGAGTGTTTCTTCTGTGTAACATAACGTCTGGCTCTTCTCGTGTGGGCCCCAGAGTTCTCCTACCATTCTCTCTTACTCTCCCTCTCCTGAGAGAAATACGGGAGGCATTAATGCACGCTGGAAAGGGTGGGGTAATGATGAGAGTGTTTGGAGGCGGGGTGGGAAGGCCACACCCACCAAGAACAAACGGCCGTGCGCGCACCCTGGCCCGCCCCTCCTCTCCTCCCCATTCTCCCCCACCCCACCCACCCAGCGACCCCACCCCCACTCTCTCTCTCCCTATCCTATTTCTCTCCATTCCACTCAAACAACGCTTCCCTACTCCCACCCGGAATCCCTATCCCAGTTCGACCCCAACAGTGCAGGCACGTATTAGCGACACGGAGTGACCGAAAATACGGCAGGCAAATGGAGATCAATCGCCGACGCGTCATGAAAGGATGCACTTTTGGAATAACATTCCCTCGACCGCCACGGGGAGGACGGGAACATCAAACAGTCCGACTCGCGTATGCAAGTCCAATGAGATGGACGCACTCTAACGATCGCGTTCACTCTAACTACATCCTTTCCGACAGCCGAAATGCCGTGATTTCCACATCCGCGAGACAAAAAAGTAGTGCGCATCGCAGCGATGTGGAAGCTTGAGATATTAACATGTAGGAATACGTCCCATTCGACAAGGGCATGAAGGTGATGAGTATAAATTCCATCAATCGATTGAAAAAGATTCAACGGCAGTTGCTTCATTGAAAAAGATTCAACGGCATTTGCTTCATTTCTTGTTGATCTTCCGCACAAAAGGTGCCAATGGGATCATCAATATTTAACCTACTACATCAGTATTTACCTTGTCTGCGCAAATCGAGCAGTAACAACTCCCTAAATTAGAGGCATGCGGTATTTCGCACCTGAATATCACGACTCTCATTTTTGCTCATAAGATCGTCTTAGCACATCCTCAAGTAGGTTCCCAGTTATAGTATTCTTAAAGCTCTAAGTTAGTCCACCGAAGTGTCGCAAATATACTTGTTCAATTAAAACTGAAATTACCAAGTGAATTAATAGAAAAACTCCCAACAGTTTATCCCATAGAAAACAAGGACATTCAGACAAAAGTCTATAAAGATGACGAAATATTACAAGGGATTAAAAAAACTGCGAGGCATTTTTGAAGAAATTAATTTCATTCTACACAACAACTTTGAAGAATATTTGTATGCAAATATTTCAATAGACGCATCAGAATACTTGATCATTTTTCGATTTGTATCAGCAGCACGAAAAACAAGTAAAGTAAATGAACTTATTTAAACAGACATGAAATTTGATAGAGGATTCTTCCACACAAAGATATTTTTTTAACTTAGCCAAGAAAACTGCGCAAGAGAATCTTGACTAAGATGAAAGGCAACGGCAAACATTCAAACACGGAAAGAGCCCTTGGGCTACCAGAAAAAAAGGCAGAGGGAACCGAGAGATATGGAGAAGGAAACTGAAGAGAAGGGAAGGTAAAGAGAGGAGGATGGCGGATGGGGAGGGGCGGATGGCATTGCGACACAAATCTGAAGTGGGGGAGCGGAGGGCCGTTGTCATGGCAAACAAGTACCATGCCATTCCTACGAACGTTATCACGAAAAAGGAAAAGGGACTTGGCCGAGCCGATTATGGCACACTCCGTCCTATGGAAGTCGTATGCAAAGCGAATGCAATTTAGGACACGGACGAGAGTAATGCAGATGGAACTGGAGATGAGGGGCGAATAATGGGAGGAAAGGGCGGGGCAAGTAGCGAGGAAGCGAACGCGCACGAGGGGGCGGGTGTGCACGGGAGGACGGGAGAGGCACAGAGATGGAGGAAGATTTCGAGAGGGCGATGCTCACGTCGTCACTGAGTGCTGGAGTCTGTGCCGGATGGGTTCGATGCGGGAATATCAAACCTTGGCTTAAGATTGGGTAAAAAACAAATATAGGAATTTCCCTTCTCACAATTCGTGAAATCAAACTTGTAACGCTACTCAGATAAGAGACGTCATCGAAAACTAAGACAAAGCGGTGGATAGAAGCCGCCCATCTGAAGTACTTCACAAAGGGCAATGAGTGAACCTAAGGTAAAAGAGCTATCTTGAGACATGAGCTTCGGAATTATTAGATACCTTAAAGCAAAGTAAAGAGAGTGAAATAAAAATAAGTAGCGCCGGAGAGACTCAATTCAATAATGGCAGATTTATGAGCTTTTTTCAAATATTCAGATCACAACGCACAACAACATTCGACATACAATAACACTTTCACTATTAGTAACAGCTTTAGCGTATTACCTACAACCGCTTTGATACACATTTATACTAACAAATACCTACCGAATTGCCACGGACGGTGAGATACCACCCAGACCGACGATCTTCATGTTGGTAGCAGCGGACATTAACCCGTGACCACCGATTCCAGCATACAGAGACAAGCAATTTCAAAGGGGTTAGGTACACTATATGCGCAGAACTAGTAATCTTTAGTTCGGAATTTTATTCTAGTTTGTTCAGTTCTTCTTCAGTCCTATGCACGATAAAACTTATTTTAGGAGTGTTATAGACTCTATAATTGCTGTTAACAGGGAGGAAAGAGGGGCAAAATTTATATTGCAAATGCACACGTTTGGAAGAGGACCAAGCTTAAATGTGTCGTGCTTTACTTTAAAACTGATCAAAGACTTTTGTTCATAAATCATGAATATTTATTTCACAGATGTTATGAACTAATAAAATATCCTTCAAAGCTGGCGGATGGTGGCATGAGTGAGGCAGAAAAGAAGAGTAGTTCAATCAATAGACCCTCGGAAAGTTGCAAAATGTCTCAAAATATAGGACGAATAAATGAAAGCATCGAGACCTGGTAGCAATGAGCGAGACGATACAAGATTAAGGCCCCCGATGTCACGGGCAGTATCTCGCACTTGTTCCTAGAAAATGAAGGGAGGACTGAAAGGGGTAAGTTAAATGGCTTCGACTCAAAGGTGAGGAAGAATTCGATAGGAGAGAGAGAAGAAGAGGGTGAGGTGAGACGGGAGACATGTAGGAGGAGCTGAGGGAGGCGAGGTAACTGATCGAGGGGAGGAAGTTAATGGGGAGGAAATGAGAGCGGAGGGAGAAAGCCTGTGGGCGGAAGATGAGAAGGAGGAAGGGAGAAATTGGGATAGCGAGTTCAGTGAAGGACCAATAGGGTGAAAGGTATGAAGGAGGTTACCCAGAGATGACGCCGGTAGACGGAGAAAAGGGAGCGATGGTGGAGAAATGAAGGAGATACGGGGGACGAAAGCGAAGGGGTCGTGCCGAGATTGGTCGAGGGGGGGAAGCTGATTCGGGAGAGTGAGGTGGATGCTACTAGAAACCCCGAATAGGGAAATGAAGGAGGAAAATGGAAACTGGAGGCTTCGGTCGGATTGGCGGACGATAAAACCGAACTGGGTCGATAAGAAAGATACAATAGAATTCTTTTACTAAGTAGAGAGTAGAAATAAAAAAGTATTAAAAGATGTGATCGACCCTCAAACGTAGTTTTTAACCGAAAGAAGGAATACTATACTATATTTTACAGCCGATGGCCCTCGCCTCCTTGAATGATTTATTTCTTTAGCTCAGCATACGTTCCAGCCCTCTTCATTCCATTCATTAAGTCTCATATCCCTTTTTAGCTATTCCAATTATCCTATCTCACATTTCCACTCTTCCGCATACCCAGCATCCTACCCTTCGTCATGGTATATCGTATACATCTAATGTCACCACTTCCAGCAACCTACTCTGCCTCCTCATATTATCCCTTCAGTACTTTCCTTACCGCACCGGGTCGAGGATTTCCTTCGTCTTCCTTATCGTCCATTATCGATTTTCTTCCTTCCTCGGATCTCAAATCTCTGCAGTCTATTCTCATTCAATTTCCCCAGAGTCCTCGTTTCTGCATTAAATTAAGGAACACTCAGTGTGGGACTCTTCACCTTCTTTTTTCACGCATTGTCACACTAAGTCTCCGTCCACAATTCTCTTGTATTAGTAAATACTTGCTTTTTTAACAATTTCCAAACGATATCCTCCCCTTAATATATTTATCTTGAATACTTTTTAGTAATACGAATCAGCGGCTGAGATCATACCTAATGTCCGACACAATCGTGAGTTGCAATTCCTATTACACTAATAATGTCGTCGTTTCCAGTTCATTTGCGAGAAAGTAAAAGCTAGTTACCTTGACGAGTCATGCTGATAACCCAACTGACATCTTTCAGGTCACTTGAATTGTATACAGAAAATGTAAATGTACAGGTAATCTCTCATATAATTGGTCATTATAACCTCATCGTAGATCTCAAATTGAAGTTTTAGAATTTATTTTCTCAAATAACGTGCCAATGTGTTTAAATTACATTAAGGAGCTAACTCAGTGCAGATTTCTATAGGAGTTCCTCCGGGAGACTAGGACTACGTATGTAGTATTCATGGGCTTCCAAGAAAAGGTTTTTGTACCAGCGAAACTAACGAGTTAAAGATGATAAGCTTTAAAACTATGGGTTCCCTATAAATGAGGATGCTGAGAACAATTTAGGAGATGATAGGGGACTTCCCGACTAAGAAAGAAAATAATTGGCAAGACATACGAACATGGAAGTACGACAAAGCAAGCATATTTACCAAATGTGACAAGAATACCTCACAAACGCCTCTTTCTCCTTTTAGATGAGTTCCTACATTCTCTTCATGAGTTCCTCATTTTATTTCTTTTTGATGAGTTTTCAAAGGGAATAGTTTACACAATTCTGCCCATTTTAAATAAAAAATCGGCATTTCCCCATGCCTCCGTATACGACGTATTTTTCGAAATGGAAATCAAGACTCAGCATTCGTGAGAGGAGTGGTGGTGTTGAGCGGTAGGAGGACAGGAAAAGTTTGGAGCGAAGCCAAGGATGGGTAAGCCAAAGGCGCAAGGCGCGCGCATTGTCTTCTCCAGACGAAAATCGGCGTCCGCCCAGCGATCTTCGTCTGTTCCTCCATCCTCCCATCCACCCACACCAACTTCATTTACCGACCTCGATTTATATCGCCCTGAAAGGGACCGTGCCCTCGTAATTGGAGAGACTCTTATTCCTCGCAAGCGCTGAATTTTCCCGCAGACATTCTAATCGCGCTCCTACGGGGAGGAGTAAACACCCCGAAATCCTTAAAATAAAATTTGAAAATATAGAGCAGAATCAGCCTTTTTCCTCTTAGAAGATGCCGACATTAATGCTGGGCTGAATGACACTTCTCTTGGAGTGGCACGTCGCATTTCACCACAGTACGAATCATTACGAGCCACTCAGTCGCCATTTTATTCCAGCCGCCAAGGCAAAAGCCACGAAACAATGTATTAAATCATTCACTCAAGAAGAAAGAGGCATAAACTACGATGGTGTATTGAAAAAGAGGACTCAAAGAGCCCAAACTCCAAATAACCGACTAAATGGGGCGTATTCACAGAAATATCATACGCATTTACGTTCCGTAGATAATTCTACTCAGCATCCACAGATTAATAGATACATAAAACTATACCACTTTGGTAAAAAGAGTACTTAAAATCTATAAAGCTGTAGCTACAACTGATTCCCTCCAGAAAAATGACACCAGATTCAACATATCAAAAATATCACTTCCATTAAGTCGTTTTTTGTCTGAAATATGAAACTTAAAACCACCCTTTACCTCGAGTACAATGCACCTACCTAACAGTTACCTATTCCCTGCATAAGAGAGTGGTATTGTTAAAGGGTCACATACAGAAATTGAATATTCCTCCAGATCAACTTCAAAGGTTTTTTTTTGCTAGGATTAAGCTCAAATGTTAAAGTAAAATATAATTGGATGTGTGTGCGGAAAATGCCATGAAAATCACAACCACTGATGAAGGGACATCTTGGATTCGTGCAGCAGTTTCCGTCGTGTGCGAAAAAACCATCTACTGTTTACAAGCAATGCTGTAAAGCTGAAAAATATTTATGATAGCTGTTTTTCGAAAAGAAAAGAGCTTTTAGCTACTTATATCACAGGAAATTCAAGTGCTTACCCAATGTTTTGACCGAAAATTGGCATTTTCGGCATGGATATTTCCCGCACATTCATGCCGGCCACAAACCACACATCGAGAGCGGTGATTTGAGATGATCTATCCCACCTTAGTGCTTCCACTTCCACCAGCGTACGACTTTGGAGCTTCAGAAACAATTTACAGGGGCGAAGAACAGAAGCTAAGGTTCTTGACGACCACTGCGAAGGTTACCAACCGACAAAAGCTCTCTGATTATTACTAACAACTGGCTCTGATTATTCATAAACAAAAGCAATTAACGCACATGCTTTTCGCGCATAAAGCAGATTTTAAACATGGCTAAGTACAAATTTTAAGTAATTCAAAGTAGGTAAGAACCACAGTGCTATGATAATGAATTCAGGAATCGAAAATATTTGGGAATAAATAACATACTAACATGGAGATAAACGCATACTTTTGAACAATGAATATCGACTATGTAGTATTCAAAATGATGAATTATTAACTGTATTTACTATGACGATTTTGATAAGGCTTCGAAACGGCGGGACCACAGATAGTAATGCTCGGTGTCGTTCATCTCATTGTGTATTTCTACCAATAGGAGGTCCAGGGATCTAACAGATTAGGGGGTAAAGGAGATTACCTACTCCCACGATAAGAACAATGGGACATTCACGAAAAATTCCCTAAGTTCTAAAATGCACAGAGAATTTTGTCCTGTCACCCCCCAGCAATCACAAAAATAGTTTAATTGGGGAAAATAGGGATTGTAAATAGAGCAAACACAACTCCCAGTCAAGATTTATGCTACACGCGTTCTTCTAAAAGAGAAGCCAAGCGTCCTACACTACCACACGATTTGACACCCTTGACTCAAATGTACCAACACGTGATGGCAATTCCAGCTCACAGCGAGAAGCACGGCAGAAATCATCACTGATGTGACTCCGAGCATCGAAATGGAAGAGATCTCTCTCTCTCTCTCTCTCTCGCGGATCGCAACTCGAACCTCTCGCGAACAGAAAACCCCCGCGTTCAGACCGCAAATGGGGTTCAAGGTGTAGAGAGATCGGCGGGCGCCCGTGGGTGCACGCAGATATAGTGTTCGTATGAGAAACGTGTAGCGGCGACCGATGATGGACCACCATGTGAACTCCCCTGGAGGGAACACGAGAGGCACAGTCACCCCCAGAGTTCACCAACTCCGCCTCTCCCCCGACATGCCGCATCACTCGCGTACGTATCATACGTACATACAGCCGATCGGACTATGCAGACGAGAGAGCGGACACAGTCGCCGACCCAGGTGCACGGGGCGGGAATCGATAGTAGAGGTGTGGGAGATGGTGTGCGGGTTGGCGACCAGCGAAGCCAACGGGAGAAGGAATGTTTACCACGCGGCAGCCACAGAGGAGTCAGTTCCGTGTATTGGGCAACAGGGCGTACGACAATCTCTACATCATCATCATCATGTTCCACCAGTTTCATTGTAGGTTAATGCTCTGCACCTACCTTTACGCAATATTTTTTGAAATTATCTTTTCACTATCCTACACATTTTTTGCCCGTCATTGAGTGTATTAAGTTACTCACACCCTGACCTCATTCTTTACGAAAGAGGTAAGTTGACTTAGAAAAATCACCCAGTGAATGAGTAAAATAAAGGAAAATGTCAAATAAGCACTCTCGAACCAGCTAAATAATTGGTTGTGATAGCACTCCTGCTGGCTAATTTTGTGAAAATAGGCCCTTTTTTCAAACGTCTTTAGTATTTACCGTACCACCAGAATGTCCCAATATTGAACCATCGCTTTTATATTAACCAAATGGCACTGTTAACATGATACAATATGCGACACATAACACTGTAGTTTCTGGAATATGTATATTATCCCAAACTCTGTTTTGAAATTATTCTGAAGATTTTATCAAACTAAGAATAAAAAACTCCCACACAGAGTAAAGATGCAGACGGATATCAAAAAAATGCAAGCCAGTGACGAAGGAAAGATACGTTAACTTGGTAGATGACGGAACTGTTAGCCCGAAGAGAACCTTGAGAAGAGGAAAAAAGAGATTGCCATTGGAGCTTTAGTCTATTAAAAGTGATTTCGTCATCTTTGAAACAGAATGCAGAATCAAAAAGAGATAGTCGAGCGATTCACTTCGAAAAACAGTTATCGCCCCAGTGTAGAGTAGTTACCTATGGCAGAAACCTCACCAAACACAAAATAGGAGCAGCACAGCGATTTTTTTAGAAATGACACGGCTTTCAAGTTACATAATTTTGACCTAACAATGATCTCCTAAGAGGCTCTCAAATTAGAGCAGACATGCCTAAGTGATAAAAATAAAAATTCTAACCAACAACGTCACTAAAAGTATTTATGTATAAAAGCATTAAAAGCATCTATGACAAGCACATTCATTAATCTACATTCTCCTTCGTTTTCAGCCCTCGCCATCTATGGGAAACTATTTAAAACGATTAAAAAACTGAAGGTTCACCACTTCAAAAGGTTTGAAAAAGACCTCCTTTTCACTTAGTAAATCAAGTAATTGAGACAATTATGCACTTTGTTGGCAAATTAAATTTCATTTAACATAAGAAATGCGTTTTACAAGCTTTATTGGAACGATATATCTTACTCATTGACCTCATAGATTTATTGTCATTTCAATAAATTTTGCAGGGCTTCTTTTGGCTAGTTAAATTTCAAATACTTATTCTCTTCAATTCCATAAAGTCGGTAAGACAGAAAAGCATCCGATTATCTCCCAAGCTTATTTATGAGCTAGAATATTTCCTTTCCGCCGAAGACAGTCCCTTTTTTTCCACGCACTTAATCATGCCGGCGCGTGATAATAAATCCTAGGAAAAGGCAGGATGGAAGGCAACGCTTGAGAAATGATCTCATCTGCAACGAGTGCTGACGGATTCAAGTGCCGATCGGCTGATAGCAAAAAAATAATGCGATCACCGAGATTTGTTTCGAAAGGAGTCGCTGATTCTGCCGACATCGTTAGCCAATGAACGGTTACGACGTGTCGCGCTAGAGTTGGAAATGGAAAGTGAGGGCGGTTGTGGAGGAGTGAAGCGGGTGGGTGTGACAAAAAAACAGAGATGAGGAGCGTGGAGCCTTGGGAGTCTTCGTCCCCAGGTCGAGCCAGTTAGTTGCCAGGCGCCGCAGCGTCTTCCCGGCGAGTGCGTGGTTGTCGCGACAGCTGGGGATTAGATGGGACTCGCAGAGCTCGGCGGATGCGTAGCAGGAAACGGCAGAAGATAGAGAGAAATTGGGAGCAAAATAAAATGAATGCGACAGGCAGTGGACGGCGAAAGAGAGCAAGAAGCGGGTCGCTGAAATGGAGTAAAAAAATGAGCCAGAAAAAAATAAGAATAAGGAGATTGGAAGAATAAGATAAATATCAATAAGGGGTATCACAATAGAGCAATGGTGGTCACCAATGGAGACAAATACATGCGGTTAAGCGCTGAATCCGGCTAGCAGAGTACTAAAGCAGTACACTGATTAAAATTGAGATTCTCTCACAAAATGGAAGATATTAAATTTAGACGCTGATACCAAAAAACCAGATTGCGGACGGATCTTTGCCCGAATACGAATCAGTCACATACCGCCCAATATGTCATGATCTCAAGAATTTAGGCATAGCATTTCTTTACATTTTTTGAGGCGGCTGGAGCGTTTTTTGACTGCACAGATTTGTATGAAACTTTGCACATTTTTCTCATTAGTGATGTTTAAAGATAAATGTAAAATATGCATGTTACCGATTTGGTTTTTTATCAACTAAGTTCTATTTTAATACGTAATTTTCTATTTTATTTAATTTATATATAATAATATAATATATAATAATATAAATTTTATTTTATTTAATACGTACTATTCTAATACGTAAATTATGGCACATGAGATATATTTCGTAATGGTTCGTATACATATGTTCGACACAGACCCGTCAACAGCACAAACGTGACATCATACTCTCATCCTGTTCATTTGACATTTCTTCGTATTTTCAGTTACTCAGATGGTAAGAATAAGTTGGTTTGAGAGAGAATACTTTGAGCTGCGAATGTATTCCGGTTAGGAGAGAGTTTTTTGTGGGGGAAAAGCATGGTTGAAATGATATCTAAAAGGATAATTTCATTAGTATCACATGAATGCCAATGATAGGGCTAAACTATACAATACAGAAAGTTAATTACAAAGTCTTCATTCTTTTTTTTACAAACCAAGCAACAAATAGAGCAATTAAAGAAATACATCGCAGTCAAATAGCCTTGCGCGCTTTTTCACCATAATTCCGTTTGCAACATGGAGTAATTTCTATTTATACAGGTGACCATCTTCACCCACAGGTAACCACAAATGGAAGGTCGAGATGAAAAGAAACAGGACTTGGAGATGCAAGGAAAGCTATTACGCGGCGAGCCCCACGGCTTTACGATCGCTCTCAAGGTCGAAACGACCTGTCTCCTATGCAGTATTCTCTTGAGTGTATGACGGGGCAACAAAAAGAGGTGAGCTCCAGCATACTCTAGTAGCTGAGAGTCATTCAGTATTCAGGCACGTATCCCAAAGCAGAAAAAATAGCAATATGAAAAGATATATCGAATAACCTCAAATGTTAACGCGTAGCTGTTACACAGAATTGGAACAAAAACGTTCCTCATTCATATCTTTGGAAAAAATATTTGGAAAGAAACGGCAATTATTATTTTATCAAGCATGTTATAACTAAGAGACATCGAATGAGATACCAAATAATTACAACAGATAGCGAGGCGGTGACGCAAAAGGGACAAAAAATAGATGCCTCATTACTCAAGGAAGTTATTCACTAAGACACACATCAAGGAAGAAAAAAACATCCGAAAATTTCTTAAGGAAATAAAATACTGGTTATTACTCATAAAAACATCGAGGTTTTGTTGTGAAATTTGCATTTAACATTCATTGGATTAAATATACAAAATGAAGCGCTATTGTAATACTATTGTTATAGTAAGTATATCAGACTATGTATTTATGTGTCTCATATTTTGTAACCACTGTATATCACTCTGTATACCTCCGAGTCATTTTTTGTATTATTTTATTTGTATTCTTCACTGCATTTTTAAACATTTGGTTGAAAATTTTAAGTCATTTTTGTATGTAGCTATTGCTTTTGCATGGATTATCTGATAGTAGTCCCAATACAGGCTCATCCTTAGGGGTTACATATTTTGTCCTACTCTTGTAATTCCTGAAATGAATGAAATTAATAATAATAATAAAATATCCAGGGCTCGCTGCTGGGGAGCAGGGCTCGCTGCTGGAGAGCATCAAGTGCATTCCGTCCTGCGTGGCACAGGCGGAGTCACTTGCAGCTCGCATGCAGAAGGCCGTTATACTTGGGTCCCTCCGTCTACTCCGAACGCACGAACCAACCGCAGCGTAGCTACCAATCCGATGGGCGTCGGACGTGGCTGCGAGAACTGCCAATCCCCTCTCGAGTCTTCAGCCATTATGACGGCAATGAAACCCGATTCTTGCCGAGGACTCGGAGGGGAATGTTACTCAAGTAACAATATAAATAATACAAAATAATAACATTGACTCATTTCAACAGCATGTTTCCGTAGGTTTCTTTCGAAAATTAATTCGTATAGGAAACTTAGTGCACAATTCCTCCTGCAGGAATAAATCTCATCACAATTCCGACGCAGACCAGGGCAAACGGCGCGGCGGATATTAAGCGAAATGATCGTTCCCAAACTAAGACTCCTTTCTAGACAAGAAGACTTATCCTACCCGGGACGATTAATTCTCGATCACGAATTGGGCTGAGAAGAGTAGAGGGAAGGCTGGAAGAAGGTGGCAGCGAATGAAAGTGAGCATAGCTGCCTAAGTTAATTATGAGCGAGCGGAGGACGCTTACGAGAAGGAAACACGAGAGGAGGATTGGAGAGGAGGTCGGTCGGATACGCGACGATGAGGCGGAAGCCGAGTGTGTGACGGCTCCACTCCCCTGTGCGTGTCCCGATGGCTACTCCTCAAAAACTTCCCCGAGAGCTGCCAAGAACGAAACGACTGATCTTCGGGTGAGTGGTCGGCTATCCGCAGAAAGATCGCTAATGCTGCCTAAGTATCTAATTAAACGTGAATTTTTTCATCTAATTTGCCTCTCAATAATTGAAGTAAATATAAATATATCTATACATTCAATATGGCGGATCCACTGAATTTTGAGAAAATGGAGCTTAACAGTTCAACATGAAGGGGTATACCAAGTAAAGTATATACCAATAAAACTGGAGATGGTTCATAGTGCCTTGATGGCTTCCAAAAACTGTACTAGATGTTACAAATCCTAACAAAACGAATAACAGACAATGGTAAATCACTGTCATGCTCAAGTTTCAGGGGAAAATATCCAAAAGGTAAAGATCACAAAAGAATATGAAACAAGTTTGAGCCCACCTTAAATTATTCTTAGTCGTCACAAAAGTAAGCCACTATTAATTCTTCAATACCGTAAAATCTTCGCGGTTGAAGAGAACTTCCCAGCAATCTGTTCAAGTTGGATAATGAATACGTACGTCCATTAAATCAACCACCATTTACGTTGCATTACGGGTGTCTCATTAAGAGAGATTACGCGATAAAGGTATCCCCGCTGCGTGAATCCTACTGTACAATTAGTGTCAAACTGCCATCCCGCGGAATGAGATACTTCTGTGGCTGCATTGTAACCTCGAAGTCCCTCTTGTTCAAGGCGCTGACATTTACATTCCCATAGCATAAGGACAATCATAACACCATTCATAGAAGATGGAGCTGAGTAAAGAAAGCATGATGGTAAATGGAAGAAAATGAAGTAAGAAGATGACTGCAAAGAAAAAGAGGAACTCTGAGGCAAATAGCTGGCGATAAGGAGAAAATGCCGAGGGCTGAGACGGGCCCAGATAGGATGATCCGCTCATTGATCAACGTCTTCATTACTTGTTCGACTCTGAAGATTGAGACTACGGGGACTCAGGGACGAGGGATGAAAATGAGGAAAAAAGAGGCGAAAGATTACTCAGGCAAAGCATGGCTGCTCTCCTGCATTTACTATCTACAGAGAGAGAAAATTAGCCTCATAAAAGGATTAGGCAGCCTCGATCAATTTGAGACCACTCATTTCGCTCACGCCAAGTGGAGGTCCCACCGGTTCTTGAAGGTGACTCAGAGTGATGAGGAACAAAAGGCTTTCAAGTTACAATCGAGTGATTTCAAAAATTGTACATAATTATTATGACCGTATCTACTACATGAAACTGGTTTGACTAAGAAAGGCGAAAAGAGGAGTCGGGCCACGTATCGGTTAAAATCGTGAAATGCGATTTAAGAGAAGAAAAGGAAGGAGTGAGCCAGGAACTGACGAGACGAAAGGGCATGGCGTGAGGAAGACCTTCCCTCTTCCGTAATTTAATGAGGCTGCGAGGCAAAAGCGAGGTGAGCGCCAATGGATTATACGTCAGCGTTATATGGTGGATTCCCACAGCCTTACCATTCCTTTCCTCAACCAGTTTTGCATCTACCTGGGGAGAGCGGGAACTGAGCGGCAAGAGCAAAGCAATATTTCCACTTTGAAGTATTTTCGTATAAGCAGAAGTAAATTTTTTAAGACTGTTGAGCCCGTTCAATTCTTTGAGTGGGACTTAAATTATTCCAAAGGAATACTATAATAGTAACTACGTAGAATGCACTACATGGAACCAACCAATTCAGGATAAAGATAAACTATGGGATAAAATAAATGAAGCATTACAGAAATATGGGCATCTCGAAAAGAGGATTAAATTTCTCTGTTCACAGGGTCCTGTCAAAAAATCTTGGTGGCATTCGAGTAGTGGGCATTGAGGAGGATGGAGGAGATCGATGAAAAGAAAGACAAAGGAGTAAGCGTTGGCAATGTTTGGCGAAGAGAGGAAAATGCAGAAGAGAACTAGGATGAGATGACGTAAGAGGATGGACCGGGTAATACGAGGTGTTGGGACGCTCAAACTAGTTGCGGGCAGAGGGGAGAATGATAAGAATGCCAGATGGGGGAGAAAGTAAATAGGCCGACCGCACGAGATGGACGTATATTTGTTCGACGTACATTTGAAAGTACGTTCTTAAACATATAATCGACCTGAAAAAATTAGCTCACAGAAAGCGCATGAAATCCTCATATAGAGTAAATGAACAGATGTCAGCATTCGTACAGTCATCGTTAACTACCTCAATCGATAACATATCCAAAAATACAAAGCTCCAAGCTCAGCTTCTGTTTCAATTATTATCATTGATGTCAATAACTGAGCAAACACTAGATCCAAGCATATAAAGGAAAATGTATATCATCATCATCTGGTGTTCTGCCTGCTGGCAGGTCCCGTACACCACTGCTGTCTCCATCCGCTTCTGTCCCGAACTTCCTTCTTTGTTTTATCATAGCTGTTGTTCTTCACCCGATCCACCAATTTAATTCTTCTCCTTCCTCTCTTTTTATTTCCTTCAATTGATCTCTCAAGTGCCACAGTTATTATACTTTTCCCTCTCATCACATGGCCCAACCAGTTTCCTTTCCTTTTCCTTATTTCCTTTAGGAGCGATCTTCCTTCTTTTACTTTGCTCAAAACCTCTTCATTTCTCATCTTATCTACCCATCTTACTTTTTCCATCCTTCTCCATACCCACATTTCATAAGCTTCTATTCTATTCCTTTCCCTCTTACCTATTGTCCACGCTTCACATCCATACATGAAAACTCTCCATGAATAAGATGTATATGTATAAATAAATTCCAAACACCGCTAGAGGATAAACTTCCCGGATACGCCCACGAAACATGTCAGCGCATCCCTCCACCACATCGTATTTAAAGTAATCATGGTGCTTATAAAATAAGGTTTCTCGCAAAAATATTTCTTCTCGTCCTCAATGAAGTAATATGACACTTCGACACGTTTCATAGAAACTTTTACGTTGCCTGATCCCAGGTGTAAGGAAGGATGAACGCTGCAACACGGACGAAGAGCAGACAGGGACGGACAAGAGAAATTCGTGGAGATATTAACTAAGGAAAGGGAACATTTTCCGGGGCGAAAAATGGCTGCGTCCGATGAACATGTTTTTGGGTTATGGAAATGAGTTGGATGGTTAAGGCGTGGGCAGATTTCATTCAAATTAAGCATTCGGAAAAACAAAGCGAGCGTTTAGGCACGCAATCTCGTATTCCCTCTTCATTAAGCACTGTCCTCCACCACCACACAACGAAAATAAATAGAAATGCATGTCACGGGCTGATGTGAATTTCTGCAAGCATTCATGAGCTTTATTCAAATATGACTGGAGTTACATATCACGGTATACAGAGAATGTAAACACACTGATAAAATGATAGCAATGAACATCCACAGGCGTTCAGAATTTTTTCGAGTGTGAATAGGAAATGCAATTCATTACTGTTATCAAAAATTTAGAAATAAATGTATACATGAAGAAAGCATACTAATATCTCCAAAACTCAAAAGATTTTTTTCTCTTCAAAAGCTAACAACAAACATAATGCGAGATAACTTTGCAATAACGAAATACCATATACCTTTACAATCAATTAACACAGGCGTATCTGAAGCTCTTTTTCAGATTATTGTCCCAATTCTTGCCTCCTCCTGGCTTTGTCTCCAAATTTTACTGAAATTTCTGCTCTGAGAACACAGAAAGGCATACGGAAAACACTGACCCATATCTTTAGAGGCCAGTTTAAAAAACACCTTACTAAGCCACACTAAAAAAAACAGCCATAATTATTGTTTCAGAAGAAAACCGTTTCTTCTCTCGATATCAAAGAACCAACAATGTTCTACTTAACGATATAAGAGAGCTACCATCATATAATGGGGTATATACTTTTCAGGGTCATACAAAGACCAGAGGAACGGGAAATAATATTCGTGATGCGGAACCCAATTCAATCGACAAAAAAATCCATACGTGACTTGGTCTACACGAAACCAAAGACGGGACGGAAAAGATACAAAAGCCGCAGTGTGAGGTGGTGTTTCGAGGCGAAAAATCTTGCAAGAAAAAGTGGCATAAAAACTCGAAAGCCGTGAAGGAATGTGGGATTTAGAATCTCGGGAGAGCTACGAATCTTGCGCACGGACGAGAGAAGGACTCCGTTCGCAGTGAAAGGGCGTTTCGAAAGGAAGAAGAGGAAACTGGGCACGAGATCGGAAGGATCGGAGTCCGCGAGAGGCTGCCTTGAGTCTCCTGAGGAAATATAAGTCAAACTCTTTGATCCACGGAACAATACATGATAATAAGTGCAAAGAGGAAACAAAGGAAGTTGGAAGCCACTAGAGACTTGGAGGCTGCGCGCTAGACTTAGTTTGCTAGAGAAATTTAGAAGAGGTATTTTTCAGGGGGACACAGAGAATATCATTTGGACGCCAAAATGCATCTCTAGGTTCGACAAATGCGATAACATAAGATATGCATTGCCGAACAGATAGGTATACATATCCTTATTTCCGCGCACAATAAGCGACCACAATAAATAATGAGTTCCACTAAATACACCTCCATAATACACGTCACCATTTCACCTGTCAAAACCTTACTTCTTCACACGGCTGGTGTCCTAACACCCCCTGTCACACGCCAATCGGCGGCTCGCAAGGGAGTATGTAGATGTAGCTGAAGGATCAATAACATTTGACGGCAACTCGTAGCGAGCAAAAAGAGATCCTCCCGGGAATATTTTTGCAGTGGAGAATATTAGAACGCGAGAGAACTAGGAATTCATTTGAGAGAGACACCATCCTTACTGCCCCACTAATCTCAAAATTAACCATTCGCAAATTTCCCAGCTAAACGTATCGATTGCTGAAACATTCTGAGCAACAGTTTACGTACGATGATGAATCTAATGCCTACTGTTAAATTTGGAAAAGGATGAAAATTCTCATTCCTATAAAAACGTCCTACAGTTAAGATACCTCAAACATCCATAACTGAGCGAGTAGGCCTGGGCGGTGTGTATCCGGTACGTTACAATGCAAATTCTAGTTTTGTATATTCCTCTACTTAGCGCACATAAATGATAAAATAAATTGAATTGAAAAATCTCTAATAGACTCAATCCCAAATAACATTAATTAACTATGAATGCTTAGTGAGTTACCCTAGGCTCTACTGTCGACTGCCTGTATCGGGTGACAAAATTTCTTCTCAGTTCAGACGCTTCTGTTAATCTATTTAACATTGCTGCTCGTAATAGTAAAGTGAAGGCGCAAGCTAGAATTCCAAATCAATATTTACTTTGGTTAATATCACTGCATTTCCTACATTAATCTTAAAGAAGAGAGCAAATTGTAGAAGTGAAAACGTGTGGGAATAAATAGGAAATAACTGTGAAATATTATACTCAGAACTCAAGAAGTCTAAAAATCAATTCCACATAAAAGCTACTTAATTTATAGCAAAAAAGACTTCAATTTTATTAAAGCAATTTCAATCAAAATCATAGTTAGAGGCACGAGTTCTCCGTCAATTTAATATTGACGGTAAAATGAGTTAAAACGTTTAGCAATGGATTTAAAGCGTTAGGATTCAGCTTCTTTTTGGTACCTGGATTTTAGGCCGAGCCTGCAAGTGGAGACTGTTGAACTAAAGGTGAGAATGTATCATTCTCGTCCCCATAAGCTCAAAATATCCATGGCTTGGACATATGCACGACAAATAGAAAATTTCTAGACACATTAATAATGGCTTTCATTCGCGAAAAAACAATATTGTAAGAGAAACTCCCAAATGCGCGTTTTTTGCTCGCTATACTTACATGTATTTAAATAACTGACATCAAATTCCTACAATTTTATTTCTGGGTGAAAGTAACCACATGAAACATAACTGTTTTCTTGAGAGCTAGAAACGTAACCCGTGATGATTTTAAAGTCAACCGCTTTGTGTTCATAACTGGGTAGTATTAATGGAGCTAATATCGAAAGTATTAGAGAACTTCAGATCGAAAAAATAGCAAATGTACCTTTGGCTTTTCTCATCAATTTAACTGGCACAATGGTGAAAAATAATAACGCCGCACCATTTGCTTCAGCTTCGATTGGAGCATTAGCATCAACCGGACAGATGCTGAAAGTCATGTTATCTGAGCTTTATATATCAAGGAGGGGGAAAGAGGATGTAATGAGACAAATGCCGCAAGGCATGAAAGGCAAACACGATGCCCTTGACAGATGGTCAACTGTCTGCTTCATATTTCAAAGCCATTTCTCCTTCAATATCTCTCCCTCCACTCAATCTCTACGCATTTAATTCCAAAAAATTTCAAATGCGGGTAATAAAGGTATTGTCACTGAGTAATGAGTGCAATAAAAGTGACATCTGAAAGGGGGAGAGGCGTTCCAACTCTTTCCATTTGGACCCACGCGAAGGTTCTGCGAGAGACCGAAAAAATACGAAGGGAGGGACAATGACGAAAACAGACCTCCTCGGAAGCAATTGCGAGATGCTACGACTCAATCCATTTTGCGTTCCCTGGAGACTCCTCGTTCTCACGATTTCCAATATGGCTCCAACTCAAGCAGAGGCGGCAGCGCGGAAAATGGTCCTCCCTCCCCCTTCCCAACACGAATTTCCCACCCACCGAACACCCTCGTCCTCATTCGTTTCCCTACGCTCTCCACCTTCCATTACCAAGCACCGAAATTCTCTTTATTCGCTCTCATTTCCCACATATTCTCCTCTTCAAGATGCTTCAAGCTGTAAAATGAAGTTTATAAAAAACATTTCACATTCTGTTGCAAATCAAAGAAAAAAATCTCCCCCTATAGCGAAACTTCAATATAATTCTACTCTTCCAAATTATTTTTGGACAAATTAAACAGGATATATAATAGGATGAAGAGGCGAGAATGGGTGTAAAATGAGGTTTTTCTAGACAAATAATTTTGCAATAGCACTAAGACGTCGATACCTATCACACTACTACTATTACTGAAGTCAAAATTACGTAAATTCAGCAAAGACGGCGCTTCAAACGGTTCCTCAAAATGGATAAATAAGTATGTATATTCATGAAATTGTTTCCAAGCCTTCATCCTACCATAATTTACATTTCTATCGAGGAGCTAAGGGTTGTATTCGAAGGCAGAAGAATTTTTTTAGCGATATAAACGAAACGAAACGGTGGAAGGTGCGACTTGTTTCGACTCATGAAGTCGCAAGCAAGCTTCTTTAAGGAGGTTCTATCGATAATGCAGCAATTTCAATAGCGTCGAATCATCGAGCTATTAATAGAAAGCAATCCGTCCCAAATCTGGATATCAACAGAATCCTTTCTTTCCTCACTATTCACTTCCGCATATCAAACAAGATTAGAGGAAATTAAAGGAGAAACACATGAAAATTTTTAATGTTTCATCTAGACCTGTGTGCCGATGGATAAAATATCGGCGGCGGACGCCGGATGAAAATGGGTCGGCGGCCGGCGGCGCGCCGAGCCCATGTTTTTTACCGGCGGCGTACTTACCCAGCCATAATGTATTAACAAGTATTTCAGCATGTTATAGTATAAATTATTCGTTGTTTCTCATTATTTAATATGTTAAATTGTTTAATTCATGTTAAAACTTATTTTATTAGATTTTTATCAACGTATGCGAGAAATTTCTTTTAATTTGAAGTATTTAAGCAAATACCATATCGTACAACTTCTATCAAACCTAATATGATACCCTCTCATTACTAAATTTTATAAGACAAATTCATGACTAATTTACCTGTTATCTCAAATGCGGGCGAAAAATTTTCTTGTACACAGACATGTCCATTTCACTGTTATAATTTTATTTATAGTCTTTCAAATGTGATGAAATACCATTCAAACGATCCTGTATGTATTTTTATCGCCCCATGCATTCATATATGTACCACATTGTAAATTTTGAGAACGGAGGGTTTTATGGAAAAGGCCTCCCGTTTTTTAGATTTTTATTAAAAATTTAATATTTATAGATAAATATCCAAATTGATCAGACAAACAAAAAGGCAATATAAAAAATTTAACTCTTGGAATTCGAAGAAGACTTCCAGAAAAACAACACAAACTTTTACAAAACATTCAAAAAGAAACTATTGGGGTACCAACCCCATAACCATCACTTTAGAAAAGAAAATGGAAAGCTGGAACTTAACAATCAAGACAATGGCTGAGAATTTGTTAATTATTTCGAAATACTTCCAAACTGCCCAGAACCCAAGGAAATATTCTCACCAAAAGATCCCAATGAAAACAACCCTAATTCACAAGTACCAGATAAAGAAGAAACCACAAGAAAATTAAAAAGCCCCAAAACATTACAGCATCAGGTTAAGATGGAATCATAGCAGAACTCGTGATAGCAGCTGGACCAAAAACCACAGTAGAAATAACACAAAAAATACAAAATTTTGGCGAACTGAACAAATCCCTAATGACAGGGAAAATGTCCTTATTTATCCATTTTATTAAAAAAAGGAGATAGAACAGATGTAAACACCTACAGAGGAATTCCACTCCTACCTGTCACATATAAAGTTCTCTCACAATGTTTTCTTGTTCAGTAACAACTTAAATCCAAAATTGCGGAATATCAAGCAGGCGTCAGGCCAGGTAGATCACTCCCGGAACAAATTCTAAATCTAAAACTAACAATTCGGCACCAAAAGATGTACTGAATTTCGGAACCCTTCGAAATCTACATCTACATACTACCCCGCGAGCCGCCGCTTGGGCGTGTGGCAGGGGGTGGTAGGTCACCAGCCGTGTAAAGATGTAAAAGTTTTGGAGTTGAAATGGTGACATGCCCTATGAGAGTGTATTTGGAGGAGCTCAGTTTCTGTTGTGGTCGCTTATTGTGCGCGGAAAGAACGAGTTTTTGTACCTATCTGTTCGGCAGAGTATCTCTCTTATTTTATCGCATCTGTCAGACCTAAAAATATAGTGAGGCGTCATGATAATATTCAGGAGTAAGTCAAAGAGATGGACTCTCAACATTACTCTTAATTTGCATCCTAGAAAAAGTAACTCGAGAATGGTGAAAAGACAATTGAAGTCTAAAAATTGATCAACCAATCAAATTAGAAATACTAACAAATGTAACAGTGGACAACCTGGTTTTAGCAGAAACCATCATGCCCAGGCGATGTCTTGCACTTCTGCAGGCGGTATTCGGCTGCGGCCGATGACCCATCATCAAGGATACGACGTTTGCATTTTCCATGTTTTTGTTCTTGATTCCCTCTTCCTCCCCAGCATACGCCCTCTCCCAGGATTTCCCAAGCCTTTACGGTCTTTGTTTCCCACCCCTCACCAGCAGCGGCGAACAATCCATCTACACTGTAGATTCTACAGACATCCGACTTAAACCTTTTGGACTTTCAATGTTCTTGTTTGTGATTTCCCCTTACCTCCCCAGTAAACGCCCCTTTCCAAGGGTTTGCCCGGACGGTTTCTGTTTTCCAGCCCCACGCCCTTCTGAAACTGTTTTGTTTGACGCATATCTATTCCGTCACCCACATTTTTCATGAATATATTTTATACCAAAATCTTTACTAGTATGATGATGATGGTGACGTAATATCAGGACTAGACGAGTTAATTCTTTCATTAGTGAAACTGCAAGTGTTTTCTCTGTAATTATGGAACTGCTTCACCATACCACATTTAAATCTGTATATGATATATTTGACGACATCGAAGTCAAAAATTATCGGAAGGGTATTAAATTAGAGTAGAAAACATAGCAACGACGTAAGTACCAATATTAACGTATGTGTTGAGCTATGTTTAATTAGAACAGAAAAGTCGAAGTCAAAATGAAATAAATAAGGTGGTTCATTAATGTCTCAATTGATAATGCAGTACCACAAATGTCAAAATAAGTTAGATAGCCTGCCTTCCGTCTTCTATACTTCAACGATTGTTCGAAAAGTACGGGAGTATCTAAAGAGCACCAATTCTTTTTTTGGCCACCCATAATATGACCACCACGTTTTTTAATCGAAAGGCACTCCGTCGATAAAAACAGGGCTGCAAAACGAAACAGGAACCAATGAGTAGTTTCGTACTGGAACAAAACTATAAGCTTTCTTATTCAATGTGACTCCATTTCAGATTGAAACCTTAAGTCTGGCTTGGTTTTAGTTTTGTTTCGGAATGAAAGTAGAAATTGAACCAAATATGACATTCCGGAACAGTTCCTTCTCTAAAATAGTTTCGGTGTAAATGAGTGGGAGCTATAATAGATTTATGATACTCTTATAATAGACCGTCGACACTAAGACGACTTGTCTCAATGAAGACCATAGCGCAAGTGTCTATCTTTGTCTTTCTAGTGCACGCAAACACCACCACCAGATTTTCGACGGGCCAATCATCTTTGGAGCAGACATGCGCCTGCTCCCTCCTTTTAGGGAATGCCCAGTGCCTGGGAACTCCGGAGGAAAAGCTGCGCGCCTACCTTGAACCACTGCACTGCTCCCCCTCTGTCGATATCGCGCCCTAGGTAACAAAACTGCCCCTTTAAAGGGGCATTTTCATTGCTCATCGACCTCAAGGACGATGCGGACAGAATCTTTCTATAACACCTTGGGTAAAACAAAATACAAAGAACAAGAGGGGACATTATTGCTTGAGAGCCATGCGTGGAATCTGGTGGCCACATTTGTTCTTCTCCTTGGGTGCCGCATATAGGATAAACTTGTCAGTTTAAATGGTCAGGGCCTCTTCCTTTTCCCTTTGTGCTTCTAAAGAGACCTCCAACCCTCCAATCGTTCAAACAAAAATCGTACACACAGTCTCTTTGCATCGGGACCGAGACAACTTTTCTCCCTCTCAGATTGCCGCAGAGACGTTTATTGTGTAACCGACCCTCAAATCACGCTTATTTTCTTTTTAATAAAGATCCATTACCTGAACTTCAGTACTTGCTTCATCCGCAGAGGAAAATTCATAAGGCTCCCCTGTTATTACCCATTAAAACTGACCCGCCAAACTCAAGCTGGGAAATCTCAGTCGGTGGGGGGAGGAGGGGGAGAGTAAGGATGGGACGCTACAGTAAAAAGTTCCGAAGGACAGGCTGCTGTTATTAATCGGAATATAAAACTACAAATATACGTTTCATATAATGTCATACGTGAATTAACGTACATATTTGAGTGAATATCGAATGACTTAAAGTTTAAGAGCGGTAAAAGAAAGAGGACATATTTTTATTGTTTCAAGCTCCTCAGGAGACGAGAATATTCATGTCACCACTTGGATCCCCCTAGCTTAACCATTCATTACAGCCTTTCCGGAGACACTTAAAATAGCTTGTCCATTTCATGGTTTTTCAGAATTTTTATAGGTCTAAGATGAAAAGTGAAGTAACAGCACAGAGATACAAAACTATACCTATGCGTTAACCAGGCTTTTAAGTTAACCAAATGTAGGTGATTCAGGTTTCTCTTCATGTTATTTTAGTGCCTTTTTACGTGAAGAATCGGAATCGATTTAGATACTATTTGCATTATGTAAATGGCATTTCATGGAAGATTACGCATGGAAGATAATCATCTATGAATTTCATGACGCCGATTCCTTCTCCCAATTCAATGCGAAGTGGCGAATACACTCGCCATCCTTCTATATACATTATGATTGCATTCTTGATTTACTTCCTTGAACTTCGTTTACCTACGATCAAAGTGCAAAAGGGTTGTTTAAATACACGACTAGTGTTTTTATATTAAATGCAGCTAATATTCGAGCCTCCACAGCATGTATTTAAACCAAATGGCTAAACTGCCATTGTCAGACACCTTTATATTGCATTGACTGGCTGGAAGACATGGAACCTTAGAAGGGAAAATGGAAGAAATAGAAGTCTTTGAGATGTAACTATGGAAGGAGAACAGAAAAAGCGCAATAAACGGAGAGACTAACGAGAAGCTTCTTGGGTAGGTGAGTGAGGAAGGGAAATCTGGATATCACACGTCCTAAATCCGCATTGTATAAAGAAATGGAGCACTAAGGGTATCCGTCACCTTGTTCGATTATGCGGCCTGTAATATCATTATTTGAATATCCTATTTCACAATGTTGATTAGCACAGCATCAAGCGGGAAACTGAGGATTACGCACTCATGGGGCACTAAAGGCTTGAGCAGAGTAAAATCCATGCCGAGGAAGCGTGGACGTGTGGTTACTGGCTCGAAGGATAATGGTAACTTTGTTAATTCCTATCGCCCAGATTTAATTGAGAGACTATTTTCAAGAGTACATCAAATATGAGCAGAAGAACTGCTCTCTTTTTTCATTAGTTATTAAGTTTTATGTTATTATGAGGAGTCCGCAGTAATAAGTTCCGACGCATCGGGGGCAATGGTCGGTAAATGATCGCCTATGACGGCGCCGCGCCGCGCCGCCGACACGGAAGACCGGCGGCGCGCCGTGCATAATCCATCGGCGGCGGCGGCGTCACTAAAACCATCGGCGGCGCACAGGTCTAGTTTCATCTATTCATTTTTACCATATTTGAAGGTATTTCCTTAAAAAATGGCAAATGAAAATTTCCCAGATAATTAAATAATAGCAATATAAAGGAGATAATTCACCGTTATTTAGCAATACCGAGAAAATCACAGCAATTATTAAAATTCAAATGCATAATTTCTACTGAAATGGCGCAGGAGTCGGTTCCTTAACGGGGGAAAAAATAATTACTGATAAACAAACTCTAAGGACAATCGACAGTTTTCTGGCTGACTTGAATATCACTGCATTTTCCATAACTTGGACAAGTTATCAGTAATGGCATTATTTTAAAGAACACCATAAAATGAACCGAGGATTAGCTTATTTGATTTGACTAACGCAGCCGCGAGGGAAGCTCCATTAAAGAGAAGAGATAGGAGGAAGTAGAAGAGAAGGTAAGGGGATGGTGTGTGCGATCACGTGCCATCGCGCCTCAAGGAGTGCGAGAGAGGAAAAACGTGTGGGGGGGCGGAAGTAAGACGGGGGCTGGGGAAGGGGGAGGAAGAGGGGCAAGTAAGGAGGTGGGTGTGAGTGAAAGGGTGCAACAGGTCCAAAGAGTACGGGACGTGGAGGTGGTAAGGGGCTTTTAGGGCGGCAGGGAAGGAGAGGGAGGAGGATTTGATGACGGAAGAGAGAGGGGAGGGGGTTGAGAAGAGGTGAGTGAGATGGCTGGAAGAGAAAGGTGTTGGCGCGAGGGAAGATGTAATCGAGGCCCTTACTCCGCGGCCCCGCTGTAGGATTCATAAGTGGTCGGTTATACTTGAGCTCATCGGGTGGGGAGCCTCCGGGATAGAGAGTCATCAAACATTCGGCTTCATCCTCCCATGATTAATTTAATGGAACGATTTCGACTGAAATTAAAGAAGGATGTGATTAATTAAGACTCGCTCGTACTCCCACGCCCAAGGCGTGCCGAAAGGAAGAATTCAATTGGGAATTCACAGTGTAACAAGAGTGAAATGAATCTGCCCCAGTGAAAAACTACGACACTGAGGAAATAATTGTGTCATTTACTAGCTGGTGAACTACTTTGGCTCGGGACATGGATGCCATTTGCTGTTACGACGTACTTCATGCCCATCCCGTGGAAAAAAATGAAAAAAAGTTATCTCGTATCTCGAGAAACATAATAAAATTCTCAGCGGAAGAGGACGTCTGGGTGGCTCAATAGGCTGAAGCACACGGAAAATCGCGAGACATGGGTTCAAATCCCAACCTAGATAGGTGATTCATTCGCTGCGGATTTCTACAGTGAAAGTTATAGAATATACCAGAGAGATCTACGACGCAAAACATAGCAAGGCCTGCAGAACAGGAGAAACAATAGTGATGGATTAAAAAATAACAGGTTATATAAGGACAATTTTATATAAAACGCATTCAAAAGTATGTGCCTAAGAACACCATCAACAAAAAAGAGAAATTAACTTACCATCATTTATAGGGTACAATCGGACAGATAACGTTCAGATGCTTCATACAATTGGATGCATCTGAAATTGATCAAATGAATTACGCGCCACTGGGATAAGTGAGCAAGCATGCGTTGGCTTTCATTTCATACATGTCGCAGGATATTTTATTACATGTAAGTATTCCTCAAATTTAAATATTATAAAGTTCTAAAGTCAAATAAGTACTAAATACACAAATGATACACTGTATATTCCCCATAGGTAATTACAGGCATAGCATATAAGTCCCTTTGATCATCATCAAAGACATTCCACCGATACCATGCATCAAAATTATAAATCAGGTAAGTGATTTAAGCATTTTAACCTACGAGATGCCGAGCAATTACCGATGAGATAAATTTCCTTGACGTAATTCCCTCGCAGACATCAAACGAACTTTTACCATCGCGATCGCAAGTGAACTCACTTGGGCAATGCGTCGCCGAGCTGCCGAGTGTTCACGCACGTCCGAGGCATCTGTATGCAGCCCTTATCTTGCGGTTCCACGTCCACAAAGCCAGCGCGAATGCAATTTTCGCAATCTCCTTTTCCCTGGCATTCCCTTTAAAACGCGTCGTCCGAATAACAACAACGGGGCATGTCTCGTGATCTCTCCTCCACCCCCTGGCCCATCAATCCAATCCCTTCCCCTCGCCCAACTTACCCCAGGCCTCGCCCACCCCCTTTATTCCTTCCCCCTTCGCCCTGTAACTTGGCCGACCATTTCATCACACTGCGTCAGGGAATGACCCTCACTCTCGTCCACCCACTCACCCACCCCTTCTACCTCGACTCATGAGGTAAGCGCTTTTATAAAGGCGGAAATCTCTCGCAACGCCGGTCGAGCAGGGAATCGTGCCCGGATCGGTGAAATGGGCGGGAGAACGGGGGAGACGGAATGGCCGAGAGAGAGAAAGAGAGAGATCTCCACAACAACAACCCTTTGTGGAGAGAGATCGAGAGAGAGAAGGGGGGTTTTTATGGTAAGCTCTGAGCGGTCCACCCACCTGGTCGACCCAAAGAGGAGAGAGACGGGAGGGCACGTCGCTCATGACCCTACCTCCCACCCCGCTGAAGTTCGTCAGCAATTTCACGGGGAAAAGAACATCCAGCGGCGGAATAGGACGTAGATTTCCCTCCCCCCCCACTCTACCTCCTCAGTCCGCCAGCATTAAGTATCAGTACTTTTGAGGAGTGGTTGCAAGGAAATAATTCATTTCCTTTCCCGCACTCCCTATAAATACTGAAATCAATGCTGATGATAGAGGTGTGCGCCCATAACACTTTCTTCACCGATGATGGCCAACTACTATTAGTTCTCAGACCGGTGGCGGCGAAGTATATGGCGGACTCCTGAAAAAGATCCTTATGCTCCCTATACGTAAGAAAGGCTTTATGAAATACGTATGAAAGGCTATTAGAAATCTTAGTATGACACTGATTTATAGAATTGGCTCATCCTACGATTGAAACACCGATGCTGAGGAGTATATAAGCATTTAAAAGCCATATTATCGAGCTTTGATGGAATCATTTGTGAATAGGAGATACGAAGACAATTTTCAGCAACATGTTTCTACCACTCGCTCCTACAAATTGTAAGTTTAACCACTAGTCGTTCACGCCATTACAAGATCAGAGGACAACAAAAACAGTAAAAACATTAACATAAAAAGTATGCACGTTTTTACATGGCCTAGGAAATACCATAGATATTAAACAGAATTAAAATTCTCAAGTAGAACAAGTATATAATCTTATATTCATTTTTCTGCTAGATTTGCTCACCAAAGATTCAAATGAAGGGCCATTAAGATATAAACTACAAGTAATAATATCTTTGCTTAAGTTAAAAGCCCAAACAATGAGTTTCTTAAGAATGGAGCAATTACGGTAACTCGTCAAGTTTTTTTTAACAGAATATCAAAGCGGAATTCACTAAGTTACCTGTTTTTGTGTCCTTCTCATCCTATAAATTTTTGCGTCGTAATCAAAAGGAAAAAACAGTGATCGTCTTCACCAACATCGGAAGCATAATCAGAGAATAAATCAAAATATTTTGAAACGCACATCCAGATCAGCAAATTCTTTCTTAAGAAAAAAGTAAATTGCAAAACAAGAGCAAAAATATTTATGCAGCATGTTAGTCACTAATCACCGTCGTTCCGGGAACAAGACTGCCTCGACATTAATAGGAGACGACCTCCCCTTCTTCACTGCACACCTTTCTATCATTTTATGTCTTTCAAGTTATCTCAATGAGAACGTTGCGATTTTCCTGGATTCCCACGGCTATGCATCTGTACCAGCGAGGATATGCGGACATTTTAAAGAGCAAACCCATGTTCAACTCCAATCGAACACATGTATATTATTACTTGCGATAAAGACATAAGATATAACTGCGCAGTATCGTTTTCTAGGAAGACCAGTAATATCTAGGAACACCACTAATATAATCAAGAACGAAGCAAAAATTAGTTATTGATAAAAAATCCAATAATAAAAACATGAATATTTTCATTAATTAATTACTACACAGGACTATTACCAAACTTTGTCAAGCTGATTGAAAACTACAGGTCATCAATGAATGATCGCCATAATAACATCCTAAAAAGACGCTGCTAGTCGATATGATGCAGGGCAATAATGCA
This sequence comes from Ceriagrion tenellum, assembly GCA_963169105.1. Lineage (NCBI taxonomy): Eukaryota > Metazoa > Arthropoda > Insecta > Odonata > Coenagrionidae > Ceriagrion > Ceriagrion tenellum. The sequence continues at coordinate 66,016,182 of OY720632.1, forward strand.
TACTTATGCAAACCAACCCCAAAGGTTAATTCATAGAGCATTCAGGAAACCATTTCATCAACAATGTAACGGGGACGAAAGAAAACCACATATCCTCGAATCAACTCGGAAAAGAACACCATTCGGTAAGAACATACATTGGACCTTAGATAACGTCACTTCCATTAATGCGTGTGTGACCTCTCAGATACCACCCGCAGCGCAAACAAGAGATGCCACACGAAAATGATGAATCTGAGTCCTCTGCTAATGGAATAACAAACGGCCGGGGCGGGGCGAATTTCGTGGTCTCTTTGTGCTCGGGACTTAATAAAAAAATAATAAAAAGCGGGCCTTCGGGTAAATAGACAACGCCCTTCATTAATTAGAAAACACGTAACTAAGCGTCAGAAATCTGAGAGGTAAATAAAAACTGATGCGTGAAGGATGAATGGAAGATTAAGGTGGCGAGGCTGCGTAAAATGAAGAGCACGTGCCGGGTAAGAGGAAGGGCGTGGGAGAGGCGATGAGGGTGGTCTAGAGTAAGAGAGATAAAGAGGAAATGAGGTAAAAGCGAGGAAGAAATATAGTTCGCGTGCTCTCTCGATGTTTGCGTGTCCTCTATCGTGCCACTCGGGAGGAAGCGCACGCGGGATGTTAAGTGGCCCGCCCCAGGAGAACGACGATGGTCTTGCGGTTGTCTCCGCGGGATCGAAGAATTTTTGCTCGGGCGAAATTGAGATCATCTCGGGGTTCCGGCTAGGATTTCATCCGTCGCCATGAGATATCCCTGGAGCACAATCATGCGAGAGTATTCAAGAGGGAAATTTTGTGATCGCGATAAAGTCGACCGACGGTAGGCATACATATATATCACAGAAGAATTCCAAGGTTTCATAAACATAAATAAGCAGCCCAACCGCACGAAAGCCGGCGGTAGAAAAATTCCTCGGTTTGGAATCGAGACAAAAGAGGGAAGGATTTACGTAAGAAGAGCCCACGAAGGTCAGACAGTTCTTTGTTTCTTCTATTTTTCTGCTTGAAAATAGTTCTTATATCGTTCGCCAAAGATTATTCACGCCGTCTCACTATGATTGTGCAGATACAGAAAATAGAATGAGAATGCAAACGAGTCTAAATAACGAAGTAGTCTGCGAAGAAATTGCTTCCTAGCCAATGCAATCACATAAGAATTATAGCAGAGGTGCTTCGAGCAGCCAAACTGACCCAACCACTGTACACCATTTGAGAGCCATTGTTCCTTCTTCCCTGTACACCATACTTTGAAAGAAAACAAAATGGCAAGCATCCAACAAGCGTATATAACACCTAAATTGTTTAACAACGTATTGTTGATTATCCTGAAGACTAAAATATGATTGCTGACCAACAATTAACAGTGGGTCGCAACTTCTAGACGTCATTTTCAAGGCTAGTTTTAATAGCGATAACCTTGGCACAAGTAGTCTCGATATGGATACATCTGCTTTGAAACCAAAGACGACGATTATCAAAGTAGCGTGTGTTAACACCATTTTTATTATTTTAGGAGAAAGAATAATCTTCAGACAAGAAGCCTTGGCAAATAATCAAAAATTAGGCAACGTAAGTGGACTCACCTATCACAGACAATTTCGATGAGGTGATTGCACAATAAAAATGGAGGAACATCGTAACTCACCTGGAATGGAAAAGAAAGGAAACATTAGACTACACATAAATAAATCAGTTGTTTTAAGTACAGAAAAGGAATGACTAACAAGAGTAAGCAACAATCAGGATAGCGCAAAAATGAACAAATACGCGGGAAAGATAGACGACACTACTATTCTAAGGGCGAGGGAGCTGGCATAAATACGCTCCGAGGAAGATTTTATGTAACTCCGGTCAATGTGTCAACGTTAGTCATCTACCTCAAAAGGTAAGTCCTTCACCGGTGCCAGCCCCCTTAAAGTATCAAGCAATAAGAATCGACTACTCTTCGCAGCAAATGGGGTCTCAAACTACTTACATTTGCACGTCACATCAATGGCTGTTTTACGAATGGCGAATGTTTACAGCTACCACAAAATTTAATGCATTCATACTCAATTTCACAATTCAAGTTTAATCCAGTCCAAAAATGAACAAGACAGAAAAATACTGCCAGCACCACAAATAATTATGCATTATAAAAACTGCCATTCAAATGTATTCCAAGGGCACAAATTAATAAACAAATGAGAAGAGAAGAGGGATTTCTCAGCAAATGCTGTACTTTGAGAGTTTCAGAGAACTTAAAGCAAACTGCGAAGACATACAATTTTATAAAAATCCGTTTAAGAGACTATTTTGTGGTGGTCTTAAATAATGAAATGCTGAATGTTTAAGGCCGTTTTACACAAGACGCTTTATAGCAAACTTTTGTGTACACATAGCTAAAACGCGGGCACGGAATTAAAAATGCCTTTTTCCCATCATTCGTTCATGAAATTGTGCATGCATTATTGCAATTCACCGCTTAACACGACGTAATTTTGAATGCACAGCGGAACATATATCCGACTGTGGCATTAAGTGCCTCGAATCAAACGGCTTTTATCGCAACACTTTGTGTCAAACTCCTCTTGCCTCATTTTTTGCCAAATACATTTCCCATCATAAAGCTATCAATATAAATAAGTTTAGAAAACCCAAAATCAAAGATTATACCACAAAAATGAAGCATTTACTTCCCGGTGGGAGTGTTAACCCGAAAAAAAATAACTCAGGCGAAAGAACTATCCACTCGCAGAAAAACTAATTTTTTATCCTTTTAAAGTTGGGTAGACCATTGAAGAGAATTCCAATGGAGAGTTCAGAATGATGGAGTCGGTACTGGACTACTAGCTTTCAGTGAATAAACCGGAGCGGAGACCCTTTAAAGCAGTTTCCTTTAAAAGCACACGTTCGCGACATCGATAACCTCGTGGAATGCTGCCACCGCTAGCCACGATTGTCTCGGAAGACGAAAAAAAGAGCGCGGAAGAAGTGGGTCACTTGTAATGGCAGCTAACAAAGAATTGCAGAACTTTAGCAAATAGAAGATAACCAGGAAGGAGAGGGAACACAGGGAGATGGAGGGCAGAAGAGGGGAAAAAATCCTTCCTGATGAAAAAACTGTTTCCATCAACGAAAATATTCAAGGCTTTAGAGCTGGATACGAGAATGGATAAGACGCAATTGATGGCATTGATAGCCAGCCTTGAAGAGACACAAGTACTGTGTAAACGTGAGCGTATCAAAGCATCAGTTACTCCCTGATTAAAACAGTCACATGACATCTAACATTTCAGAAAACCTAGCATAAGAACTTACCTTATCATTGCACAAGAATTCTCAGATTAACTTTAAGTATAGCTTCGAATTTTCAATCCCTATAGGTTTAATAAATATTTTTGATTTATTTATCACCTATATTGATTGATTGATATTGATATATATTGCACTGAAAACTGATACCTAAGATTGTCATGACGGGACGATTCATGCAAAGGGAGAGCTAGGTAACATCTAGTACTTCAGGAATGACGAATTCGCGCTAATATAACAACACAGAGGAAAGAATTATGATGTGAAAACCACATTAATTAAAAAATAGAAAATCCAAGTAAATAAATAGGTGGTCAATTTTTTCCGTCATTGCATTCTCTGATAAACTTCAAGTCTTGCTTCGCATTTTCAATCTCCATAATTATAAACTTTATTTTTGATTTAATTATCGCGTGTATCGAATATATTCTACTGAAAACTGATACATACGATTGTCATGACAAGTCCATTAATACAATGGGAGAGATAGGTAACATCTAGCATTTCAGGAATGACGAATCCACGCTAATATAACAATACAGAGGGAAGAATTATTATGTGAAAACCATAATTAATAAAAAATATAAATTCCGAGTGTATAGAAAAGGTCGTCAAGTGTTTCCGTCATTAGTCGAGTTGTGCTGCCACTGGTCTGTCACGTGGAATTTGACGATAAAAGCCAACCAGACCATGCAACTCATTAGTAGATGGTATTAGCGCGTATTTTAAATTTCCCCAAGCACATTTGATTTCATATTTTACTTTGACAATCTAAAATTATATTAAAATATTTAACTAGAATTCAACTAACGTAGGATCTGATTCATTTTGAGTCATTCAAGTCCGTAGGCACGGTCTCTATTCCTCAAGTCTATTTACAATCATTGCGTAAAAAAGTATGCTATTGCACACCACACGTCTCTTTGCAGCTGCCACAGAGAGACATTGCCTTAATCCCTAACCTAGGAAATTTGTTTGCTCAAGTTTCACCATAGCACCGAGAAAAGAAAGTTCCATTGTCAGGAGCAAGACCACATTTCCCAGGCAATAAAACCTATGACCAAGTAATTAAGAGCCAGAATATGCTCGGATTAAAGGACACAGAATAGATTGCCGCACCAACGACGGAAACTGCGGCTTACCCTCTCGTTCACCCCCTTGCACCTGGAGTCACACCAAGGAACCCTCCCGTCGAAGTCAGCCGCCAAGGGCCCCTGTGGTGCACTACACGCACACAATGGACCTCCGAAGAGCTGTCGGATGGAATTAACGTCAGCCAAAAGGGAGGGCGGGGCATAGGAGAAAATTTCGCACCGAGGGGAAACGAGCACAATTGTCGGGCCATAACATATTCCACACGCGTCGCAACCCCGCCTCGACGCTGGAAACCGCAACGACAGTATGTCGCATCTTGAGTTCGCCTAAAACATTTCGTTCACCGTCGATCACGACAAATGAAGACGAAAGAGTCCATACACCATGTTGACCACTCTAGTATATATCTAATAAATTAGTATCAATTTGGCCCACATTAGCGGACCTGAACGAACAACTATCGCCAGGGCGAAGATGTGTTCAAAGGCGTAAAACGTTTCAGTGACGGTGGCCGTCACCGAAGATGCTCAGACGAAACGTGAACAGTAACATATTTAGTTACGAATAATACGTTTATGGGGTGACCTAAGAATATGTTCACATTTGTCTCCAGACTTAAATATGGCATGATAATTAAATACGCACTCAAATTCATCCACACAATAATTCACGCCCCTTGTCATAAATTACAGTCGACACTTGAGAATGAATCACTAATTTAACCCGCATAAATTCCTGCCGAATACACTTCAGCCGTCGACTTTGAATCCCACTTCAAGATACCAAAGATCATCCGTGATCCGTGAGATATCCGAATGAATAGTTAAAGGCAATACGGTTGGCCGGAAAGCCATTACTAATACTCGTCGGTACCGGCCCAAATCTGGTCGTAAAGTTAATCATGAGGCTGAGACCGACACGTCGCTTCCTCAACTAGTGGGAAAAAATAAATACACCAAGTAAGCCCTAACGTGGATTAGAACGTGGCCTTAGATACGCCACTCTATTTGGCCCTCGAAGAGAAGCTTTTTACCCGCTAAATTCGACCTTCACTCCCGTCACCCATTTGTCTCCTCCTAAGCTGGCCAAACAAAGAGGGGAAAAAATATTTTCCCCGTTCTGTCACATCAGATCGCTCACCCGCCCCGAGATAAGTCGTTTCCCCGGTGCTCCCTCCTCCCACGCTGAGCGTAAGACAAATACAGACAGACGAACGAGAACGGGGAGCACTCCCAAGGTAACAGAGGGCGACGAGGAACGGACACCTCGAACGAGGTCCGATCACCGGATGTCACGAGCGCCTCAGACGAGAGCGAGCGGACAGACATCCGCCGCCGCCCGCGCACCACCAATGCCCTCTCGCACCATCCAGAGAAAGAACCCTACCATACGACACAGTGTACTACACCAAGGGCCTCCATCCCTTCCATCTCCCTCCCTTCTACTCCCTCCCCGCCCCACCCCCCGTACACTGTCCTCACA